>JANFNE010000061.1:0-327500 GCA_024867545.1 Phytopythium helicoides | reverse complement strand
CTTTCTTTCTTTGGTTTCTTTGGTTTCTTTGGTTTCTTTGGTTTCTTTGGTTTCTTTGGTTTCTTTGGTTTCTTTGGTTTCTTTTGCTTGCCTGCTTCTTTTCTTTTCTTTTCTTTTCACCAATCTCTCTGACTCTCTCTCTCCTTTTGTTGTTGCTGTTGTTGTTGTTTGTTGTCATCAATGTCCCTTTTCTTCACCTTCTTTCCACCGCCTTTCTCTCCGCGAGCTCGTCCGTTTGCTTGTTGACTTGCTCAGTCACCCGTTAGCTCTCTGTCTTGTTCTCTTGTTCTCTTGTTCTCTTGTTCTCTTGTTCTCTTGTTGTGATGGTTGGTCCACGGATTCTCTCTCTCTCTCTCTCTTTCTCTCATTTTTGTGTCCATCCGTTTGGTCTCTTGTATGTCTTTGATCCGTTTGTGTGAGCAGGTGGTAGATGTAGTAGCGCTGTTGGTTTGTTGTTGGTGTGAGTGTAGTTGGTATGTCGTTGGTTTGTTGTAGTCGTTGTGTGTTGTGTGTTGTGTTGTGTATTGTGTGTTTGTTTGTGTGTGTGGTTTGTATGTGATGTTTTTGTGTGGTGTTGATGTTTCGTGGCCGAGCGTAGCTCAGTTGGTAGAGCGATTGACTGTAGTGTGTCTATACTGTGTTTCAGTATACCTCGGAAATCAATTGGTCACCGGTTCGATTCCGGTCGCTCGGATTCTTCTTTTCTCGCTTTGCTTTCTCGTTTTGGTCTCTTTCTTTCTTTCTTTGGTTTCTTTGGTTTCTTTGGTTTCTTTGGTTTCTTTGGTTTCTTTGGTTTCTTTGGTTTCTTTGGTTTCTTTGGTTTCTTTGGTTTCTTTGGTTTCTTTGGTTTCTTTTGCTTGCCTGCTTCTTTTCTTTTCTTTTCTTTTCTTTTCTTTTCTTTTCTTTTCACCGATCTCTCTGACTCTCTCTCTCTCCTTTTGTTGTTGTTGTTGCTGTTGTTGTTGTTTGTTGTCATCAATGTCCCTTTTCTTCACCTTCTTTCCACCGCCTTTCTCTCCGCGAGCTCGTCCGTTTGCTTGTTGACTTGCTCAGTCACCCGTTAGCTCTCTGTCTTGTTCTCTTGTTCTCTTGTTCTCTTGTTCTCTTGTTGTGATGGTTGGTCCACGGATTCTCTCTCTCTCTCTCTCTTTCTCTCATTTTTGTGTCCATCCGTTTGGTCTCTTGTATGTCTTTGATCCGTTTGTGTGAGCAGGTGGTAGATGTAGTAGCGCTGTTGGTTTGTTGTTGGTGTGAGTGTAGTTGGTATGTCGTTGGTTTGTTGTAGTCGTTGTGTGTTGTGTGTTGTGTTGTGTATTGTGTGTTTGTTTGTGTGTGTGGTTTGTATGTGATGTTTTTGTGTGGTGTTGATGTTTCGTGGCCGAGCGTAGCTCAGTT
Source organism: Phytopythium helicoides (assembly GCA_024867545.1). Classification (NCBI taxonomy): domain Eukaryota; phylum Oomycota; class Peronosporomycetes; order Pythiales; family Pythiaceae; genus Phytopythium; species Phytopythium helicoides. Next base: position 326,105 of record JANFNE010000061.1, on the reverse strand, counting down.
GGTAGAGCGATTGACTGTAGTGTGTCTATACTGTGTTTCAGTATACCTCGGAAATCAATTGGTCACCGGTTCGATTCCGGTCGCTCGGATTCTTCTTTTCTCGCTTTGCTTTCTCGTTTTGGTCTCTTTCTTTCTTTCTTTGGTTTCTTTGGTTTCTTTGGTTTCTTTGGTTTCTTTGGTTTCTTTGGTTTCTTTGGTTTCTTTGGTTTCTTTGGTTTCTTTGGTTTCTTTGGTTTCTTTGGTTTCTTTGGTTTCTTTTGCTTGCCTGCTTCTTTTCTTTTCTTTTCTTTTCTTTTCTTTTCTTTTCACCGATCTCTCTGACTCTCTCTCTCTCCTTTTGTTGTTGTTGTTGCTGTTGTTGTTGTTTGTTGTCATCAATGTCCCTTTTCTTCACCTTCTTTCCACCGCCTTTCTCTCCGCGAGCTCGTCCGTTTGCTTGTTGACTTGCTCAGTCACCCGTTAGCTCTCTGTCTTGTTCTCTTGTTCTCTTGTTGTGATGGTTGGTCCACGGATTCTCTCTCTCTCTCTCTCTTTCTCTCATTTTTGTGTCCATCCGTTTGGTCTCTTGTATGTCTTTGATCCGTTTGTGTGAGCAGGTGGTAGATGTAGTAGCGCTGTTGGTTTGTTGTTGGTGTGAGTGTAGTTGGTATGTCGTTGGTTTGTTGTAGTCGTTGTGTGTTGTGTGTTGTGTTGTGTATTGTGTGTTTGTTTGTGTGTGTGGTTTGTATGTGATGTTTTTGTGTGGTGTTGATGTTTCGTGGCCGAGCGTAGCTCAGTTGGTAGAGCGATTGACTGTAGTGTGTCTATACTGTGTTTCAGTATACCTCGGAAATCAATTGGTCACCGGTTCGATTCCGGTCGCTCGGATTCTTCTTTTCTCGCTTTGCTTTCTCGTTTTGGTCTCTTTCTTTCTTTCTTTGGTTTCTTTGGTTTCTTTGGTTTCTTTGGTTTCTTTGGTTTCTTTGGTTTCTTTGGTTTCTTTGGTTTCTTTTGCTTGCCTGCTTCTTTTCTTTTCTTTTCTTTTCACCAATCTCTCTGACTCTCTCTCTCCTTTTGTTGTTGCTGTTGTTGTTGTTTGTTGTCATCAATGTCCCTTTTCTTCACCTTCTTTCCACCGCCTTTCTCTCCGCGAGCTCGTCCGTTTGCTTGTTGACTTGCTCAGTCACCCGTTAGCTCTCTGTCTTGTTCTCTTGTTCTCTTGTTCTCTTGTTCTCTTGTTCTCTTGTTGTGATGGTTGGTCCACGGATTCTCTCTCTCTCTCTCTCTTTCTCTCATTTTTGTGTCCATCCGTTTGGTCTCTTGTATGTCTTTGATCCGTTTGTGTGAGCAGGTGGTAGATGTAGTAGCGCTGTTGGTTTGTTGTTGGTGTGAGTGTAGTTGGTATGTCGTTGGTTTGTTGTAGTCGTTGTGTGTTGTGTGTTGTGTTGTGTATTGTGTGTTTGTTTGTGTGTGTGGTTTGTATGTGATGTTTTTGTGTGGTGTTGATGTTTCGTGGCCGAGCGTAGCTCAGTTGGTAGAGCGATTGACTGTAGTGTGTCTATACTGTGTTTCAGTATACCTCGGAAATCAATTGGTCACCGGTTCGATTCCGGTCGCTCGGATTCTTCTTTTCTCGCTTTGCTTTCTCGTTTTGGTCTCTTTCTTTCTTTCTTTGGTTTCTTTGGTTTCTTTGGTTTCTTTGGTTTCTTTGGTTTCTTTGGTTTCTTTGGTTTCTTTGGTTTCTTTTGCTTGCCTGCTTCTTTTCTTTTCTTTTCTTTTCACCAATCTCTCTGACTCTCTCTCTCCTTTTGTTGTTGCTGTTGCTGTTGTTTGTTGTCATCAATGTCCCTTTTCTTCACCTTCTTTCCACCGCCTTTCTCTCCGCGAGCTCGTCCGTTTGCTTGTTGACTTGCTCAGTCACCCGTTAGCTCTCTGTCTTGTTCTCTTGTTCTCTTGTTCTCTTGTTCTCTTGTTCTCTTGTTGTGATGGTTGGTCCACGGATTCTCTCTCTCTCTCTCTCTTTCTCTCATTTTTGTGTCCATCCGTTTGGTCTCTTGTATGTCTTTGATCCGTTTGTGTGAGCAGGTGGTAGATGTAGTAGCGCTGTTGGTTTGTTGTTGGTGTGAGTGTAGTTGGTATGTCGTTGGTTTGTTGTAGTCGTTGTGTGTTGTGTGTTGTGTTGTGTATTGTGTGTTTGTTTGTGTGTGTGGTTTGTATGTGATGTTTTTGTGTGGTGTTGATGTTTCGTGGCCGAGCGTAGCTCAGTTGGTAGAGCGATTGACTGTAGTGTGTCTATACTGTGTTTCAGTATACCTCGGAAATCAATTGGTCACCGGTTCGATTCCGGTCGCTCGGATTCTTCTTTTCTCGCTTTGCTTTCTCGTTTTGGTCTCTTTCTTTCTTTCTTTGGTTTCTTTGGTTTCTTTGGTTTCTTTGGTTTCTTTGGTTTCTTTGGTTTCTTTGGTTTCTTTGGTTTCTTTTGCTTGCCTGCTTCTTTTCTTTTCTTTTCTTTTCACCAATCTCTCTGACTCTCTCTCTCCTTTTGTTGTTGCTGTTGTTGTTGTTTGTTGTCATCAATGTCCCTTTTCTTCACCTTCTTTCCACCGCCTTTCTCTCCGCGAGCTCGTCCGTTTGCTTGTTGACTTGCTCAGTCACCCGTTAGCTCTCTGTCTTGTTCTCTTGTTCTCTTGTTCTCTTGTTGTGATGGTTGGTCCACGGATTCTCTCTCTCTCTCTCTCTTTCTCTCATTTTTGTGTCCATCCGTTTGGTCTCTTGTATGTCTTTGATCCGTTTGTGTGAGCAGGTGGTAGATGTAGTAGCGCTGTTGGTTTGTTGTTGGTGTGAGTGTAGTTGGTATGTCGTTGGTTTGTTGTAGTCGTTGTGTGTTGTGTGTTGTGTTGTGTATTGTGTGTTTGTTTGTGTGTGTGGTTTGTATGTGATGTTTTTGTGTGGTGTTGATGTTTCGTGGCCGAGCGTAGCTCAGTTGGTAGAGCGATTGACTGTAGTGTGTCTATACTGTGTTTCAGTATACCTCGGAAATCAATTGGTCACCGGTTCGATTCCGGTCGCTCGGATTCTTCTTTTCTCGCTTTGCTTTCTCGTTTTGGTCTCTTTCTTTCTTTCTTTGGTTTCTTTGGTTTCTTTGGTTTCTTTGGTTTCTTTGGTTTCTTTGGTTTCTTTGGTTTCTTTGGTTTCTTTGGTTTCTTTGGTTTCTTTGGTTTCTTTGGTTTCTTTTGCTTGCCTGCTTCTTTTCTTTTCTTTTCTTTTCTTTTCTTTTCTTTTCTTTTCACCGATCTCTCTGACTCTCTCTCTCTCCTTTTGTTGTTGTTGTTGCTGTTGTTGTTGTTTGTTGTCATCAATGTCCCTTTTCTTCACCTTCTTTCCACCGCCTTTCTCTCCGCGAGCTCGTCCGTTTGCTTGTTGACTTGCTCAGTCACCCGTTAGCTCTCTGTCTTGTTCTCTTGTTCTCTTGTTCTCTTGTTCTCTTGTTGTGATGGTTGGTCCACGGATTCTCTCTCTCTCTCTCTCTTTCTCTCATTTTTGTGTCCATCCGTTTGGTCTCTTGTATGTCTTGATCCGTTTGTGTGAGCAGGTGGTAGATGTAGTAGCGCTGTTGGTTTGTTGTTGGTGTGAGTGTAGTTGGTATGTCGTTGGTTTGTTGTAGTCGTTGTGTGTTGTGTGTTGTGTTGTGTATTGTGTGTTTGTTTGTGTGTGTGGTTTGTATGTGATGTTTTTGTGTGGTGTTGATGTTTCGTGGCCGAGCGTAGCTCAGTTGGTAGAGCGATTGACTGTAGTGTGTCTATACTGTGTTTCAGTATACCTCGGAAATCAATTGGTCACCGGTTCGATTCCGGTCGCTCGGATTCTTCTTTTCTCGCTTTGCTTTCTCGTTTTGGTCTCTTTCTTTCTTTCTTTGGTTTCTTTGGTTTCTTTGGTTTCTTTGGTTTCTTTTGCTTGCCTGCTTCTTTTCTTTTCTTTTCTTTTCACCGATCTCTCTGACTCTCTCTCTCTCCTTTTGTTGTTGTTGTTGCTGTTGTTGTTGTTTGTTGTCATCAATGTCCCTTTTCTTCACCTTCTTTCCACCGCCTTTCTCTCCGCGAGCTCGTCCGTTTGCTTGTTGACTTGCTCAGTCACCCGTTAGCTCTCTGTCTTGTTCTCTTGTTCTCTTGTTCTCTTGTTCTCTTGTTCTCTTGTTGTGATGGTTGGTCCACGGATTCTCTCTCTCTCTCTCTCTCTCTCTCTCTCTCTTTCTCTCATTTTTGTGTCCATCCGTTTGGTCTCTTGTATGTCTTTGATCCGTTTGTGTGAGCAGGTGGTAGATGTAGTAGCGCTGTTGGTTTGTTGTTGGTGTGAGTGTAGTTGGTATGTCGTTGGTTTGTTGTAGTCGTTGTGTGTTGTGTGTTGTGTTGTGTATTGTGTGTTTGTTTGTGTGTGTGGTTTGTATGTGATGTTTTTGTGTGGTGTTGATGTTTCGTGGCCGAGCGTAGCTCAGTTGGTAGAGCGATTGACTGTAGTGTGTCTATACTGTGTTTCAGTATACCTCGGAAATCAATTGGTCACCGGTTCGATTCCGGTCGCTCGGATTCTTCTTTTCTCGCTTTGCTTTCTCGTTTTGGTCTCTTTCTTTCTTTCTTTGGTTTCTTTGGTTTCTTTGGTTTCTTTGGTTTCTTTTGCTTGCCTGCTTCTTTTCTTTTCTTTTCTTTTCACCGATCTCTCTGACTCTCTCTCTCTCCTTTTGTTGTTGTTGTTGCTGTTGTTGTTGTTTGTTGTCATCAATGTCCCTTTTCTTCACCTTCTTTCCACCGCCTTTCTCTCCGCGAGCTCGTCCGTTTGCTTGTTGACTTGCTCAGTGTAATGGGGCGCTGTCCACGACAGTCCCCAAAACACGGCACACACGCTTGCGCTTGAGGAAGACTTGGCCTCTCCCGACTTGGAGGGAAGAGGAAGGAGACTTGAGATGAAGGCGGCAAATTTGCAACTGAATTGAAAAGCTTATGGTTCCTGAATCCTACGAGCATAAAACCACTAGGGTCCTATGGGGTTAAATGCAATCAACCTACAAATGCAATATAAAACCTTGGGTTGAATCAGGTTGAACTTGAAGCTTGGACCAGGAGAATGTTCTCCAACTTGAACTTGAACTTGAGCTTCGGGTTCTTCAACAAAGAACCTCTCTCCCGCCACGTGGCACGTTGTGATTGGTTGAAACCACGAACATGTACCCACAATGACACGTCGGCTTCGTCACTAGAGAGAAATCCAGCAGGAACCATCTTCATGCACAGAGACACGTGTGCAGAGAGCACTCGAGAATGCTTCGAGAACATTCCGTGCGGTCGCAATCATTGATTGCTCCCGTGAGTGTGTCTCACACCAGTCTGCTGCCACAGACACCAGTCTGCTGTCACAGACACCAATCTGTGACCAGATTGTGTCATGTAATGGGCATGGGGCCCATTACATCATCCCCCCCTTAAAGTAGCGACCACTCGCTCTCTTTGGGGTGCTTGACTCACTTTCGAAACCGCTATGAAGCGATCAAGTGACCAAGCATCTCTAGAAGAACCCGCAGTGCGCAAGCACCAGCGCCGGGCTCCAGAACTCTTCGATGTGACTTCCATCCGCCGTCGGGTGGGAGACACAGAGTACTATAAGGAGCGGTTCTTCCGTTGGCGTCGGATCAACAACCGCGATGATCCGGACCAACCTATCACAGCCAAGGCAGATTCTTGGCGAGCCTTTGTTCGCCTTGAGAACGAGGGCAAGATGGAGCGCTTGCTCAGCAAGACTCCAAGTCACGACAAGGCAGCCCATGGCCTTCGTCGCGGTAGCGTCTCCAGTGACGCTACAAGCTTGCCTCGTAGCTGCGGACCACGTCGGGAATATCAGACTCAAGGGTCTGTCTCGGTTCCCACGTGTCCGAACTCGGTGGGTAGCCGCGCCACCGAACTCGATAGAAGCGTTGACGAGTCAACCGCTTCTTCCCACGAGTCTGTCGGTCCTCGTGACCAACAATCGACTCCACGATCCATCGATGCTCTCCCTGATGATCGATCAGAGGAGGTGGGGCTGAACGCGAAAACGATCGAGCGGCTCTGGAAGTGGAAGAGTGCTCATCGTGCGCAGATCGAGGCACTGGAAGTTCGCGACGCGGTTCTCGCTGACCGGTGCGACAGCCTCGAGGACCAGCTGAAGGAGCAGGAGTCAATACTTGACTCGCTGTCCGATGGTCCAGCCCAGCGTTCGGCATTGGAGTCCCGTTTTGAGCAACGGTTCGAGCAAGTTCAGGCCGAACTTGAGCGACTCCAGAAGACTCAGAAGGCTCGAGAGGCATTCCATGAGCGTCTGCTTCGCTCTGTGGAGGAGGCAGGGACTGCGCTCGAGGTACTTCGTAAGGAGTACCAATCTCGCCTTCTTGCGTTGGAAGCAGTGAAGGAGGAGTCCTTCGATGTGCTTCAGCGCCTCTATGCCGAGAAGATGCTCCATGACGATGAGTTGAAGACTCTTCGCCACCAAATGGAGCAACTTCATGATCGTATGGATCACTCGCGCAAGGCTCACTAGGGTCTGCGGACCCACTTGGAAGGTAAGGCTTTAGTCTGCCCACGTAAAACGTTGGGTGCAGACGCATGCTCGTTGGGATGTCTAGTGTGTAGGCATCACCATTGCATTTCACCACCGTGAACGGTCCAATGAACCTTGGCAGAAGTTTCGAACTTCCCAGGTTGGACACTGCATGTTCAGGCAGATTCGCCGAACTAAGCAATACAAGATCATTGACCTTGAAAGATTGCTTGTTCTTCCTTCCACTCTTGTCTGCGTTTTGCTTTTGCAGATCCTGAGCCTGTGCGATTGCGTCTCGAACAAACCTCACAACGGCTTGTCTCCGCACGACAAAGTCATCGACTAGCTGCTTCTCGCGACCAGTTAGCTTATCTAACGGTTTCATCGATTCAAAATTGGCATTGAACTCGATAGCAGCATTCAGGTCATCATCTGACTGCGGCGTATTGTCATTCGCCGTAGTCCCTCCCCCACTTAAGGTAGAGACCTCTCCCACTAGTGACGCTGGTACTCTCGGATGGAGACCGTAGTTCACATAGAATGGGGAGTGACCCGTCGAGACATGCGTGGAATTGTTCAACGCAAACTCGCAGAGAGGGAGAAATTCACTCCACTCTCCAAATGACGTAGCGTAACTACGCAGTACGTCTTCAAGGACACGATTCACTCGTTCCGTTTGACCGTCCGTTTCAGGGTGCGCCGCTGTTGACATGGACAGCTTGGTGCCCAACAATTTAAACAATGCGCGCCAAAACTTGGATGTGAAGCGGGTGTCACGGTCTGACACGATCTCAGTTGGCAAACCGTGCAAACGGAATACCACATCCAAAAAGACCTTGGCTGTCTTCTCGGCTGAGATCTTGTCCGAAACAGGAGCAAGATGGACCATCTTGCTGAATCGGTCCACAAACACCAGGATCCCATTCCTGCGGTGCTTGTCTCGCGGAAGTCCGAATATAAAATCCATGCTCACGGACCTCCAACTGTCCTGAGGGACAGGCAATGAACGAAGTGGGGCCTGCGTGGAGCCTGAAGGCTTCACTCGCTGGCAGATCTCACAGGTCTTCACATACTTGCGAACCCACTTGTACATGTGTGGCCAGTAGTAATCTCGGGAAAGACTGAGAAATGTCTTCTCTCGTCCGAGATGGCCACCCGAAGGGCTGTCATGATACTCATACAAGAGTCGATGACGCACACCCTCATCGTTGGGAACAACAACTCGTTCTGTATCCCCATCTTCAACCGCGTAGTACAACAACCCATTGTGTACTCGAAAGCGGTGAACGCGCGATCTTGTTCGTGCTGGGAGACCTTGCAGTGCCTTGTAAGAGGGATTCTTGAAATACTTGAGCAAGTCCTGACAGGTCTCGTCAGACTTGTATCCCTCGATGATGTCTTCGCGCACTGAAGTCGAAGCTTGAACTGCGATCGCTTGAACATCTTCGCAGAGTCGACACGCTTCGTCCGTATCCTCGTTCTTGGACTTGGGATCATAGTCCGGACGTCTTGACAAGGCGTCGGCTAGGATGTTCATCTTGCCTGGCTTATAGTGCACAACAAAGTTGTACTCCGCAAAGAAGGAGAGCCACCTAGCCATCCTTTGGGACAAGTGAGGAGTCTTTACCGCTGTTCGCAGCGACGCATGATCTGTGTAGATCGCAAAGCGCTCCTCGCCAAGCAAGTATACACGGAACTTGACTAAGGCATACTTCATCGCAAGAAGTTCCTTGTCATGAACTGGGTAGTTCCATTCTGCGGGTCGGAGTTGTCGTGATTGATACGACACTACTCGCTCTCGGCCCTCATCATCGTGTTGCATCAAAGCGCAACCGATGGCATAGTCGCTTGCATCACAGACGACGTGGAACGGCTTGTCATGGTTCGGAAGAGCCAGCACAGGAGCTTCACGAAGACTCCTCTTGACTTCTTCAAACGCCGCTTGGTGATCTTCAGACCACTTCCACTCAACGTCTTTCTTCAACAGTTGTGTGAGAGGCTGCACTAACGCTGCATAATTGCGCGTGTACTTGTGCAAGTAGTTGGCCAGACCCAACCACTGTCGTAGCTGTTTGACATTCTGAGGCACGGGCCAATCGTCAATAGCTTTGACCTTCTCCGGATCGACTCGAACACCGTTCTTTCCCACAAAGCAACCGAGAACAGGAATCTCAGGGGCAAAGAACACGCACTTCTTCAAGTTTGCGTAGAGCTTGTTCTCACGCATGACCTGGAATACTTGACGAAGATGACCAAGATGAACATCAACATCAGATCTTCCGTCCACGGCCTTACTATGAACGAATATATCGTCAAAGTAACTTGGTGCAAATGTTCGCAAAGGACGAAGAACATTCGTGACCATGCGATTGAAAGTCGCAGGTGCATTCTTCAGTCCTTGTGGCATCACTAACCATTCCCACAGCATACCACTCGGGGTACTCACTGCGGTTAGTGGGACATCGCTTTCGCGCATTCGAAGCTGATAGAATCCATCCTTCAGATCGATCGCACTGAAAACGGTGCTGCCAACCATTCCATCAAGGATCATGTCCTTGCGTGGAACCGGAGTCTGAGCGGGAATGGTTGCGTCGTTCAGCTTGTTGAAAGCATGAACGATGCGCCATCCGCCAGTCGCCTTCTTCACACAGAAAGTGGGGCTGCAGTGCGGGGACTTGCTTTCTCGCACATGACCAGCCTTTGCGCGTTGTGCAAAGAACTCGTCGATCGCATCGACTTGCTCCTTTGGCAACGGCCACTGTCTAGTGATACAGTACTTCGTGCCAGGAAGTACATCAATCTCATGACGAATGCCTCTGTCGAACGGCAGTTCGTCCGGCACCTTGTCGGGGAATATGTCCTCAAACTCCCGGACAAGCTCATACACGGGGTTCTCCTTGAGGGCATCCCATGACTGCTCCTCGAACCTTTCCTTCCGTGTCTTCTCGTGCAACACTTCAGCATCCAGACTTGATGCTGTGTTGACGAGGTCTTCGTCGATTGCCTCAACAATCGCACAAAGCTGCGAAATTTCGCCTTTCGCCAGGCTACGCATAAGCGCCTTCTTGCTCATCACGGGCAAGGAAACCAAATCTTCGACTGAACTTGGAGGATTTTCAATCTTCACGTGACGGAACACATCGACGTCACCATCTTCACCGTAGACCACGACGTTCGCATAACTGCTTGTGATGCCTCTCTGTGGGTCACCACCTTCATCGCCTTGACTCGCATCTTGATCAGGGATGCTTGACGACGGAAAACTCTCTTCGTCGGGTTTCTTCATATCTTGGGAAGGATCTTCACACTTCACGCCATGACGAGCTTTCTCGTCACCAATGGCAAAGGAGACAGTCTTTTTCTGGCGCCTGACTGCTCCACCTCCAGTAGTCGTCTCGGGCTTGTCTTGTGGGATTGAGGGGCCATCGCGCTCCTGAGTCCCATTCGACGCATCTTCCACAGACGCATACGCCCAAATCACTTCACCTGCTGCAACGCAGCCCAGGTCTTCGTTGACACTCTTGTCGACGGAAATCTTCATCTTCATCCAGTCAATGCGAGGTTGGTAACGCTTCAACCATGGCATGCCCAGGATGATGTCAAACTTGTCATCAAGATCGAGGAGAATGAACTCATCCTCGCCTCGGAAATCTTCAAACTCGATTGCCAAGCGCACGGTTCGCTTCGGCAACTTCACAGTCGACCCATTGGCCAACCGAACAACCATATCTTTCGTCGCATCGTGAGGAGTCTTGTCACTCCCGATCACGACTTTCGCTCGAACAAAATTATTCGACGCTCCAGTGTCAACCAAAGCACGTAGAGGCGTTTCAATACCATCTACATGAACTTTGAGCATGATCAGAGCAGTGCTCTGACTGACACTCCCATCACTCCTCGTGGAAACTGCACGTGCCTCATGCACATCGGGGCCAGAGTCCTGTGTCTCCACAACATTCACAGTCCTCTTGTCGGGCCCAGTAGGGAGCCCCGCCCCTACTGGTCGTTCCCGTTTTTTGACCCTTGGGAACGGTCGAACCGGCGGCCGAAATTTCGGTTGCTGTTCTGGTTCGAACGCGATCCTTGTGTCTCTTGCCGATTCGGCAAGGACACCTTGCAGTTTCGAGCAATATGACCCGGCTTCCCGCAACGGAAACATTTCCCATCGTTGCGAGGACGCTTGTTGTCGGTATGTTGGACATACGACAGATCCATCGGCTCTGGTCCATTGTTAGCCGGCGACGTCACGCGGACTTGACGTGGAACTGGTCCACCAAACTTGGCTTGCTTGATGCTGAATTCTTCTTGCATCGCTCTCTCGATGGCTTGATCCAGCGTCGTCGGGTACTCGCGGAACAGTTGGTTCCGGATTGGTCCATCGTCCAGACCGGCCATGAATGTGACAACTTGTGTTGCCATGTCGATCGGCTGATCCACTATGCACGACACGAGATATCGTGCGCGTTGTGCATACGAGTGGAGGTCTTGGCGTCCTTGTCGAAGCTTGAGAAACTCGGCACGAGCACGGAACTCGCTCTGCGGAGGCTCGAACGCGCGCTTCAACTCTTGCTTGAAGTCGTCGAGGTTGTAGAAGCATGTTGGCTCCGCCAAACGCTTCCCATATGCCCAACTCTTCGCTCGACCCGCAAGGTTGGACATTGCAAACAACACTTGCTGTGTCGGGTCCCGGAGCTGTCTTGCAGTTACCGCTGCATCCAACTCAACGAACCATCTCGCCAGAGGTTCGTTCTCTCCGCCACGATACGGGGAGATGTCGAGCTTCAGAGGCATTACTCTCATCGTCGAGACAGGAGTTGCGGGCTGTCGACGAGAGTCCATGACCTCATGGTGCATGAAGCTCACTGCCGCGCTTCGCTGCTCATCCGGAGAGGCTGATCTCAACAGTGTGATCACAGCTGCCTCACCGATGACTGCGCTCATCCGCTCGAGGGCTGCCCACTCATGACCGGACAAATGAGGAAACTGCTCATTCGTCAGCGTCACTTGGTCTTCGTGCAGCACACTCGTCGGAGTCTCCATCCCTTCTGCTGTCTGCGCAATAGACAGGGAGAGTCTTGAAAGGAAGTGCACAAAGGGCGAAAGCCTCTTTGTCAATCCTCTTCTAGAGCAGGGTTCACGAAGTGCTCAGCGCAACTTCGGCAATCCCTTCTAGGAAGGTCGCAGGAAGGACCTCTCGAAGTGCTACCAGGTGTAATGGGGCGCTGTCCACGACAGTCCCCAAAACACGGCACACACGCTTGCGCTTGAGGAAGACTTGGCCTCTCCCGACTTGGAGGGAAGAGGAAGGAGACTTGAGATGAAGGCGGCAAATTTGCAACTGAATTGAAAAGCTTATGGTTCCTGAATCCTACGAGCATAAAACCACTAGGGTCCTATGGGGTTAAATGCAATCAACCTACAAATGCAATATAAAACCTTGGGTTGAATCAGGTTGAACTTGAAGCTTGGACCAGGAGAATGTTCTCCAACTTGAACTTGAACTTGAGCTTCGGGTTCTTCAACAAAGAACCTCTCTCCCGCCACGTGGCACGTTGTGATTGGTTGAAACCACGAACATGTACCCACAATGACACGTCGGCTTCGTCACTAGAGAGAAATCCAGCAGGAACCATCTTCATGCACAGAGACACGTGTGCAGAGAGCACTCGAGAATGCTTCGAGAACATTCCGTGCGGTCGCAATCATTGATTGCTCCCGTGAGTGTGTCTCACACCAGTCTGCTGCCACAGACACCAGTCTGCTGTCACAGACACCAATCTGTGACCAGATTGTGTCATGTAATGGGCATGGGGCCCATTACACTCAGTCACCCGTTAGCTCTCTGTCTTGTTCTCTTGTTCTCTTGTTCTCTTGTTCTCTTGTTGTGATGGTTGGTCCACGGATTCTCTCTCTCTCTCTCTCTTTCTCTCATTTTTGTGTCCATCCGTTTGGTCTCTTGTATGTCTTGATCCGTTTGTGTGAGCAGGTGGTAGATGTAGTAGCGCTGTTGGTTTGTTGTTGGTGTGAGTGTAGTTGGTATGTCGTTGGTTTGTTGTAGTCGTTGTGTGTTGTGTGTTGTGTTGTGTATTGTGTGTTTGTTTGTGTGTGTGGTTTGTATGTGATGTTTTTGTGTGGTGTTGATGTTTCGTGGCCGAGCGTAGCTCAGTTGGTAGAGCGATTGACTGTAGTGTGTCTATACTGTGTTTCAGTATACCTCGGAAATCAATTGGTCACCGGTTCGATTCCGGTCGCTCGGATTCTTCTTTTCTCGCTTTGCTTTCTCGTTTTGGTCTCTTTCTTTCTTTCTTTGGTTTCTTTGGTTTCTTTGGTTTCTTTGGTTTCTTTGGTTTCTTTTGCTTGCCTGCTTCTTTTCTTTTCTTTTCTTTTCACCAATCTCTCTGACTCTCTCTCTCTCCTTTTGTTGTTGCTGTTGTTGTTGTTTGTTGTCATCAATGTCCCTTTTCTTCACCTTCTTTCCACCGCCTTTCTCTCCGCGAGCTCGTCCGTTTGCTTGTTGACTTGCTCAGTCACCCGTTAGCTCTCTGTCTTGTTCTCTTGTTCTCTTGTTCTCTTGTTCTCTTGTTGTGATGGTTGGTCCACGGATTCTCTCTCTCTCTCTCTCTTTCTCTCATTTTTGTGTCCATCCGTTTGGTCTCTTGTATGTCTTGATCCGTTTGTGTGAGCAGGTGGTAGATGTAGTAGCGCTGTTGGTTTGTTGTTGGTGTGAGTGTAGTTGGTATGTCGTTGGTTTGTTGTAGTCGTTGTGTGTTGTGTGTTGTGTTGTGTATTGTGTGTTTGTTTGTGTGTGTGGTTTGTATGTGATGTTTTTGTGTGGTGTTGATGTTTCGTGGCCGAGCGTAGCTCAGTTGGTAGAGCGATTGACTGTAGTGTGTCTATACTGTGTTTCAGTATACCTCGGAAATCAATTGGTCACCGGTTCGATTCCGGTCGCTCGGATTCTTCTTTTCTCGCTTTGCTTTCTCGTTTTGGTCTCTTTCTTTCTTTCTTTGGTTTCTTTGGTTTCTTTGGTTTCTTTGGTTTCTTTGGTTTCTTTGGTTTCTTTGGTTTCTTTTGCTTGCCTGCTTCTTTTCTTTTCTTTTCTTTTCTTTTCTTTTCTTTTCTTTTCTTTTCTTTTCTTTTCTTTTCTTTTCTTTTCTTTTCTTTTCTTTTCTTTTCTTTTCACCAATCTCTCTGACTCTCTCTCTCCTTTTGTTGTTGCTGTTGTTGTTGTTTGTTGTCATCAATGTTCCTTTTCTTCACCTTCTTTCCACCGCCTTTCTCTCCGCGAGCTCGTCCGTTTGCTTGTTGACTTGCTCAGTCACCCGTTAGCTCTCTGTCTTGTTCTCTTGTTCTCTTGTTCTCTTGTTCTCTTGTTCTCTTGTTGTAATGGTTGGTCCACGGATTCTCTCTCTCTCTCTCTCTTTCTCTCATTTTTGTGTCCATCCGTTTGGTCTCTTGTATGTCTTGATCCGTTTGTGTGAGCAGGTGGTAGATGTAGTAGCGCTGTTGGTTTGTTGTTGGTGTGAGTGTAGTTGGTATGTCGTTGGTTTGTTGTAGTCGTTGTGTGTTGTGTGTTGTGTTGTGTATTGTGTGTTTGTTTGTGTGTGTGGTTTGTATGTGATGTTTTTGTGTGGTGTTGATGTTTCGTGGCCGAGCGTAGCTCAGTTGGTAGAGCGATTGACTGTAGTGTGTCTATACTGTGTTTCAGTATACCTCGGAAATCAATTGGTCACCGGTTCGATTCCGGTCGCTCGGATTCTTCTTTTCTCGCTTTGCTTTCTCGTTTTGGTCTCTTTCTTTCTTTCTTTGGTTTCTTTGGTTTCTTTGGTTTCTTTGGTTTCTTTTGCTTGCCTGCTTCTTTTCTTTTCTTTTCTTTTCACCAATCTCTCTGACTCTCTCTCTCTCCTTTTGTTGTTGTTGTTGCTGTTGTTGTTGTTTGTTGTCATCAATGTCCCTTTTCTTCACCTTCTTTCCACCGCCTTTCTCTCCGCGAGCTCGTCCGTTTGCTTGTTGACTTGCTCAGTCACCCGTTAGCTCTCTGTCTTGTTCTCTTGTTCTCTTGTTCTCTTGTTGTGATGGTTGGTCCACGGATTCTCTCTCTCTCTCTCTTTCTCTCATTTTTGTGTCCATCCGTTTGGTCTCTTGTATGTCTTTGATCCGTTTGTGTGAGCAGGTGGTAGATGTAGTAGCGCTGTTGGTTTGTTGTTGGTGTGAGTGTAGTTGGTATGTCGTTGGTTTGTTGTAGTCGTTGTGTGTTGTGTGTTGTGTTGTGTATTGTGTGTTTGTTTGTGTGTGTGGTTTGTATGTGATGTTTTTGTGTGGTGTTGATGTTTCGTGGCCGAGCGTAGCTCAGTTGGTAGAGCGATTGACTGTAGTGTGTCTATACTGTGTTTCAGTATACCTCGGAAATCAATTGGTCACCGGTTCGATTCCGGTCGCTCGGATTCTTCTTTTCTCGCTTTGCTTTCTCGTTTTGGTCTCTTTCTTTCTTTCTTTGGTTTCTTTGGTTTCTTTGGTTTCTTTGGTTTCTTTTGCTTGCCTGCTTCTTTTCTTTTCTTTTCTTTTCACCGATCTCTCTGACTCTCTCTCTCTCCTTTTGTTGTTGTTGTTGCTGTTGTTGTTGTTTGTTGTCATCAATGTCCCTTTTCTTCACCTTCTTTCCACCGCCTTTCTCTCCGCGAGCTCGTCCGTTTGCTTGTTGACTTGCTCAGTCACCCGTTAGCTCTCTGTCTTGTTCTCTTGTTCTCTTGTTCTCTTGTTCTCTTGTTCTCTTGTTGTGATGGTTGGTCCACGGATTCTCTCTCTCTCTCTCTCTCTCTCTCTCTCTCTCTTTCTCTCATTTTTGTGTCCATCCGTTTGGTCTCTTGTATGTCTTTGATCCGTTTGTGTGAGCAGGTGGTAGATGTAGTAGCGCTGTTGGTTTGTTGTTGGTGTGAGTGTAGTTGGTATGTCGTTGGTTTGTTGTAGTCGTTGTGTGTTGTGTGTTGTGTTGTGTATTGTGTGTTTGTTTGTGTGTGTGGTTTGTATGTGATGTTTTTGTGTGGTGTTGATGTTTCGTGGCCGAGCGTAGCTCAGTTGGTAGAGCGATTGACTGTAGTGTGTCTATACTGTGTTTCAGTATACCTCGGAAATCAATTGGTCACCGGTTCGATTCCGGTCGCTCGGATTCTTCTTTTCTCGCTTTGCTTTCTCGTTTTGGTCTCTTTCTTTCTTTCTTTGGTTTCTTTGGTTTCTTTGGTTTCTTTGGTTTCTTTTGCTTGCCTGCTTCTTTTCTTTTCTTTTCTTTTCACCAATCTCTCTGACTCTCTCTCTCTCCTTTTGTTGTTGTTGTTGCTGTTGTTGTTGTTTGTTGTCATCAATGTCCCTTTTCTTCACCTTCTTTCCACCGCCTTTCTCTCCGCGAGCTCGTCCGTTTGCTTGTTGACTTGCTCAGTCACCCGTTAGCTCTCTGTCTTGTTCTCTTGTTCTCTTGTTCTCTTGTTGTGATGGTTGGTCCACGGATTCTCTCTCTCTCTCTCTCTTTCTCTCATTTTTGTGTCCATCCGTTTGGTCTCTTGTATGTCTTTGATCCGTTTGTGTGAGCAGGTGGTAGATGTAGTAGCGCTGTTGGTTTGTTGTTGGTGTGAGTGTAGTTGGTATGTCGTTGGTTTGTTGTAGTCGTTGTGTGTTGTGTGTTGTGTTGTGTATTGTGTGTTTGTTTGTGTGTGTGGTTTGTATGTGATGTTTTTGTGTGGTGTTGATGTTTCGTGGCCGAGCGTAGCTCAGTTGGTAGAGCGATTGACTGTAGTGTGTCTATACTGTGTTTCAGTATACCTCGGAAATCAATTGGTCACCGGTTCGATTCCGGTCGCTCGGATTCTTCTTTTCTCGCTTTGCTTTCTCGTTTTGGTCTCTTTCTTTCTTTCTTTGGTTTCTTTGGTTTCTTTGGTTTCTTTGGTTTCTTTTGCTTGCCTGCTTCTTTTCTTTTCTTTTCTTTTCACCGATCTCTCTGACTCTCTCTCTCTCTCCTTTTGTTGTTGTTGTTGCTGTTGTTGTTGTTTGTTGTCATCAATGTCCCTTTTCTTCACCTTCTTTCCACCGCCTTTCTCTCCGCGAGCTCGTCCGTTTGCTTGTTGACTTGCTCAGTCACCCGTTAGCTCTCTGTCTTGTTCTCTTGTTCTCTTGTTCTCTTGTTCTCTTGTTCTCTTGTTGTGATGGTTGGTCCACGGATTCTCTCTCTCTCTCTCTCTCTCTCTCTCTTTTTCTCATTTTTGTGTCCATCCGTTTGGTCTCTTGTATGTCTTTGATCCGTTTGTGTGAGCAGGTGGTAGATGTAGTAGCGCTGTTGGTTTGTTGTTGGTGTGAGTGTAGTTGGTATGTCGTTGGTTTGTTGTAGTCGTTGTGTGTTGTGTGTTGTGTTGTGTATTGTGTGTTTGTTTGTGTGTGTGGTTTGTATGTGATGTTTTTGTGTGGTGTTGATGTTTCGTGGCCGAGCGTAGCTCAGTTGGTAGAGCGATTGACTGTAGTGTGTCTATACTGTGTTTCAGTATACCTCGGAAATCAATTGGTCACCGGTTCGATTCCGGTCGCTCGGATTCTTCTTTTCTCGCTTTGCTTTCTCGTTTTGGTCTCTTTCTTTCTTTCTTTGGTTTCTTTGGTTTCTTTGGTTTCTTTGGTTTCTTTGGTTTCTTTTGCTTGCCTGCTTCTTTTCTTTTCTTTTCTTTTCACCGATCTCTCTGACTCTCTCTCTCTCCTTTTGTTGTTGTTGTTGCTGTTGTTGTTGTTTGTTGTCATCAATGTCCCTTTTCTTCACCTTCTTTCCACCGCCTTTCTCTCCGCGAGCTCGTCCGTTTGCTTGTTGACTTGCTCAGTCACCCGTTAGCTCTCTGTCTTGTTCTCTTGTTCTCTTGTTCTCTTGTTCTCTTGTTGTGATGGTTGGTCCACGGATTCTCTCTCTCTCTCTCTCTTTCTCTCATTTTTGTGTCCATCCGTTTGGTCTCTTGTATGTCTTGATCCGTTTGTGTGAGCAGGTGGTAGATGTAGTAGCGCTGTTGGTTTGTTGTTGGTGTGAGTGTAGTTGGTATGTCGTTGGTTTGTTGTAGTCGTTGTGTGTTGTGTGTTGTGTTGTGTATTGTGTGTTTGTTTGTGTGTGTGGTTTGTATGTGATGTTTTTGTGTGGTGTTGATGTTTCGTGGCCGAGCGTAGCTCAGTTGGTAGAGCGATTGACTGTAGTGTGTCTATACTGTGTTTCAGTATACCTCGGAAATCAATTGGTCACCGGTTCGATTCCGGTCGCTCGGATTCTTCTTTTCTCGCTTTGCTTTCTCGTTTTGGTCTCTTTCTTTCTTTCTTTGGTTTCTTTGGTTTCTTTGGTTTCTTTGGTTTCTTTTGCTTGCCTGCTTCTTTTCTTTTCTTTTCTTTTCACCAATCTCTCTGACTCTCTCTCTCTCCTTTTGTTGTTGCTGTTGTTGTTGTTTGTTGTCATCAATGTCCCTTTTCTTCACCTTCTTTCCACCGCCTTTCTCTCCGCGAGCTCGTCCGTTTGCTTGTTGACTTGCTCAGTCACCCGTTAGCTCTCTGTCTTGTTCTCTTGTTCTCTTGTTCTCTTGTTCTCTTGTTCTCTTGTTCTCTTGTTCTCTTGTTGTGATGGTTGGTCCACGGATTCTCTCTCTCTCTCTCTCTCTCTCTCTCTCTCTTTCTCTCATTTTTGTGTCCATCCGTTTGGTCTCTTGTATGTCTTTGATCCGTTTGTGTGAGCAGGTGGTAGATGTAGTAGCGCTGTTGGTTTGTTGTTGGTGTGAGTGTAGTTGGTATGTCGTTGGTTTGTTGTAGTCGTTGTGTGTTGTGTGTTGTGTTGTGTATTGTGTGTTTGTTTGTGTGTGTGGTTTGTATGTGATGTTTTTGTGTGGTGTTGATGTTTCGTGGCCGAGCGTAGCTCAGTTGGTAGAGCGATTGACTGTAGTGTGTCTATACTGTGTTTCCGTGTCTGTATATAGCATTTGCACCGACTTGGCTAGATGGCACAGCAAATGTTCGGTGTTGTTGTTGAGATTTCTGCATGCTGTCAAATTTGAAAGAGTGCCATAAAACTGACTCTGGTGTTGACAGCTCTAGTCGAATGACAGCTCCTAATCGAAATCGCTGCTCACAATTTTCCTGGCAGCAATAATCAGCGTAATCGCATCAAGCCAGGATGGGGAAATGCCTTTCAACCACAAGTGTCGGACCAATCGCGGTCCAGCAATCACCCGATTGGCCAAAATCAAATTCAGAAGAGTAGTCAGCACCCACAATCGCCATCTCGCGCAACTTCAGTACAATCCGATACATATTTCTTCAAGTAAGTACTCTTGTCGTTCCCTGTAATAGGGGGTCGTCTACCCCGCCTACTGCAATAGTCTCCATCCACAGTCCGCATCAAACGCGCGCTTCCCATCCTTCAAACCCGACTCCGCACCATATACTCCGGACCATAACTAGCCATTCCCCAGCTGCAACCCCACGACGGCGACATGCGGCCACACAACTGATCCTTCCGCCCGCCATGACGCCGCGGCCGCTGCTGCTGCTGCTGCTGCTGGCGCTCGCCGCGCTGCTCGCGCCCCTCGGTGCGTATCAAGTCTGCCCGCCCCGCGTCTCCACCTGTCGCAGCTAACGCGTGGCCCCATTTCCCAGCGGCGGCGGCGGCGTGCGACGACATCTGCTACACGACGGAGCTCACGGGCTTCTCGGCCGGCGGCGTGGCCGGCTGCTCGTGCTCGGGCTCGGGCGCCAGCCGCTCGGGCTCGGGCGGCTGCCAGTGCGGCTCCTGCTACTACAAGCAGAGCGACGGCTCGGTGCTCGGCTACGCGGTCTCGAGCAACGGCACCTGCACCTTCGGCGTCAACTGCGGTGCGCGGCGCGACGCTCGAGCTCGTATCGTACCGCGGGCGCTCACGACGGCTGTGCATGCGGACAGGCGACTGCGACTACGCGTCCACTTCGGCCTCCGAGAGCGTCTCGGCCTCGGGGTCCGCTGGCTCAAGTACGAGCGCTCACGGTAACGCGGTTCCGCGCCAGCTGCATAGGGCGGTGGGCTGACTGCTGCCGCGCGTGTGGATCTGACCCAATGACAGACTCGGTCGCGAACTCGGGCTCGGCGAGCGCGGGCAGCGCGGGAAGCGCGGACGCGGGCGGCAACGCCGGGAGCTCCTCGAGCAGCTCCACCACCACCAGCAGTTCCAGTAAGTCGCCGGACGCGGTCTGATACCGATGGAGTGATGACAGAGAACGCTGACGCAACCGTTCGCCGCAGGCAGCGGGCTCAAGACGTGGCAGATCGCGCTCATCATCTGCTCGGTCGTGCTCGTCTTCGGAGTCGCCTGCATCTCCATCCTGACGTGCTACTGCAAGGCCAAGCGGCGACTGGAGGAGAACGAGGACGAGTTCGACGAGCATGCAGGCTACATGCCGCACGGCCCCACTTCGGGATCCCATGGGTCTGGGTACGCGAACGCGGGTGGATTCCCGCGCCGATCCACCAATCCGAGCCCCTATGGAGTCTACGCCGGCGGCGGCAGCTTGAAGGGATCCCCACCACTTGGTGAGCCCATGGTGGGCAGCTACAGTGCGTCGCTCGAAGCTACTCCGAGCCGGATAGGCATGGGTATGCGTCCGAACGGCGGGAGCAACGGGGATCTCGCTGGAATGCGTCCGAACGGCGGTAGCAATGGTGATCTGGCTGGAATGTACAGCGCTGACCGCCGGCCCAGCCAAGGCAGCTTCAACCTTGCTACGCGCCGCCCCAGCACGGAGCTGTATTCCACGCGTGACCGCGACGCTCTAGCCGTTGAGTTGTAGGCTCGTGACGTCGCGCTCGCCGAACCCCGTTAGGTAGGGTACCGAGGATGAAGACTTCGCGGACGAGCGTGCAGCTGGACATGAGGACATCGAGCCACGACACACACGCGCGCTCTTCCACAACACACTTTCTTTTTTGCAGGAATTTTTGTATGTATGCGAGCGATATATAACAAGTAACTAAGCCAAAGAGGAGTAGCTAGCCTACTCCACTTCGACATCCTGGCGATGCATTCGCCACGCCTTTGCCTGGCTTGATTCCTTGGTCACGTAGCAGACTTGCCGAGAGCTCATTGACCGCGTGTGGACTCCAACGCACCTCAAGCTCTCCTCACAGCGTTGACCTTGACACTAACGCTCAGACATTTTCTTCAATCCTCAGCCCATCCACTAGTATGTCGACTTGGAGTTTCCAGTCGCATGGCGTGCTGGTTGGGTGGTTCCAACCTTGAGAGAGGGAGAGACGGGAGCGCCGTTGGCCGCTGGTTCTTCTCAGAGCAAAACAGGAGAAGCCGGTAGTGCTTAGGAGTTGCTGCTACGCCTTCAGGGGCAAAGCACGGACGTTCGAGACGGAAGGAACTACTGTAGGTGGTGCTTGCACGTGTTTTCGGGCAGTAACTTGTAGTATGTTCATCAGGCACCATGAACCCTTGTGATATTTTGTCTTTACACCTGGGACTATTGTTTCCTGCTTACTCCACAGCCTCCACGACCTCGACATGGTGGGGCGTAACACCCAAATAGGTGGCGATCGAGTGGCCGATCTTGGCGTGAGCCCATTTCATGTGGACACTGTCACTCGCCTTGGGATAGTACATGTCAGCACAGTGCGCCGTGCCTTCGATGAACACGGAAGTCGCAGATGTAGAGTGTAGGGACGTCGAGTTTTGCACGGCAAGTGCGTGCCACGGGTCCACCGTTCCGCTTGGAAACGTCACATTCTCGACCGTGATGCCTAGCGCGCCGTAGTCGATGTTGGCACTGTTGACATCGGGATCCACATCAATGTTGTACACGCGCTTGCAGATCTCACTGCCCACATTTCGCTCCGTCACAGCCGACAGTGCGTGGAACGGCGAGTGCGAGCTCGTGGTAGTCTGGAAGTAGCCGAACTCGTTGCATGTCTGGTAGACCCACTGCCGAGCACTGCTCTTGCCATCAAACTTGTCCTCACGCAACGTCTCGACAGTGGCGTTGGGGTTTCCCTCGAACTTGGAGTCGAGGCATGGCCCATCGCGAGTCTCAGCGAGGAACGAGGCCAGCTTCTCCAGCGGGGAAGATGTGCTCTTGGAGTCCGTAAAGTGCTCGCAAACCTGCGAGAGAGACCAAATGCCGTCGTGCAACTCGTTGTACTGCGTGATGTCCTGGAACGCACCCATGACAGACGTCTGGAACACAGAGTCGTCAAATTCATTCGTCATCGGGAAGCAAGGGACAAACATCTTGGTAAGCCGGTCGCGCGCTTCCTGCGACTTGTCATCCATGAGCTTCTGGAACTCATTGATGGACTTCTCCACTTGGCGGTAGCACTCGCCGCCGCCGAAGTAGCGCAGACTGTCGCCGACCACCTCCATGTACTCGAAGAAGTCGATCTTGGCCAGCACTGGCGCCGAGCTCGCAATTGTGCCGACAAACAGCGCCGGATACTTGAGCTTGAGCCACGCGGCGAGGTTGCCAGGGTAGCTCCCGCCGAAGCCGATCCACTTGGTCTCTGGCGAGAGGTTGAACTTGTCCGAGAGGAACCAGTGGAAGCGCGCGAGGTCTGCGAGCGCCTGCTCGCTCGACAGGAACCGGAGGTTCTGGAGGCTCATGTCGACGGTCGGGTACGACTTGCCGTAGAACCGGTGCTCAAGCGCGACAAGCAGTGCGCGGTGCTGCTGCGCCGCAAAGTGGATGTACGAGTGGTTGGTGATGGCGCGCGGGCCGAGGGGGCCCCTCGCCGCCGATGTAGAGGAACACGGGGTAGCCGCTGCCGCCCCAGAACTCCTCGTTGACAAAGTAGCGCTGCTTCCACAGCTTGCGCTCCGCGACGGGGCCAAAGTGGTCCAGGATGGCGCCGTCGAAGTACTCCTCGCTCACGTTGGCGGGTGCGGCGGCGTCTTCGTCCGGCAGGCGGTGGCCGTGGCCTCGAAACGCGCGCAGCCGCTGGAAGGAGCGGGCGTGGGCCACGGGCCGAGAGTCCCAGCAGCAGCAGCGCCAGCAACAGCCGCGACTTCATGGCGACGAGGAGCAGAGGCGAGTGGCAAGGATCTCGGCGAGTGTTCTCGCTGCGGAGCTGCTGGATGTGCAAACACTGCTCATCTCCCTGATCAGGTGATGAGTGGGGGCGCCATGACACGCATCTGGATCGGATCGGATCGGGTCGCAGCCTGTCAATCGAGTCCCCACGCGACACGCTTCAACGCGTTACACCCCGACCAATGGACGGAAATACCTTGGGCGGCGATTCTCGCAACAAGTTCGAGACGAAACCTGTCAAGAGAAGGCTCGTGGATGCATTTTGACAACCGTCGATGGCTCCGAAAGCCATGCCCCTCGAGCGGAGCAAGATCGCTCGACAGGGATCCTTTGCGAGGCTGAAGAAGCAGCTACAGGCATCAGCTGGCCGCGTGGCAGCAGGTCGCCAATCACCCCACAAGCAGTACGAGGGTGCGAGAAAGGCTAGTCAGCGATACGAGTTGCGCCGCGAACGCAGGCAACGAACGACCAGCAGCCTCGTCGAGTTCTCTGCTCGCAACCCAGACGAAGAGGACACGGTTATGGAGGCGCAGGTGAGGAGCTCAAAGCTGTCTTCAGGCACATAGCCAAGTTGACACGTGATCGCAGTGGCGTATCCGACAGGCACTAGCTCGGGAGAATTCGATCACTGTTAGAATCGCTTCCTTCTTCAGCCGTGTCATCGGGCTTAGTGCGACCTCGGCAAACACGCCGACCACGATTCTTGACCGCATCGTTCTCGGGAGCAGCGATAACGCGAGCGATCGCGACTTGCTGTACCTATTGGGGATCACACACATCTGCAACTGCGCCGCACAGGTGCCGAATTACTTCGAAGGTGAATTCGTCTACATGAAGCTGCACTTGCACGACAACAAGGATGAAGATCTCATCCCACACTTCCAGGCTGTCGCTACCTTTCTTGCACACACGGAAGAGTTGCATGGTCGGGTGCTCATTCACTGCATTGCAGGTTTGTAAATGCCGTGTTGAAGATTACAAACACAGACCTTTGACGAGCTCCAACACCAGGTGTATCTAGATCACCCGCGTTGCTGATCGCGCACCTTATGATCAACAAGCACTTACCGCTAGCGAAGGCGTACAGTATGGTGCGCCGCAAACGAAGAATTGTTCACCCGAACAATGCTTTCTTGTTGCAACTCGCCAAGTTTGAGGTATGTGGGTTTGCACGGGCTCTGAACGAAGAAGATGGCATTGACGTCCACTTCTTGCATGTAGATGATGCTATTTGGCCACTCATCCGTTGCCTCATCACATGACCCAGATTGGAATTTCTTTGAATGGAACGAGCTCAAAGAAAGCCTTCACGACCACGAGAAACGATCTAGCGGCTGAGTTCAGCTCAGATCTGAAGCGCCAACAAGGCATTGCTTCTTGTGCCAATCATGCACAAACCATCCACAATCACAGGGGACGAAAAGATCTCCCCAATAGGTTTCTCTCGATCCCCAACGGGCAGCTTTGGTCCAAGATTGCGGATACACTCGACTTCAGACCCAGTTTCCTCGTCGATTAAGTAAACACTTCCGATTATAGTTGCCGCACAGCACAGCAAGCTGCAGTCACTTGATTTCATCGTCTCAGTGGAGGATGAAGCTGCGCGAAAGATAGCTGGGGAGGAAAAAATTGGCCCATCAAGTTGCGTAGACCAGACGACCCGACCTGTTCTTGTGTCAATCTTTCGCAGGCAGCCGTCGTGAGATCCAATGACAACAAAGCGATTCTCATACAGACAAGGAGAGCTGAAGACGGGTTTATTGGTGGCTATAGCCCATTGAGTTTCTCCTGTTGAAGCGCTCAAGCCGTAAATGTTGCCGTCTGCACAGCCAACAACCAACATACTGGAGGGCTCATCAACCGCAAGTCCAGAGAATACAGGAGCAGGAAGCTTCTTTTTCCATATCTGATCCGGTCCATTGCAGATTGCTAGCAAGATGACATCGCCTCCGGTTGTTGCAAACCATAGCTTCTTCTGATCGTTGGTTGTAACGGATGCAGAAAAAATACTTGCACCGGCGTGAAAACCCCATGATTCAGTGCCGTCTTCGACATTGAGGGCATGAAGCTTACTGTCGTAGGCACCGACTGCAACTATGCCAAGTGAGTCGATGGGTAATGCTGTCGCCTTGATCATACCACCGCATTGATAGGTCCATATTATTCGACCAGACCAAACATCAACAGCATAAAGCGTGCCAGAGTACGTCCCGACGAAGACAAGACTGAAACGCTCGCTGATTGACGCTGAGGCTTCAATCCGATCGTCAAGCTGGGTAGTCCAGAGTTTGCGGCCATGCAAGTCGACGCAGACAATAATTCCAGCGTGAGAGCCAATGATTGCGCACTTTTGACCGCTAGAGTCCGCAACAACCAGCGGGGAAGCATCGACACACTTTTTGAGATCAGCACTCCAAGCCAAGGCCATATTCATCGAAGTGATCTTGATAATCCGATGGCGTGGGTAAAGGATGGTCGGTATCAACACTTTCCCGGTTGATGTTCGATTGCATCGTGAGAGGCCGACTAATGGTGCTGAAGCTGTGGGGCTCCTTTGTACTAACTCACTGCCAGCTATTCGGAGTCGTTTTGCTGGTGGAGTTGCCGATCCGAGTTTGGGAAGCGAATGCTCCGAGAGTTCGGTAGATTCAGTGTCACAAAGATGAAGAATTAGCTTGTTTGGAGTCATTGATTGCTGCAATCAACAACATGTTAGTGTTTGCCAGATCTACATTTCTCACGAAGAAGGATTGCAAAGAACGAACCATTTCTACTGGGTTAACTTTGAGGCTCGGAAAATGCTGCTTCAGTTCAAAGTGTAACAGGGTGGTGAGAAGAGAGTCTGCACCCAGTGATTCAAACGAAGAGGTGGAAGTTGCTTCAAACCGATCGGGCGAGATACGTAGCACTTTCCACTCCATTTGTTTAACAAGCTCCACTACATCCAGGTTATTTGGCTGAGATTGAGGTCCTGGAGGAGGAACAGTACTCGTTACAAGAGATATCAGGGCTCGACGATCAAGTTTTCCGTTTGATAGGCGCGCAAGTGCCAAAGATCGGACTTCACACACGCTGTTTGGAACATATGCAGGACCAAATCTGTTTGCGATCCACTGACACAGCTCTTCTTTTCGTGGATATAGCCAAAACCTTGTTGGCTTGTAGACAAACATCATTGGATCTTGAGTCTTTGCTTATTATAGTCGACTGAATGATGCATATCACGAGTTGGTGATGGGTAAAGCCATACTTAGTCGGCACTTCCGTATCGAATGCTATCACCTGACAGCTCTGGAGTTGGCTCGTGTCCAATTTCATCAAGCCCTTGGAATACCAATCGCTCGACTGCATCGAGCTGTACTCTTTGACCACGAATCTTAACAAGTCGATCCCTTCGACCAAGAAAGTAAACGTGCTTATCGACGATAGTGCAGATATCTCTAGTCTTGAACCAGTTGTGCGAGCAATGGTTGGAAGATTTAGGGTGTCGGGTCGCTAGCAAAGATAGTGATGTATGGTTTCCCAACAGCTCAACACCATCTTCAAGCGATACATATGCAAGGGCAACAGCGGGACCAGAAACCCAGAGCTCCCCTTCTACAGGCTGCCCACTTGATGGCTTAGCACTTTCAGTAGGTAACCCAACAACTCGCCCCGAAGTCTGGACCAGCAAAAGCGATGTGTCAGATCCGATGACTTCGTCAATAGTTCCGATTGGAACTCCTAGTTTTTCCCACTTGTCTTGATCAGCCAAGAGGAATGACAATGAGACCTCGGCACACGTTACATCTCCCGCAACTTCAGTGCTACCTAAGCATTGCCAAGGCATTAGAACACTGTCGATACGGAGCTCAGAATTACTGCAGCTGAGCTTACCATAGAGATTCAGCACTCTGAGTTGAGGAAACAAACTCACGATTTTCCGGACGAGCGAGAGTGAGAGCGTTTCTCCGCTTAGAAGCAGGTAGCGAAGCTTGGAAAGAGAAGATCGAAGCTCAAGCTCCGAATATTGCACTAGCATCACGTTGAATACGCTTGGTACTGCTGTGAATCGCGTCACATCGTACTTTGAAACCTGAACAAGGAACTGCGAGCTCTCGTCGAGCATAACGTGACTAACTGTTTGCGTGCTTGTTCGATCTTCGCCGAAAACCGAGGAATTTGCAATGTGAACGAGTGGGATGCGCTGCAAGAACGCACCGAGGATCTCCCATATTGAGTCAACGAATGTGAGTTTCACTGTTCGCGCGACACGCTCCTGGTTGGATTCGAACGGAAAGCACTTCCACATCCATCTCAGACGCTCCCAGGCTCCGAGCCGCGTTCCCAACACACCTTTAGGCTGTCCAGTCGAACCTGATGTAAACAGCACGTACAATGGCGCCACTTCACGTGCGCCTTCATCGTCACGACGAACGCGCTCACGCACGAAAGCCCAAAGGGAAGCCCCTTCGTCGCGCTTCAACTGAGCTACACACAAAGTGCGAAATGCCACATTTCAGAACGCACTCCTTGAACAGATAGCACAGAGGTATCCCCAAGCAGACCCGGCTTGAGTGTCGTCCCCAACAGAGTCTCAGGCAGAGTCACGACCCAGTCAACCCGCGCAACAGCCATCATTTCGAGTTGCCGTGTAAGTGGCAGTGAGATGTCAATGGGGACGTACACCCAGTTGGGGTCTTCAGCAGCCAACAACATCAACGCCGACTCCTCTATGGACCACGGGGCGACCGCAATACCCACGACCAGCCATTCTTCGCTCCCGCTCTGTCCTCTTGTAATTGCGTCGCGAATCCGCAGCATCCATTGGCGCACGGCCTTGTGGGAGATGGAGGAGTCCCCAGACCTGGCATGAGCATCGATGAACGCCTCACGACCAACTTCTAGCTGCTTTCGAGTCTCCAGCGCGTCCCAGAAGTGCGTCAGTGCGTCGGCAAGTCCATCGTGGCGCTCCATGATGAAGCTGTATTCGGTTTGGAAGGTGCGAGTGGCTTCATTCCATACCACAGTAGCTACACTATACCAAACTAGATAAATGTAGCTTTCAAGGCGAGTGCGGAACACTGCGCCGCGCAGTGAGAGACTAGAGTCTGCTCAACTGCATACGTCTTAATGACGCCCCGCTGTAGTCCGGGAAGAAAAAAGTTGGCCGCGCATGTCGACCGAAGTAACGAAGTCGCGTCCCCTCGACAGCGCTCTCGTGCTGAAGTCGTCAAGCTGAGCGTCACGCGCGTTGCTTGGATTTCGCTAGCACACGACACACGGTCGTCGACGCAGCTCTCGAGCGTGACCGAGCAGCATCAGACAGACGCAGCTTGGTTTTCGCAAGCGTCCGATAGAGCCGCCACTTGAGCCTCCGTGAAGACCTTGAACTTGGACGCGCAGCTGAAGCCGAGGCGAGGTGCTTGTTTTTCGCGAATGCCTGGATCCAGCTGAGCCGTGGGTCTGCTCTTGATCACGAGAGGGTGAGTCTTCGCCTTGGTCTTCTCGCGCGGTGGATCCTCAAACGCGTGGCCCTGGGTCGTGAACCGCGAAGAGCAGTCACTTGAGCTCCATCTTGAAACTTGCCAACTGAGGGGAAGAGAGCTTGGCGTCGAATGCCTCGCCCTCGCAAGTTGAAGTCCTAGCTCTTTCATGACATCCCTCCCATTTTACTTGCAACGTGTATGTAAAGGACGATGAACATCCACGATGTTAATATTGAGCGCGCGGCGAAGCCAGAGATATCTTGCAGGTCGACTCGACCGCGTCGACGCCTAGAGAGTCCTCATGACCCTCGATTTCTGGCTGGCTCTCCATGCAAAAGAGCTCATGCAGATCCATACTCGAGTTGATCTTTCGGTGGCGTTGCGACTGCTCAAACGTCTCCTCGAGCCCATTGATAAACATTCATACCAGTTAGATCGATCATAGCGCGAATGAAATCTTCATTTCCTACCCGGGATCAACTTAATGCGCCGCTCAACTCGTACGACCCCAAGACATTTTATCTCCCCGGCGCTGAGGGCTATATTGACCAGCCATTGATAAAAGCAGCAAAGGGAAAAGAAAGAAGCCTCACCAACGGTAGAATTGACTACGCGAATGAGGTCGCCGCGAAGAAGCAACTGTCACACAGCGGCCCCATAATGAATCGTTGGCGCTGGGCCGAGATTGTGACGCAGTTCTCATTTGCGATTAACTTCATGACCAATGCGAATGAGAAGTTAGGCGGTGGTGCTTGAGCTGTGGGGTTTGTCAGTTTATTTAAACGCACATGGCGAGTTGAGCCGCCTCTCGTTCCTATCACCTGGCACTGTGTCACGCTCAAACACGTGCTCCTTACACCGTCGCCTGGCCGCCCTCCTCTTCGATGAGCAGCTTCCAGAACTCGTGCGTCTCGGCCGAAGATGCGCTTAGATAAATTCGTAATTACAGGTTTTCCGATGCTGTAAACTGGTATGGTGACGTTTCGCCTTATTGCGCAAAGGATCGAGGGAGCGTGTGCGGCTGCGACGTCTCCGGGCTTCGCTTGGCGACTCTGCAGCTCCTCGGGCTCCTCGGCCGACTTGTAACTGTTCGACTCCCTTAACGACTTCATTTGGCGACTTTGCGGCTATTTGGACCACCTGGGTCTTCATTTGAGGACTTTGCAACTCCATCAACTACCGACATGGCGGCTTCGAAGCTGTTTTCTCCTCTCACGCTCGGAGGCAAGAAGAACCCGCTGACGCTTAGTCACCGGGTGGTCATGGCACCGCTGACAAGGCTCAAGGCCGATGCCGAGGGCGTTCCGTCCGAGATGGCGTCGACCTACTACTCGCAGCGTGCGACGGACGGCGGACTCATTATCACGGAGGCGACTGACATTAGTCCGATAGCTCACGGATACTTTGGCGCGCCTGGCATCTACTCGGACGCTCAGGTCGACGCCTGGAAGAATGTGACGGACTCGGTGCATGCCAAGAAGGGCAAGATCTTCCTGCAGTTGTGGCACACGGGACGCCTCAGCCACCCGCTGAACCAGCCTAATGGACTTCTTCCTGTCTCGTCGAGTTCCAAAATGGACCTGACGACGAAGAAGACGATTCCTACTCCAAAGGGCTTGAAGCCGTTCGTCGCCCCCCGCGCGCTCGAAACAGAGGAGATCCCGCTCATCGCCCAGGATTACAACTACGCCACGCAGCGCGCGCTTGATGCCGGTTTTGACGGCGTCGAATTCCACTGCGCGAACGGATACTTACTAGAGCAGTTCATCCAGGACGGTATCAATGACCGCACGGATCGATATGGAGGGTCGATCGAAAACCGGTCACGCCTTCTTTTTGAATCTCTTGAGGGGATCTTGGACGCTGTCGACTCGAGTCGTGTCGGCATTCGGCTTTCTCCGTTTGGTATGAGCTTTGGTCAGGGTGACTCTAATCCGATCGAGCACTACGGCTACATTCTTGAGAAGCTGAACGAGTACGATCTGGCGTACGCTCACCTGATCGAGCCACGAGCGTTCCCAATTCACGAGAGTCCGAGCGCTCCTTCTGGTGGGATCGCACCGATCTTCCGTGAGATCTACAAAGGAGTATTGCTGACAGCATCGGGTTACGATCGCGACTCAGCCATCAAGGTGGTCGAAGAAGGCAGTGCGGACATGGTGGCATTTGGTCGCTACTTCATCTCAAACCCAGATCTGCCTAAGCGTCTGAATCTAGACGCGCCACTGAACCCATACAACCCGAAGACGTTCTACCTCCGTGGGCCGAAGGGATACATCGACCAGCCATTCCTGGACGAAGAGTAAAAACAGTGGCACGCTCTCTGAAGATCAACTATTTGAATCAAAAGAGCTGGTCTCAAGACTTAGATATCAACACCACAAGGGGTCACTTGGACAACGATAAAACCAAACCTCTGTCAACAGCGCTCATCGTTGGGCTGAGTAGTGCAGAGTGTCGCACGTCACTTGTCAACTTTGTTGTGTGGAAGCAGTCTGTAGCTCGGGCTGGAGAACTAGAGGCAAAATAATGAAGAGATCGGAACAAAGACCACAGTCGATATTTCCAAGTGCCTTTGCTAGCACTGTTTGAACATAGATACCATTCGCGCCTACCCAACCATTCGCAGCTCTATTATTCATGCAATAGCGAGTTACTCCTGGTGATGCAATCGGCATAGTCTGGCGGGTCAATTGTGTTTATGCTTGATGCAGCTCCCAAAACCTCATCCTCAGCACCCGACGATCATATCGGCTGGCGTGACGATCGCGTCAACAGGAGTGTTGACGGGAGGCGAATGCAAGGTCACAGAGAGGTGCATCGCTACGTGAACGTCTAATTGACGCAATCCTGCGTGACTTGTGTGGCCAACGCGCAAGGGGCGTTATCCCAACAACTCACTCTCGCATTTGCAACGAACAGCAAACTCCCCGTCCTTCCCGCTCACCCACCAACGACTGGCATGTCAACGCCCAAGCTCTTCACACCCCTCACACTCGGCGGCAAGAACAACCCAATCACGCTCAACCATCGAGTAGTCATGGCACCGCTCTCACGCTTCCGAGCCAACCCCGAGGGTGTGCAGCCAGATATTGCTGCCACCTACTACTCGCAACGAGCCACCGAAGGAGGACTTCTCATCGCGGAAGCGACTGACATCAGTCCGACGTCCCACGGATACTTTGGCGCGCCAGGTGTCTACACGAAGGAACAGGTGGCTGCCTGGAAGAAGGTGACGGCTGCTGTGCACGAGAAGAAGGGCAAGATCTTCCTCCAGCTGTGGCACACTGGTCGTTTGAGTCACCCTCTGAATCAACCCAACGGCGAGCAGCCAGTGTCATCAAGCTCCATCATGGACACCACAACGCGGCATATGATCTCAACTCCGGAGGGCCGCAAGCCTTATGTCGCTCCCCGCGCACTTGAGACAGATGAGGTCATGGTTATCGTCCAGGACTACAAGAAAGCAGTCCAAAACGCTCTTGAGGCGGGCTTCGATGGTGTGGAACTCCATGGCGCCAACGGCTATTTGATCGAGCAGTTCCTGCAAGACGGTATCAACGACCGTACCGACCGCTACGGTGGTTCGGTGGAGAACCGCGCTCGCTTCCTCTTCGAGGTCCTGGATGCAGTCTTGGAAGTTATGGACTCGAGCCGTGTGGGTATTCGCCTCTCTCCGTACAGCATGAGCTTTGGTCAAGGCGAGTCGAACCCAATTGAGACGTACGGCTATGTACTCAAGAGGCTGAACGAGTACAACCTGGCGTATGCGCACTTGATCGAACCGCGCTCTTTCCCGGTCCACGAGAACCCCAACGCGCCTGCCGGCAACTCGACGGCAATCTTTCGCCCCTTCTACAAGGGAGTTTTGCTGACGGCGTCAGGATACGATCGCGAATCGGGTATCAAGGTACTGGAGGATGGACATGCAGACGTCGCTGTCTTCGGCCGCTACTTCATCTCGAACCCGGACTTGGTGAAGCGCCTAAAGTTGAACGCGCCGCTCAACCCGTATGACCCATCGACGTTCTATACTCCGGGACCCGTTGGCTACATTGACCAGCCGTTCCTTGCCGTGGCTGCCGCCAGCGACGCGTAAAGCTGGTCTGCTGTAGACACCTTCAGCTTCGCCTCGGTGGGTCGCGAGGGTCGATCGCAAATGGGATAATGGAATGTGTGGCGTTCGCGAACATAGTTTTCTGCATAACCACATACAAAACAAGTTGCCATTCGCGAATCGATCCAGCCTCTTCCGAGCAGCACCAACGACACATGCAGCCCAACATGATCATTTGAACAGATTCAATCCGATCCTGCAAATGCACTTAGATCATTCGTTATCACAGGTTTTTCGATGCTGTAAACTGTCACGCTGACGTAAGTATAATATATAACAGGTTAACGTCACCCACGTAAGCGGACAACGCTTACGTACGTGGGCATCAATGGTCTCACCTCAGTCCGACGCAGAGCTCCGAAAGTCTCACTTTGCAATTGGCTTCGTCCTCGCAACCTCCATCTCCACCTCTCGACCTGTTGACCATGTCGACCTCCAAGCTGTTCACTCCTCTCACGCTCGGAGGCAAGAAGGAGCCCATCGCGCTCCAGCACCGAGTCGTCATGGCTCCGCTGACCCGGCTCAAGGCCAACACCGAGGGCGTGCAGCCCGACATGGCGGCCACTTACTACTCGCAGCGTGCGTCTGAGGGTGGACTCATCATCTCCGAGGCCACGGACATCAGCCCGACGGCGCACGGCTACTACGGCGCGCCTGGCATCTATTCGGACGCGCAGGTGGCTGCGTGGAAGAAGGTCACGGACGCCGTGCACGAGAAGAAGGGCAAGATCTTCCTACAGTTGTGGCACACTGGCCGCGTCAGCCACCCGCTGAGCCAGCCCAACGGAGAGCTTCCCGTCTCGTCGAGTGCCAACATGGACACCACGACCGGGCAGGTCATCTACACGCCAGAGGGACCCAAGGAGCACGTCGCTCCCCGCGCGCTTGAGACCGAAGAGATCCCGCTCATCGTCCAGGACTACAAGAAGGCGACGCAGAATGCCATCGCCGCTGGTTTCGATGGTGTCGAGTTCCACTGCGCCAATGGATACCTGCTGGAGCAGTTCATCCAGGACGGCATCAACGACCGCACTGACCGCTACGGTGGTTCGGTGGAGAACCGCGCTCGCTTCCTCTTTGAGGCCCTTGAAGCTATTCTGGAGGTGGTGGACTCGAGCCGCGTGGGTATTCGTCTCTCACCGTATGGCATGAGCTTTGGTCAAGGCGAGTCGAACCCGATCGAGACCTACGGCTACATCCTGAAGAAGCTGAACGACTACGAGCTGGCATACGCGCACCTGATCGAGCCGCGCGCCTTCCCTCTGCATGAGAGCCCCAAGGCTCCTGCCGGTGGTATCGCCCCGATTTTCCGCCCGATCTACAACGGCGTGCTGTTTTCTGCTTCGGGCTACGACCGCGAGACTGGCATCAAGGTCGTGGAGGACGGAAACGCCGACGTTGTGGTGTTCGGCCGCTTCTTCATCTCCAACCCAGACCTCCCCAAGCGCCTGAAGCTGAACGCGCCGCTGAACCCTTACAACCCCAAGACGTTCTACCTGCCTGGCCCCGAGGGCTACACCGACCAGCCTTTCCTTGTCGACAACTAGGAGAACCGAGAATCTTCACATATCCGATTTTGAAGTAGGCGCTCTTGACCAGAGCTAACATATCAACTCGATCATTTGCGTTGATCCAAAGCTTGCAGCGTGTGAAGTTGAATGCTAACTTTGTCGTGCTCAATCGGATTGTGCCATGCGAGCACGTGGCAGACGCTGTACACAACGCGCGCGATTGCACTCAGCTCATCAGCATGATTAGACGCTGTTTGCAAATCAAACTCTCCTCTGACGTCACTCAGCGAGCTCGCTATCGACTTCATTTCCCAATTGCCATGGGGTCGGAGAAGATCTTTACACCACTCACGCTCGGGGGCAAGAATGATCCGCTAGTGCTCAAACACCGGGTTGTCATGGCGCCGCTCACACGACTGAAGTCCGACGCCAAGGGAGTTCACTCCAAGTTAGCGGCAACGTACTATTCACAGCGCGCAACAGACGGAGGACTGATCATTGCGGAGGCGACGGACGTCAGCGAGACAGCGCACGGATACCACGGAGCACCGGGAATCTACTCGGAAGACCATATCGCCGCCTGGAAAGAGATCAACGATGCTGTGCATCAAAAGAGCGGCAAGATTTTCTTGCAGATCTGGCATACTGGACGTCGAAGTCACCCACTTAATCAACCAAACGGTGTGCTACCCGCTTCATCAAGCTCAGTAATTGGAGACACTTCTCGGTCGTTGGTTCCAACACCGGAGGGACGAAAGGCACCTGTGGTGCCGAGGACCCTCGACACGAACGAGATCCCAAGTATTGTTATGGATTTCAAAAAGGCTGCGGAGAACGCCGTTGCTGCAGGCTTTGACGGCATCGAGATTCACGCAGCCAATGGCTATTTGTTCGAACAATTCCTCCAGGACGGTATCAACGATCGCTCGGACAGATATGGTGGCTCTATCGAAAATCGCGCGCGCTTCCTGTTTGAGGCACTTGATGCGATTCTCGAGATTGTGGATTCCAGCCGAGTGGGCATTCGTCTTTCTCCGTTCGGAATGAGCTTCGGCCAGGGCGATTCGAATCCGATCGAGCACTATGGCTACGTGCTGAAGCAACTAAGCGGTTACGATCTGGCATATGTACACTTGATTGAACCGCGATCTTTCCCAGGACACGAGAACCTCAGCGCTCCCGCCGGAGGAATTACGACTGTGTTTCGACCTCTCTACAGCGGAGTGTTGATGACGGCGTCAGGATATGACCGCGAGTCAGCGGTGCGCGTGATCGAAGATGACACTGCTGATCTTGTCGCTTTTGGCCGATACTTCATTCGCCAACCCGGATTTGGTCAAGAGGCTGCAACTCAATGCGCCGCTCAATCCATACGACCCCAAGACGTTTTATCTTCCCGGCGCTGAGGGCTATATTGACCAGCCATTCCTTGAAGAGAGCTAAATTGCTAGAAGAAGTCAGGGGGAAGAGAGATGCCTCACCGACAATGTATTGTGCTTTCTATTCTATGTTGTGCGTGGTATGTACTGCGCCCAGTGCCTTGGCCATCGCTTTGAGACTACGGTGGAAGCTCAAGTCACGAGGTTGACGTGAGAGTCGGCTTGGATTCTTCTTCCGCTGGCTTGGCAGGTAAAAGGATCACAGGTGTCACGACAACTCGGGGCGGAGGCTGATATCCAGTCGAGCTTGAACGTCGAGCGCGAGGCTCCGAATTGGTGTTGTTTGTCTCGTCAGGGCAGTCGCAACTTCTCCAGCACATCGAACTGCAGCAGAAGTTACAGCAGTCCCCACAGCATTCCGCAGAGCAGTCCATCCTGAAGAGAGCGAATTCCGAAATGATTGGCGAGCTGAGCCGAGATTGGAGTATTTGCAAACCTCGTAGAGGAGATGGATGTTTACCATCAGAAAAATTCGACTCTGGATTGTCAGGTGGATAGGGATGGGAATGGGGGATGGATACAAATTTCGGACTGCGTAGCCATTTGCCAATCACAAGGTCAGCGACTGGCATTTTCGCGCACTGCTTACATGCACGTTGATTCTTTGAGCTGGTTCAACACTGCTGAACAAACTCTATCATGGATACAGTACTGCACCTCCAAATCCAGGCGAATTTGCAAGTGACCTCGAGTGAAGTTGTTGATGCGAGAGTTTGTTTCCAGTTCTGGCAGGTACATGGATCACTGATGT
Organism: Phytopythium helicoides; assembly: GCA_024867545.1. Taxonomy (NCBI): domain Eukaryota; phylum Oomycota; class Peronosporomycetes; order Pythiales; family Pythiaceae; genus Phytopythium; species Phytopythium helicoides. The sequence goes on along the minus strand of JANFNE010000061.1, from coordinate 290,220 downwards.
CACGAGCCACTCGATATATCGTTCGTGACCAAATTGTACTAAGCTTGCGGCGCGGAATCATTGTTCTCCGTCTCGTCACTGCAGTTGCAGGAGATTGGCATACACGAATTTCCGAAGAAGACCCACCCAACATGCCAGAGCATACCACACAACATGCGACCAGGCAGTCCTCCACTCTGAAAAGAGCGAATTCCTAAATGATTGGCGGGCTTAGCCTTGCGCTGTGGCAAACATGGAGAGTAGACGAAGGGCCTGGCGTTCGGCCCATGCTGTTGATGCTAGGTTCACCGTAAGGTACAGGCAGCAGCAGCGTGGTGATGGGGTTCCCGTCGGGAATGTTGGGATGGGTGTAGAGTTCGTATTGTGTATCCATTTACAATCACGGCACAAGGCTTGCATACGTTAATCTTGAGTCTTGACTAAGCTCTTCTGCACTTGTGCTCGGTCCCCCAAAAACACTATGGCTGTACAGGCAAGGCGTCTGGTGGCTTTATAGGCGATCGCAACTCCTCTCCTGGCTTTGTCGCTGTCGGCGCGAGGCTCACTGGTGTTACCTTGACCTCAGGCGGAGGAATTAAAACCGCAGCGGCATCATTCTGTCGAGCACGAGAAGCAGATTCATCATCGTCGTTATTGTTGTCTTTGTCGCCCGCATTTCCCCAGCAGCAGAACGAAGTGCCTGCCAACGCACAACAGATCCGACAGCCAATTCCGACGCACTCCGCCATCCTCGAGAGCGAATTTCAAAGTGGGCTGCGAAGAAGCCGAACACTAGCGGGAAATGACGCACACATGCTGTGTCTGAACTCAACAAATATTCCACATCTGGATTATCAGACCACATGGCAACACTCGAGATTCGCTACACTAGCATTTCGGCATGTCAATCCGTCCCATAGCTGCCTCGACTTTCAAATTGATCGATTAGCACGCACGCAGATCAGAAGATCGTCTTGCAAGGACCATGGTCTGCGAGTCACTCGTGAGCAGCCATGGTTCAAGCGCGAATCGTGGGGAACAGACCTTGGTAATCTTTTTGAACAGTAATAGCGCTGTGTTGCACGCCGCCTCTAGGCTATCATCAGCTCTCTCCTCTTTGAACAGTCCGATTGAAGGGACTCCTGTCGTTCTCACAGGACGTGTCAGGGATTGAGTAGCGCTTCGCCTTAACCGACTTCATTCAGGGCGAGCTGTCCCCTCTTTATGCTGTCGACCTGGCGACGTCATCTCGAGTTCCATGCATGACGATGTATTCATTTTGTAGCCGTCTTGGCTGCTTCAGCGCTCACGTCCTCGTTCTTGCTGCTGACTGGCACGAGGCTTACTGGAATCGTGACGATCGTCGGCGGGGGCTTGGAGGTCGGTGAGTCCACGCGATGTCGTTCGTACGCCAAGTCACCCGAGTCTTCTGTCGAGCGCCGCTTGCCGCAGCACGGACAGCACTTGTCGTCCAGCCACCGGAGGCACGGGCGGGCGCCATCGGGATCCCCCGTGACAAGCGCGATCAGACACTCGGCGATCATCAGGCAAATCGAGATTTGAGCGCTCGAGCTCAAATGAGAACCGGTACCGCAAAATTTCGCATCGTGGGACCTCGAAAGTGGATGCATGTGCAGAACATTGTGCTGTCTTCACCAGCTGCGTGGAATGCATCTTACTGAGAGTTGCTGAGATGGACGATTCATCACACACTACGCGTTTATTGATCGCGCGCAGTCAACAGCTAATGTAGAGATATCTAGATGTGATCTCCTTTCGTGACTACGACGTCGTTTGGCGATGTTCGGGAGTCTTCCTGAGCGCTTATAGGCTCGAGTGTCACTGGCGTCGTAATGATCACTGGCGGTGGTCTCGAGAAAGAACTTGAGCTCTGTCGGGCGTAGGGAGCCGAGTCGTCTGGTGGTTCGCGATCTCTCCACGCGACTGGCGACGGCGCGCAGCAGTTGCAACCCCACTGGCTCAGCATCATGGTGCAGCCTGTATCTCCGCCCGTCACGCAGCAGGCGTAGCACGTCGCCGAGCAGCAGGGAGCACAGCAAGCGCTGCAGCAGTCCTCCATTTTCGCGCTGAGTTCAAGTCTGGACGAAGGGAGGCAGAGATCGCAATGGAAGCAACGTGCTCGCTATCGATACATACAGCACCACGACACCAACTGTTCTCGACGTGCGGAGCGGCGCCATGCTCACTGTGAGAAAAGACGAAAATCCAGTTGCTGAGATCGACACAGGATGCATGATATGGATGCGTTCGTCTGTACTTTGCGATGCGCAGGGCGGACCAGAAGGCCGCTTCACTAGGAGATGCTCTCGCTGAGTGACCGCCTCACCTCAGGTGAGAGCATGATGCTCTCACTGCTGTCTGTATGTATCTCCGCCTTTCAACGATAGCCATCGAATGCCGTCTGCGTTCCTTGATCACACCGCGGTGCTCTTGCTGCCATCCCACCTGGAAACTCGCAGCGAAGCTGGAACAAGCGTCACTGGTGCCGCAACGACAGCGGGAGTCGCTCTCGCGAACGAACCCGACTCCTGCCGCATGTACGGAGCGTCGACTCCGCTCGAGTTGCGCCGTCGCGTGAAATCATTCGATGCACAACACGCACAGCAGCAGCCGTTCGCGAGCATCGTGCAGCCCGTGTCAGCCGCCGTGATGCAGCCAGCGTAGCACGATGCCGCGCAGCAGGACTCGGCGCACGCCCCGCAGCACGAGCGACAGCAGTCCTCCATGGGCTTCTAAGCTGGTCTTGTCAGATGCTGCGATTGACGCGACGGACACGCGACACGGGTTCCCGAGCTCTCTCTATTGAGACATCGTCTATTGTTGTCTCGAGGTGACACTGGCCAAATGCTAGGCGGCTCTTGTCGGACGAGTCCCGCTTTGCACCAGATTGGCAGACATGAAGGACGTTGCCGTGGTGGAGCACTCGACCACCAGATGCGTAAACTCCAAGCGAGACTGATCGTAATGATTGTCCGTGAGCTTTGTTTGTGCCGGCGCATCGCCCGACACCAGTGCAGCTCGCACGCATAGCGAGCTCAAGACAAGAATCGGCCGCCGCTCAGTTGCTTGCATAGACCCGGCACCTGAAGTGCCGTCGTGCGGATTGCGTCGGCCAGCGGGATTTCAAAGCGTTCGACCGGCGAGTCATGCAAGCCCTCGCGTCGACCAATCTTCCGACAATCGGAGTGCGAGGGTCCATGTCTCTGTCCTCCTGATGACGGGATCCGCTCGAGTGGGCTAGCAGTAGCTCGGCGCGTTGGTTGATGGAGTGCTCATTCTCGAACGCGCCTTGTTCCCAGCAAGCTATCGACCTCGACACCATGGCAACCAAGAAGCTATTTACCCCTATAACGCTCGGCGGCAAGAACAACCCGATCACGCTGAGCCACCGAGTGGCAATGGCACCACTCACGCGGCTCAAAGCTGACGCCGATGGTGTACAGCCCGACATGGCGACCACCTACTACTCGCAGCGAGCGTCCAAGGGTGGTCTCATCATCGCCGAGGCCACGCACATCAGCGAGACTGCGCGAGGATACTTTGGCGCGCCTGGTATCTACTCGGACAAACAGGTCGCATCCTGGAAGAAGATCACGGACGGCGTGCACGCTAAGGACGGCAAGATCTTCCTGCAGATCTGGCATACTGGGCGTTTGAGCCACCCGCTGAACCAGCCCAACGGCCAACTTCCTGTGTCGTCGAGTGCCAACATGGATATCACGACCGGCCAAATGGTTCCCACTCCCGAAGGTTTCAAGCCGCACGTGGCGCCGCGGGCACTCAAGACGGAGGAGATCCCACAGATCTCCAAGGACTTCAAGACGGCCACTCAGAACGCCCTTGAAGCTGGCTTTGATGGCGTCGAGTTCCACTGCGCCAACGGATACCTTCCCGAGCAGTTCCTGCAAGACGGCATCAACGACCGCACTGATCGCTACGGTGGTTCGATTGAGAACCGAGCGCGCTTCCTTTTCGAGACGCTCGAGTCGATCCTGGATGTCATTGATTCCAGCCGCGTGGGCATTCGCCTTGCTCCTTACAGCATGAGCTTTGGCCAGTGCGAATCCAAGCCACTCGACACGTACGGCTACGTGATGAAGAAGTTGAATGACTACGATCTGGCGTACGCGCACCTGATCGAGCCCCGTGCGTTCCCACTGCACGAAAGCCCGAATGCGCCGAACCACGGCATTGCGCGCGACTTCCGACCGATGTACGACGGCGTACTCATGACGGCGTCGGGCTACAACCGCGAGACGGCAATCAAGGTGGTCGAGGATGGCGACGCTGACATGGTGGCCATCGGTCGTGCCTTCATCTCGAATCCGGATCTGCCAAGGCGTTTTGAGCTTGACGCGCCGATCAACGCATACAACCCCGACACATTCTACACACCAGGACCTGCCGGCTACATAGATCAGCCGTCCCTCGAGGAGCAGCAGTAGGCTCAAAATGACAATGAACGGAAAGTCGTTCACTTGAACAACGTGATGAACTAGTTGACTTGGTATTCGTGCAGTTTGATAACTCAGTTGTCATCACCATCCAAGTCAATCACGCGATTGAGCTTGACCTTGACACTAATGAGCTCAATCTTGAAAATGAGTGCCGCATTTGGCGGATCTTAGGCGGACGGCCGCGGACACCATAAGCTAGAGATGGAGCCATGGTTACGCGAGCTGTCTCTCCAACGCTCATACGCTGCAGCGCCAAGTCGAAGCCTTTGATAAGGTGTCCAGCACCGACACAAAATTCGAGCGCCATTCCTTTTGCACCAGCTCGCTTTCGTGTCGACTCAAACACCTTGCCGTTGCTAGCAAACGAGCCTTCGTAGTGAACTCGTGCAAATTGACCCACAACCGGGTAGGTCTCGCCATCACCTTCAAACTCGGTTTCAATCAATAGTCCGTCAACCTTGACTTTCCGTGCTGCTTCTACTTCTGCCAACCGTGCTAGGTGTGCGGCATACACCTGCCGGTCTGCCTCGAGCTGTTTTCTCCGCTTTTCTTCTTGCTGCCTCCGGCGCTCGCGTTTGATTTCAAGTCGCTTTTGCTCTGCGATCATGTCCGCATTCCACCACTCAAAGACACGTTGTCGAGACGCTCTAAGTACCTCATCGAGACCATCAAGAATTCCCTGGGCGATACCAAGCTCCAGTAGAGATGCGAAAGCTGATTTACTAGGGCTCCCGTCCTTGTTCTTGGTCATGACCGCTACGATTTGCAGAAATTCGCTAAAGCCAATCGATCCACTTCCGTCTGCATCTACCTCGCGCATCATGGCGGCCAGGTTAAAACCCTCTGCTTTCTTGCCAATTTTCTTTACTAAAGCTGCAAGTTCGTGTTCATCTATGGACCCACTGCCATCGAGGTCCAGGCGCATGAACTGTCTTTTAAGGTTGTCAAGCTCGCTAGCGGAGAATACAAGCATTGTCAGCTCCAGTGGGGCTGAATACAGATTCTTGCGCCGTTGCTGGCTCAAAAGCTCTAGAAATTCATCAAACTCCACCTGCCCACTCTTGTCCACATCAACCTTACGAATCAGTTCTTCCGCGTTTGCAAGTGTTGCGGGCTCTCCAAGAGCTGCCAAAAGTTGCTGCAGCTCCTTAGCACTAATCGAACCACTCTTGTCCGCATCAAAGTGTTCGAACTGTTTCTGCAGCAACTCAACTTCTCGCGCCGTGAAACCACCCGAAGGATGTTTCTTGTCAGCATTATCATCGTCTTCTCCACCAGCCTCGTCACCACTGCCATCTTCTCCTTCGTCGACTTCTTCATCACCCGTGTCTTCTCCAGGAGATTCTCCTTGCGGATCTTCACCGTCCAAATCGACCACTTGTGTCCCATCCTTCTGCACTCTATCTTCAGATGCGGTGGTGCTACCGCCTTTGCTTTCAGCGTTGTACACAGAAGCTAACTCCAGGTCGTCATGGTCGCCTAACACCCTTGGCTTCTCCCATGTCGTCTCACCAGTACGCGTGCTGTGGTAGTAGTAGGCACCCGAAGCTTCGTCATAATACTTGTGAAATACGGTCGCTAGCAGCTCTCGAAGGCGCCGACGAGCGTGACGGCAGCGGAACAAGCGTTTGAATACGAGCTGCTGCTTGCTCGTCGGTGAGTCGCTCATGAAGTTCATCGTGGACACTGGCTGCGTCTACACGTTCTATCGGCGTATGTATACCGCGCCGAGGCACAGGCTCGTTGGTCACATATTCTCCATTGCTTGATCGTGAGGAAGCGGCAGCAACCATAGCTTTTTAGCAGCTCTTGTCAGATCACGAAAGGCACGAAACTTGGTGACGCTTCGCAGAGTAACGCCACATTTTCCACAGGAAGGAACCATCCATTACCAACACACTGCTCACAGGCTTCATTGACATCTTTGGTTTCGCGAGTTGCTCAGATGGCTTGGCCGGATTTCACATCGGCGTCAACGCTTACATGCCTGCTTCTACTTTCGCCCGGTAGTGGAGGTACCCCTCCAGCAAATCCTCCCCCAATCGAACCGCATCTACATCAACCGCAAAACCTTTGCCACCCAAGACAGCACCCAACATCTCAGTCGGATGGTACTCGTTGAGCGCGTCTCGCGAAGAGAACGTCGCATATATACTGTTGGTGAACGCAGTGGCGAGAGACGACTCATTCGCAGGACGGTGTCGCCATCATCATGCATGTGACAGCGCATTTCATTCCTCCGCAGTAAGTGATCCTGTTCGGCCACTCTGTATCCGACTCGTTGAAGGTGACACCGATGCCTTGAGCATATGACGGGTGTACCGGGTTGCGTCGCTGGAGGATATGCTGGATCGATTGCTGGCTCAGTACACTTGACTTGGCGCCGCGCTTGTGGAACAGGTCCACGTACCAGCGCTGCATGTCCTTGGCAGTCGAGTAGATGCCGCCTGCTCCGCTGATCGCCCCGCTGCTCATATACGGACGGCAAGTGCCGGTTGACGCCAGCGTGAGCGTTGTGTTCGTGCTGGCATTGGTCGTGTTCGTCACATTGAGGTCTTCTTGGTAGTAGTACTTGACGTACTGGTCGACCCAGCCCTTGTGCACGCTTAGCTGACCGCTGTACGGGTCGTAGAAAGTGTCGTTGAGCCCCACCGGCGTGAAGATGCGCTCCTGCAGGTAGGTCTCGAGCGGCTGTCCACTCAGCTTCTCGACGAGGTAGGAGAGCAGCACAAAGTTTGGGTTGGCGTAGGAATAGTTGGTACCAGGAACAAACACGAGCGGGTCGTTGATGAAGTCGCCGACGTGCGCGGCGATGGAGCCGCGGTAGAGCGCCAGGTCGTTGGGCGACTGGCGGCAGAACTGGCCGTGCACGTTGTCGCAGTTTTGATCGTCACCGAGGCCCGAGGCCATGCTCATGAGCTGCACGAACGTGACATTCTGGCAGGGGCCCTGCCCTCCGACTCGCGGGCACCACTCCGTCTGCCCCGGGAAGCCGAAGCGCGCGAAGTCGTCGGCGTCGAGGTGGCTTGTTGACCGGGTCGGTGAGCTCAACGCGTCCGGCCTCCTGCAGCTGGTAGAGCGCGACAGGCCACGAAGAGCTTCGTGTTGCTGCCGACGGGGAAGACGCTGTCGACGTGCATGTGTCGCTCGAACTCGACGCTGGCCCAGCCCTGCGCGCGCTCGAACTTCTTGTGGCCGTTGTGGCTCACGCGCGCCACGCCCCAGAAGCGCGGGGCCGCGTCCACGATGCCTGCGAGCCGCGCGGGCGACGCGTCCACGCCGTTGCGTCGCGTCGCCGCCCAGCCGAGCGCCAGCAGCGCCAGCGTCACGACCGCCGCCGCCGCGAAGCCCACGCCGGCGCGCAGCACGGAGCGCGCGCGGCTGGCGCGGCGCTCCTGCTCGCGGCGCTCGCGCTGCTGCTTGTGGTAGGCGTCCAGCTGCTGCTCGAGCGCGCTGCGGCCGTTGCTGCTCCTGGCGCTGCCGCTGCGGCTCACGAGCGGGAGCTGCTCGCCCGACTGCATCGCGGAAGAAAGTGCGGGGGGAGCGGAGGAGGAGCGGGGAAAAACGCTTTCTCTGCTGTCACAGTTTTCCACAGTGGGTTGGCAATCAGGCGGACCCACAATCAAGAAGCCTTGATGGGCTCAGCCGACTGGCGAATTGATTGGAACTGCAATTGGTTCATTCATGCTGCGCGGCGGGCGGATGCGGGGCGGCGGCCGCCCGCGGGGCCTTGAAAAACAAAACTCTAGAACTGACTACGCCCTCCTTTGGCCAGATCGCGCAAAGGCGGAGACTCTACCTAGGGAGAGCTGGACGGCGAGGCTGGGAGCAGCCTCCGCGCGAGCCCCCGAGCTACGAGCCCAGCAAGCCGCGGCGAGAGGCCGATCGTTCGTGTGCCGCAGCGTCCGTCAGTCCTGGTCGTCCAGCTCTCCAATAATTACTTCTACATGAACGCGTCCTCGTCAAAGTCGTCGTCGTCGTCGAACTCGTCGTCGTAGTCCATCTCCATGAAGTCGACCTTCCAGCGCAGGATGCCGCCGATGCCACCGAAGCCCTTGCAGAACTGCGAGCCCTCCTGAGACTTGGCCGTCACGAACTCGAGCGCCGTACCGAACTGCTTGTAGTTGTTGGCGAACCACTCGACCAGAGGCACGCGCTCCACCGTCTCGAGCTTGGCGCCAGTATCGGCGTCGACGTAGTTGGACGTCACCGTCTCCTCCGACGGCGACAGGATCTTGTGCACCTCCTCGCCCGTCGTCTCGTTACGCAGCGTCACGCGGTGGTGCGGCAGGTCCTCCCACAGAATGAGCGTCTCGACGGCACCCAGGTCCAGCGCCTTCATCGTGTCGCTCACGCCGAAGCAGTACTTGCCCGAGTCCTGCGCGATCTCCTCCATGTACTTGACAATGAGCTTCTTCTCCTGCACGAACTTGACGTTCGCGAGTGTCTCGGCCGCGAGCTCGATGGCCTGGTTGAAACCGTTCTCGCCACCGTACGACACGTCGACAACCTTGACGACGATCTCGGCAAGGCGCTTGTCGAACATGTCACTGCCGTTGAGCTCGTTCTTAAAGTCGGCGGAACCGGCGAGCACGAGGTTCGAGATGTTGGGGCGGTCACTCGTGATGAACATCTGGGTGGCGATCTCGGCGACCTTGCGCACGTAGTTGTGGCGCTTCTCCATACGCAGACGCGCGAAACGCAGCGCGGACTGACCACCGCGGCCGTGCTTCTTGGGTAGGTCGACGGAGAACCGGTGCAGGATCTCGCGCGTGTTGCCGGCGACCGTTCCATAGAGCGCTCCGTTACCGTCCATGACGATGAATCCGAATCGGTCGTTGTCCTGCAGCAGCTCTCCGAGCGCCTCGGTGTGGAACTTGTTGTCGCACATGTAAAGCGACGTGTTGATGGGCTTGAAGGGCTCAAAGTCGATGTTGACGCGCTTCTCCTTGCCCTCGTCCGTGATGATGGTGCCGCAGTAGATGATGAGGCCGTTGGGCGGGCACTTGTTGTACAGCTTGAGGCGCTGCTGCGTGGACGGTGATGGCGCCGAGCACCGACAGGCGGTTCACGCGCGACTTGATGTTGGAGGCCGTGCCCATCTCGTCCGCCAGCATCTTGGACACGCGCGAGATCTGGTCCTTGGGCGGGATAATGAGCGAGATCATGCTCGTGCCGTTGCCGCGCGCGGCCTGCAGCGACTTGATCAGCTTCTTCACCTTGAAGAGCTCCACCTGGTCGTCGGCGGCGTTCGTGGCCATGCTGGCTGGCTGCGGGGCGCGGCGGGAGGGAGGGAGCGGAGGGGGGAGCGAGCTTCGGCACTGGCGCGGCGGCACGAGGAATGGGCCGCCACCCAACGGTTTCCTCGCGGGCCACCCGTGCGCGAAATAGCGTGTATGCGCGCTGTACTATTTTATTTTACGATTTGTATGCGAGAGGTAGATAGGTAATTGCGACAAAGATACTTTGACTGTGGCCAATCAGATGCTCTCGAGAGAGATTACTGCCAATCACGACGCGCGTGTGCACTCGCTGGACGTTGGGAGAATGCACAAATTACAAGAGACGGTGCGACCCGCACTCACCGCCTGCCACGTACGTGCGTCTGTAGCCATCCAGCAGCTTCAAGTGTACCTGCTCGACGGATCCGCGCGGTGGTGGTCGTGGGGCACGTCGCGCACCAGCAGCAACGCGTGCGGGAGCACGTCCTCCGAGGGCAGAGAAGTTCTCGGCCACGGCCTTGGGCTTGCCCGGCAGCGTCACGATGAGCGACTGCTTGCGGATGCCCGCAACGGGCCGCGACAGAATCCCCTTGGGCGTGAACCGCAGCGAGTTCTGCAGCATGACCATCACGAAGCCTGGGATCTCCTTGTCCAGCACAGCCTTGACAGCCTCGGGAGTCACGTCACGAGGGCTAAAGCCCGTGCCGCCCGACGTGAGGATCAGGTCCACGGCGTCCGAGTCCGCCCACTCCATGATGACAGCTTGAATCTGCTCCAAGTCATCAGGCACGACCTTGGTCGCTACAACCTCCATGTGAGCCTTCGGGTAGTTCTTCAGGAGGTTAACCATCGCAGGTCCGCTGAGATCGGTTGTTTTGCCGGCCGACACACTGTCGCTGATCTACTCGAGAGTAAAGCCAGCGAGGTCAGTTACAACAACCGCTAACGCCATGGAAGATTCCCAGACGCACCGTCACAAGACCAGCACGGAACGTCTTTAGGTTGCCTGCTGGTGGTGCCGCGGCACTTGAGTGGTGCTTCGCCACTGGTGCAGATCGGGGCGCGGTCTGGCTGCTGTTTTCGTTGGACCCATTCGGGATAGAGTCGTCAAGCAGAAAAACCTCCACAGCATCACCGTCACGGATCTCAGTTCCGGTCGGGAGACTCAGCAATGCGTTCGCATTGCGGCAGCTGGACGCATTCAAACAATTAGCGATGCCTCAACACTCCGCTGTACACCCATCAACCATACCTCAGAAGTCGCGAGCTCATTTGAATACCAGTGCTTGTAGCGATAAACTGTTGCTTCTGCGAGTCCCACTCGACCGTGGCGCGATGAAACTCGGGGCGTTCCAAATCCAGCTTGACAGGATGGGTCAGCACAGCATGTACTTGGGTATGATGGCACTTTTCCTCCGGAAAGCCACGCAGTCGCTTGATGGCTGGACGGACAAGCAAATGACACGTCGTAAAGGTGCTCACTGGATTCCCAGGAAGCGCGAAGGCAAGCTTCGTGTTCCTTGAGAGTCCTTCACCGTCGCAAACGTGGTCGGCTTTCCTGGCTTCATGAACAACCGCCCGAAGTGAACAGTCCCAAGCTCTTCCAGCAATGGCTTGATGAGATCGTGCTCGCCCTACAATTGCGATTAGAAGGAACTAGCAAACAATCGTCGAAGTAAGTGCGAAAATCGTACCATGCTGACGCCGCCGCTCGTGATGAGAATGTCAACCTTCTCAAACGCATCTTTCAGCGACTTGCGCAGCTCGTCCTTCTTGTCACTGCAGACACCCAAGTCCACCATTTCTACTCCCCAGTCTTCCAACAAGGAGAGGAGCATGGGGCGGTTGCTGTCTCGAATCTTCCCCTGCGGAGTCGCCTCTGCAAAAGCTTCCACCAGCTCGCTGCCAGTTGACAACACACCAATGACCGGTCGACGGTGCGCCTTCACTTCCGTGATGCCAACCTGTTCCGGTCGACAAGATCTTCTTTGATCAGAAGCAGGTCACACAAACCTAGCAGCTTCAAGCAAACCCACCGTCGCCAGCAGTCCGATTTCTGCTGAAGTAATGAGCTCGTGCGCGTCGACCAGGAGCTCACCAGGCTGGATATCGGATCCAATCGGGCGAATGTTCTGCCCCGCCTTCACTGCCTTGAGGATGTTGACCTGCTTTCTCATCGACAGAGGCCGAGTGCTCGTCGCCGTCCACGCCGCTCGTGTCTTCGATCTTGACGACTGCGTCGGCTCCATCGGGCACTGGGGATCCCGTCGTGATGTACGCCACGTGTCCAGGCTGAAGCGGACCAGCCGGCAGTCCGCCGGCAGCAATCCTTTCCACCACAGGGAACTAAACACGCCACCACTACGATGAGAGGAACTGCGAGCGAGGCAGCAAAGCGAAAGATACCCAGCCCACCGTTCCGACGCCGTCCGCCGCGACAACCGCGTATCCGTCCATGATGGACGCTCGGAACGGCGGCAGCGGTTCCTACAAGCAGCAGCACTCTCGTCAGCAGGCTGCGACCACACCAGAGCCAAGCGAATCGTCGCCCACCGAGCTGCGCACGGGCTCGGCGAGCACGAGTCCCTTGGCTTTGCGCGCAGCCACGCGCTCGACCGGCAGCGGGCCTGGCCACCCCAAGCACGCGGCGCACGGCCTCCTGCACGCGGATCATGTCGTACGCGCTCTCCCTCCGCGTGGCCGACACGCCCGCGTCGCCGCACTCGCAGCCGCCGTCGCACATGTTGAGGGGCCGCTGCTTCTCTCCGGTTCACCGATCGTTTTTGAAACCGCCGAGGATTTTTTCCGGCCTATCTGAGGCGATGACGGTGGCGCGCGCGATGCGGCGCCTGGCGCGCTCGGCGTGGCTGCGCGCGCTGCTGGCGCTCGCGCTGTGCCTCGTGGCGGTGCCTGGGACGCTGCCGGCCGGTCGCGGCGTGGCGGCGGCGCCTGTGGGCTCGGTGTTCGACGCGGAGGCGGCGGCGGCCAAGCAGCGCGGGCGAGACATCGCCGACGACTTCGTGCGCGTGCTCTTCTGCACGTCGTGCGGCTACCAGCAGAGCTTCGTGCAGGTCAAGGGCTTCCTGGAGGACAAGTACCCGCACCTGGTCGACCGCGTGTACGGCGCCAACTACGACGTGAGCCCGCTCCGACAGGTACCGAGCGGGGAGTGAGCTGGAGGAGGCGAAGGCAGCTCGCGTCTAACGGCTGGTGGACGCACAGATCGCGGCGCAGGCTGTCGGCTACGCGCAGATCGCCTGCATGATCCTCATGGTGTTTGGGGAATACGTGCGTTGCGCGAAGTGCACAGTGCGCAGTGGGTAGATCATTTACTAACCAACTCACGCGTGCCTCGCAGCTCTTGCCGACGGTCGGCGTCACTGGCAACGCGCTGCGCTGGGCGCTCGACAACCGCCTCATGGCGTTCGGCGTCGTTCTGCTCATGGGGTCCGTCGCGCAGAGCCTGACGTCCAGCGGGGCGTTCGAGATCTACTTCAATGGTAAGTGCGGGCTCGTGCGTGTCGCCGTCTCTCGCTTTGCTGACGCAGGGCTGCTGAAAATCCAGACGAGCTGATCTTCTCCAAGCTCCAGACTGGTCGGTGGCCAACGCTGCAGGTGATGGAGAAGAGATGGCAAGGCTGGTGTGAAGCTCAGAGTCTGACAGTAGTGTGTTGACGCAGGAGCTGTCGGCGTCGCTGGCGACGTTCGGCCTTGAGGATCTAGCGGCATGAGCGCCGTCGGACCGCCTTCGCCTGCCTATAGGATGCATCGAGAGCAAGCAGCGAGAGAAGAGTATCCAATGCACGCAGCACTTGACCATGTTGAAGTCTTTCGCCCGAGGGGCGTTGCTGGTTTCCCTTGCTCGAAAAGCGCGGGAAGCGCGCTGCAGGTGGCGCCAAGTTCGCCATTTCCACTTCTATCGACCGTCGCGCAGTGTTCAACAGGCCATGAGCGCCTCGCAGTCGGCGCGCAGCTTCTTCTTCTCGCCTGGAGCGTCCGCGAGCGCTCCCCAGACGATGGCGCCAGCATCTCCGCCGTCCCAGCGCCAGCGGGAGGAGATGCGGCTGGAGGAGCCCTTGGAGGCGCTGCGAGCCAAGGATCTGCGCCGAGAGGTCTACCGGCTGGGGCTCAAGATCGCGAGGAGCGGCAGCCGCGCGAACGACCACAAGAGCGGCTACATTGAGCTGCTGCGGTCGTACCGGGAGGAAGAGAGGCGAGCTCTGCCGGCTCCGCGGACGCTGCAGCCCCCCGCCGCAACCAAAGGAGCCTGAAGTCCATGGAGATCTGACGTTTCGGTGCGTTGAAGATGCGCGTTCCGGTGGCATCGCGATGACTGAGGCTGTGACCGTGGCACTCGCAGGCTGCTGGACTTGATGCTCTCGGAGGAGAACTGGAGGAGCGTGAATGACTTTTACAAGGCCGTGGCGCAGAAGAACAAGTCCATGATCAGCGACACGGTCACGGCCCCGTCGTTCGACCTGTACGGGCCGCAGCAGTCCGTCGAGGGCAGTCGGTTCTGGTGGCAGATGGCAGACGCGATGGCGGCGATCGGCCGCAAGACTACCCCCGACGCGCTCTTTGATGCCTGGAAGCGCGTGTGCGCGGCGTACAACGGCAAGAAGCTCCCGAGCTCGCGAGAAGGCGAGGGGAGAAATCGAGAAGCGCGAGGTGCTCTACCTGCTCTCCAAGCTGCGCGACTGCCTCGGCCTCGTGCCGTGCACGACCATAGGGAGCTACTTCAAGACGTTCGACCCAATCGTGCCGCCACCGCCTCCATCTGGCGAGGCTCTCTCCATTACCACTGGCCGCCTTGAAGACTCTGAAGACAGCGAGGAGGTCCGGTCTGACGGCGACAGCAGCGCCTCGGACGCAGTCGCCGCGACCGACGCCTCGCAGAGCACGGACGCCGCCGAGGACCCGCCGCTGCTCGAGATGAAGCGCGCGTTCTGGCGCTGCAGAGGCGAGCTCGCGCGCCAGCGACTCGCGACCGCCAGGCTGCAGCACGACATGCAGCGCGCGGCCTTGCTGGAGCAGCGGCTGAGCGGCGCCAAGCGCAAGATCGCGGCGCTGCGCTGCGAGCTCCGCGCAGCCACCGACGGCGCCGCCGCCCAGGAAGCCACTGCCGAGCTCTCCGTCTACGAGCACGAGCGCGCGCAACTACTGGCCGCGCTGCGCCGTCGCTCCCTCCTGCCGTGACCTCCTCCTGCCACTATGGCTACACTCCATGCGTGGGATTACCTGTCGATGGCGGGATTGCGTGCCATGCAGCTTCAACAAGGCCGTCCTATACACATAGACGCTCTGGTTTTTCCTCCCTCTCCCTTCCGGACGCGTCCAGAGGACCGCACCCTCGCGTTTAACGTTGATTTCAGTATGGCGCAAGTTCAACGAGGCGTCTTGAAGTAAATGGGTCCGCATCCCCGTGCGTGGCGGATGGAACCCCTCGCTTCGACGGACCTGCTCCTCGTCATCGCCCGCGCGCCTGACCGCCGCCCGCCGCTCCCTCACACCCGCGCACTCCTCAACTCGCCGACCCCCGCGCGCGTCGCCTCCTGCTGCTCCGAGATGCTGGCGCGGCGCCTTCTGCTCTCGCGCGCGGCCGCCTGCGCTCGTCGCGGCGTGGCGCGCGCGCAGCCCCCGCGACTGCTGTCGACCATCGTGCACTCGTCGCCGCACGCCGACATCCCAATCCCCGACGTGACGCTGTGGGAGGTCATGGAGGAGCGCGCGCGCGGCGTGGGCGACAAGCCCGCGTTCGTCGACGGGCTCACGCACGAGGCGCTCACCTTCCGCGAGCTGCACGAGGGCGCCAAGCGCCTCGCGGTCGCGCTCGCTCGCGACGGCGTGCGCGAGGGAGACGTACGTGTGGTGACGGCAGACTAGGCGGGATCGCAAAGCTGACGACGCGCTTGTCGACTTCGCAGGCGGTCGTGCTGCACTCGTTCAACTGCCTCGAGTACCCCATGGTCGTGCTCGGTGCGTGGAGCTGCGGACGCTGCTGCTCCCGGTGGCGCAGAAGGACTGACGGTGTCATCATACCATGCCGTGCCATTCAGCGCTGACGTCACTGGGGGCCATCTGCTCGCCAGCGTCGCCCATGCTCATGCCGAACGAGCTCGCGCATCAGCTCGCGCAGTCCAAGGCCAACTACCTCATCACACACCGTGAGATGGAGGCCACGGCGGTTGAAGCCGCCAAGATTGCGGGGCTCGACGAGCGCTTCATCTACACGCTCGGCAAGGACGGCGAGAGCGGCCATCTCCAGAACATCAAGTACGTAAGCTCGCGGTATCTTCTTGCTGGCTGAACGCGAGGCTGAGTGTGATTGCTCTGTAGCGACATCCTCCATCAGCACGACCCCAACGAGTTTTCGTACGAACCGTACGACCCCAACAAGAACGTCGTGCTCCCGTTCTCGAGCGGCACGACGGGCAACCCGAAGGGTGTTGCGCTGAGTGCGCGCAACCTGCTCGCCAATGCGCTGCAGGTCGGACACGTCGAGAAGCTGGGCACCTACAACCTTGGACTCGTGCCTTTCTACCATATCTACGGCATGATGCTCATCCACCTCTCCATCTACCAGGGTAAGGCGATTGTGACGCTGCCGCGCTTCAAACCCGAGACGTTCCTCGGCACGCTCTCCGACTTCAAGATCCGCACGGCGCACATTGCTCCACCAGCTGTGCTTTTCCTCGCGCATCACCCGCTTGTAGACGACTACGACTTGTCGGCGACGGAGTTTGTTGTCTCGGGTGGAGCTCCCATGGGTGCCAAGGTCGAGAATCTTGTGCGCGAGCGTCTTGGACTGCACGTTAAGCAGATCTACGGCATGACGGAACTCTCTCCTGCTGTCAACTACGGCGAGGACCACGTCCGCAAGCCGGGTAGTGTTGGCCGTCTAGTGCCCAACACGGAGTTGCGCGTTCGTTGCGTTGTGGATAATGTCGACCTCCCTGCTCACAAGCATGGCGAGCTGCTGTTCCGTGGCCCACAAGTCATGCTGGGGTATGTGAACAACGAGGAGGCCAACAAGAGTGTGTTCACAGAGGACGGATTCCTTCGCACCGGTGACATCGGGTACATTGACGACGACGGCTTTGTGTACGTGGTGGACCGCGCCAAGGAGCTGATCAAATACAAGGGTCACCAAGTCGCCCCTGCCGAGCTCGAGGACGTGCTAAACCACCATCCTGGGATCGCCGACTCGTGCTGTGTGCGCGGAAAAAACGCGGACGGCGAGGAGATCCCCAAGGCGTTCGTCGTACGGAAGGACAATGAGCACGGCCACAGTCTAACGGAGGAGCAGGTGCTCGAGTTCGTGGCCGAACGTGTGGCGCCATACAAGAAGGTGCGCGAGGTCGAGTTCATCGACTTGATCCCCAAGAGTCCGACGGGCAAAATGCTGCGACGCGAGCTCCAGGAGCGCGAAAATCGTGTGCACGAGTGATCGCCGCAGTGGGGTGCGCTCCAACGTGGAAAAATGAATGCGTTTGGTTTGAGTGCTCAACATGTTTCTACAAATGCTGTTAACAGTTTCCCTTCTACTTTCATTAGCAGAGCGAGAGCCCACATTGCTCGCCGCACCTTCAAACTGTGAGGCATCTCGGTCGCCTGGATGATTGGTGGGGATTTGGAGTCAGCGTCGTCACCATTGTCTGCCCAGAACACGGTGTTGTAGATCACGATCGACGAACCCCACCAAGCATGCAGTGGCGTGCTCAGGTGGCAATGGAGTCGCCACGCTTCAATGGGAACTAACCAAACTGCACATGCACACTAGGCGAGCAATCGCGAACACCTCCATCACTTCGCAGCGAGAGGATCTTCTAGTCGCATGCTCTTTTTGGTGCTCCTGTGACAAGCACTGCAGCTCGTACAATTCTCGAGTGAACACACGTCGCAGCGCTGTGGATTCTAAAAAAATGGAGTTGAAGTGCCTGTCACAAGACAAGACCCGAGCTGCCTCGCTGAGAGCGCACCATGCTCTCTCAGCCACTCCAAAACTTGCAAGACAAGAAGAAAAACAACAACCAACAGACCAAGCGCCTGTCACAACGGCAATGTGCTTCCCAGACGACCTCGCGAGCTGCCTGTGCGGCGCCTGCTGCGCCTCGTGCTGTCTAGCTGGCGCCGCTGCCTCTGCAGATGACGATCAGTATCGACGGGACCGCTGCTACTCGTCACCGCGCGCCGTCTACGTGCAGCCCGTCGTCGTTTACGAGGTTCCCCCTTCACCGCCACCGCAGGAAGGCTACTACTACGCGCGTCCGGTCTACAAGTGACAGCAGACATGGACCCACAATCACCGCAGGAACCAGACAATCGCCGTGAAGCATGGCAGACAGTCACCACGGCAATCGGCCAGCAGTTGTATTACTGGCGCATAACAACTATCTAATCTAGCGCAAAAGCTCTTCCTCTACTGTGCTCATGTCATTTCGTGCGAAGTTGCGCAACATGCTACACTGGCGTCGCTGAAGAGATTCGTCAACGAACGTCAAAGGACCTCTCGTCTGCTAATTGCTGAGCTCTGCTCCGCCACCGATCAACGTGGCGGATGATCGGCCATACGTTCCTTACTCCGTTCAAGACATCCCACGTCGCAGATTCAAATCACCGAGATAAAATCCAAGCACGAGTGTGTGACTCCACGAAAATCCACGTGACCAAACGCTTCGCACAGCGATATACACTTGTCCAGCACGCACAGGACAGGCACAGCAACAGATCACCCTTCACGAGACAAGAATGGACATGGCTCGCTCGTCTTCCGGTTGGTTCGTCACAACTCAAACCACCACCTCCTGACCACCCGACGCTTCCTACCCTTCCGCCATGTGCTGCTTCGACCTCGGCGACTGTCTCTGCGGTGCTTGCTGCGCTCTCTGCTGCGTCAGTGCTGCGTCCGATGACCGAAGCCAGCAGCGCCGCCACCGCGACCACCGTGCACCGCCTCGGGTCGTGTACGTGACCCCCGTGGTCGTTCAGCAGCCACCACGCAACCATCCGAAGATGCACCCGAAGCGTCGATGAAGAAAGATATGGCGCTGCCAGTACAAATAGTCTATTAGCCTAAAGAGAGAAATGCATGCCGACCTCGTCAACCAACTCTAGAAAGGAAATGTCAATGCTCTACTGATGTGTTGGTGACCACGTGGTAAGCAGCGGAAAGAAGCCGCCCGCGAGCGAAAACGTTCGAGGATATGACGTGCATTGCATCCAAAGAGATCTGGTTGCGACACTTGACTACCATAGTGAAGCGCATTGACTCGGATCGTAAACTGACGTGATCGTGTTTGCGAGCAGCTCGTGGCCATCTGCCAATGGTGGCATGAAGTGCTTCCGATCCCTCTCCTGGAAAGAGTAGATTGCACGGAAACATCCACTCGGCAGAACCTTTCGCTCAGTCTCCCCAACCACTTCAGAATCTCCTACTCAGCCACCACATCAAGCTATCAAGCTCCAGAGCTAGCTGTCAATGTGCGGCCCAGACGACGGACCCGACTGCTGTTGTTGCTGCTTCCCTGACGACCTCGCAAGCTGTCTCTGCGGCGCCTGCTGCGCTTCGTGCTGCCTTGCGGGCGCTGCTGCAGGCGGTAACGACGACCGTCGACGTGGTCCGCCCAGTCCTCATCACGACGGCTATTACAGCCCTCCGCCGCAGCCAGTGTACGTACAGCCGATTATCGTGCAGCAAGGACCGCCGCCCCCGCCCCCGCCGCCGGGATATTACCAGCAGCGACCGCCCTACTAGACGCGGCAAGTAATACTCTCAGACGAGCATTCTCTCCTGGCAGCCGCAGGACATATTTGTAACAGTTCAAATGAGCATGCGCTATTCATCACGGAGCTTGTTCTGTGGGTGTCAAAAGAACCCAAACGCTCTCCATGCATGAACGAAGTTGAGCGAGGTGAAGTGAACCTGCTGGCTCGACACATTGAGGTTTCTTGAGTCTCGCCACCATCAGGATTCATGTGACATCGCAAGAGGGGATCATCAGATTTTGCGATTTGCATTGCGACATGGGCTCGTCAGCACCGCTTACGCTTACGCTTTGATCTCGACGGCACGGACTATCGCAACTATCGAAAATCTCTGCGGAATTCGCGATAAAAAACTGATGTTCTGTGTCGATTGCACGTACCCAGTCATGCTTCTCGCGTGCGTTCGCCTTGAGGGCATTCCGAGAAAAGTTACCAACTACTCCACCATCACCATGCCACTGGTATCAACATGTTCGGAGGACAATGGGGTCGTTAGCACCTTTCGCCTGGATTGCCTCCACCGTCAATGTGCTATCCAGATTCCCCACCGCCAGGCGTCTGTGGAGTACGACCTCTGCCACCGCCTCTTGCTGCGGGGCTCGGCTCAACCAGCCACCACCCCGCCGCCGTCGGCAACGCAACCTTCACGACCAATGATGAGGGCGCTGTGGTCTCCACTTCCGCGCTCACCACTACCCTAGCTGGTCATAGATCGTAGAAGCAGCAGTAAGTTGCAGAGAAGCACCAGCGAGTGCTTTCATGCTCATGTTGAAGTCAAATTTGCTACTATCTGATATAATGAATGAAAATGTCGAAATGCATGTGCCTGGATTTTGTTCAAGCAAATCAAAGCTTTCCTTGCCGATCGTCTCGATCTCTCTCCGCCCACGCTCTTCATTGTCGATTCAGACACCTCGAGCACACTCACTCAGCCACCTCCTCCTCGCCTTTCACCACACACACTTTCTACACAAGATGTTCGGCGGACCACCTCACCACCACCACCACCACCACCCAGTGCTCGCCTCGCTCGCTGCCTCCGGTCATCTTCGCGGCACCTCCCCCTCCCCCGCCGGTTGTCTACGCCGTGCCTCCACCACCTCCAGTCGTGTACGAGATGCCGCCGCCGCCGCCGCCGGTCTACTACGAGGTGCCTCCACCTGCTCCAGTCGTGTATGCGATGCCTCCACCGCCGGTGGTGTACGAAGTGCCACCACCCTTTTCGCCGCACCACCACCATCACCACCATCACGGATGGTAGTTGTTTCACTCTCACGGCGAGCAAATGCGAGAGCAGAGCAGAGCAGAGCAAAACAGAACAGAGCAGAGCAAGTAAGCGTCGCTTGTTTGGCGTTTAGCACTCTTGATAATACAGTAGCATTATGATTTTGTTTCTCCATTCCAGACCTTGGGATTGTTTCCAAACCTTGGGGCCTTCACTCTGGCATGGTTTTTGCTGCTCGCTTGTTTTTGCTAAATCCTTTTGCACGGAATTCACTACACTACAACAGATTGATACTGCACTGGCCCACGTTTTGTCCAGCGATGCCAAGCCTCCGGTACTCAACTCAACGCTGGATGCGCGAGGATCTCGTCCAAGCTGATGCGCCTTAATGGGTCTACAGCCAACATCCTAGAGAGAAGCTCAATCGTGGCGCTCGGCACACGATCTGCATACCCCCACTTCTCCAGCACGACTTGTACGCCATGTTTCTCGAGTGCCAGAAAGTTCCTATCCGTGCGAGACGCGATAGGCACGAGCCTGGATCCTGTGAGCAACATGAACCACATGATGCCGAGCGACCAAATGTCGGCCTTGACGGGGTCATAGCGCTCGCGCGCGACTACCTCTGGTGCCATGTAGAAGTCTTTCCCGACTTGCTCGTCACTCGGAGTTGCATGAACGTCCACAGACAAGGCGAAGTCGGCGATCTTGCACACGTTATTTTCGCCACCGAGCAGCACGTTCTCGAGGGAGAGGTCTTGGTGTGCGATGCCAACGTTTGCGTGTAAGAAGCGGACGCCTTCAAGCACCTGCCGCATGAGTGAGCGTGCCTGGGACTCGGGCAACCCGGAGCTGAGCTTGTTGGCTTCTAACAGCTGAAAAAGATCGCCTCCACCGCAGAACTCATAGACGAGGTGGAGTTCTCCATCTTGCACCATCTGGCTTATCGGGTAGATGACGTTTGGGTGAGCGTCCAATTCCATGAGCACCTGGGCGACGCGAAATTCTTGGAACGGATCGTCGACCCGTCGTCCGGGTCCGTGTGTCGCTTGGATGTGAGAAGCGATGTCGAGAGAGATACGCTTCACGGCGACGGTGAGCGGCTTGAGACCCTCGGAGTCGCCTGGTCGCACGAGCTCGCACTCCAGTACCTCTCCATAGAGTGTGTCGGTGATCTTGCGTCGGACGACGAGCCTCGGGTCCGCCATGTTTGCTCCACTCGTTGGTGTCTGCTTTTGTTGAACGACTGGTCGGGTCGTGTGAGCGGCTGACAGCGAGATGTAAAGTGATGGCAAGTCGGGCCGACCAATGTAACGAGTCCAAATTTGTTCGCGAGTGCCTGCCTACCAACGGCTCGTCTGAAGGAGGATCCGCATGAACCTAAGCGAAGCTCGCTCGAGTTCTTTTGGAGGCGGGAGGTCTACTCATTTGTTCCATGGATCGCAACAGGCGGAGGATGAGGAGAAGAGCCTGCGAGGCTTACAGTATTTCATTCGTGCGTGGATGCAGGATCTGAGCTCGACCCATTGATCGATCTAAGACCCAGCATCCCCGCACGAATGTGCACAAACGAATGTCTGGCGACCGCCTGTTACACGTGGTGTTCTAGTGTCCTGACTCATAGCTTTCACGTGCGAGGGCAGCAGGCGGGGATAGAGCAATAGCACCAAGCTATTGCTTCTTTGACCTGATCCATCTTCGTAGGCTCATTCTGACGGCCACCCGTTCCAGGACGAAGTAGCATGGCGCCCTAAGACGCGCGCCACCGTTGGTAAACTCCTGCTCGGAGCAGTGACAGTTAGTTGTTTATCTTGATCAAACATTTGGGAGGCTCGGCTTCAAATATGGAGCGGAGCTGATCAAGGACAAGATACTAGCACTTGACAGAGGCCCTTAGGACTCAAACACCAGTGATGGCTTTAAGGAGCCCAGATTTTGATGCTGCGAGCGCCGGATATGCCGGTTACTCGTAGGAAACGGGGTGCCACTCTGTCAACACTGTTTGTGTGTGTTTGTGCTCAAGCTCTAGCTCCTTACCGGAAATCGCTCTCGGTTTCCATTTCTCGAACGGAATACGAAAACTATGCCAGCAAGAATTACGGTCCTACTTGCAGGACTATCTTTGCATCGATATCTCGAGCGATAGTTTTCGGATCTCGGTAAACTCTCTCTGCTATAGTAACAGAGAAGAGCTTTCCGAACGATGGCTCCCACCCAGCAACACTCGCCCTCTCGACGGAATACACTAGTGTGGCGAAATTTGGGATGAGATCTTTTTATCGCCACTATGACACCCCTCGTCAATGTAGCCCAGCGTAGAGCGCTATTCTGAATCATTGCATCTGCATATGGGTTGCTGCCGCTCGCACATGGAGGCTGTGGCTTTCTGGTGCTTACGTAGTCCAAGTCAAGCTGACATCAACATGTACACTGTAGGACGCGGCTGTTTCATCTTGTAACGGGCGGTCGCCCGCCATAACGATCCGAAGAAGATAGGTCGGGCTAAGACCCAACATCCCCGCACGAATGAAATACTGTATGCCTTGCCTTCGCAGGATTGGATTGGTCACCTCTCCTCACCCCCCAATTGTTTGTGGGTCATCGAATACATCTTCAGCCTCCAAAAGAACTCGAGCGAGCTTCGCTTAGGTTCATGCGGATCCTCCTTCAGACGAGCCGTTGGTAGGCAGGCACTCGCGAACAAATTTGGACTCGTTACATTGGTCGGCCCGACTTGCCATCACTTTACGTCTCGCTGTCTCCTGCTCACACGACCCGACCAGTCGTTCAGTAAAAGCAGACACCAACGAGTGGACCGAACATGGCGGACTCGAGGCTCGTCGTCCGACGCAAGATCGCCGACACACTCTACGGAGAGGTACTTGAGTGCGAGCTCGTCCGACCAGGCGACTCTGAGAAACTCAAGCCGCTCACCGTCGCCGTGAAGCGCATCTCTCTCGATATCGCCTCACATATCCAAGCGAAGCATGGACCCGGACGACAGCCAATAGATTGAGACGTAATGCCAGCTTATACAAAACTGTTGACAAACAAACAAAGAGCTGAGCCACCGTCTCGCGCGAGTATCCATGCAAAATGAGAGGACAGCGCTCTATACATAAGACTAACTCTATCTTTTGACTAGCATCCACTTCGCTCAGCTGGAATTCCTGTTATCTATCATTTTGTGGAGAAATCTCGAACCTGTTTGCACCATTTAGGGTGTGATGAGTTGGATTTGCGCTTGCGAGTAAATCTAGATTACCTTCCTTGATACGAGAGTGCGTTGGGGCCATAGCAGTTCATTCATGGTTAATGAGCTCGCCACGAGGGTTCTCAATATCGAGAGGCCTCGTGGCAGCCACTCAAGAATTGAGTGAGATTAACGATGGATGCGCTGGTCTGGCCTTCCTGCGTGGAGCGACATCACATTGATGAGTAGAGATGATTCGAGCAGCGTGGTGAAGGACATCGTGTGGTCGTGTGAGATGCGAGACTCTTTTACAAGCTCTCTTGGCCGCCCATTATCAATCTGCCACTTCCAAACACTTGTGCCAGGACGGCCCGCGTGACAAAACCACAAAAACTTTCTACACAAGATGTTCGGCGGACCATCACCACTACCACGGATGGTAGTCGTTTCACTCTGACGGCGAGCAAGAGCGAGAGCAGAGCGGGGCAGGACAGAGCAAGTATGTGTCGCATGTTTGGCGTTCAGCACTCTTGATAATACAGTAGGATTATAACTTTGTTTCTTCAAAAGATTCTGTTGCCGAAGGATAACATCAAGTGCAACCTCACAGCCACAGCGGGTCTTCACTACGACAAAGTGCTTTGGTGCAGCATCATAATTCCTTTTGGTGTTCGCTTCGGTTTCGGTCTTGGCGGCCGCAATTCTGACCTGGTTGATCAGCATCAAACGAAAAAGTGGACTGTCATTTGGGACAAAACGCTGTTCATAACCTATCATTGAATCGAAAGCAAATCAAAATACACTCAAGTATCCGGTTTTCCTGCTGGAAGATTGTCCCAGTCGATTGTCGATGCACTGCAACGTGGTCAAGAACTCCCATAATCCACTACTACGATCTCCGCACCTAGTCTCAGCATTTGGCACTCCCTATGAGAACTTCAACGCAGCGATGCAGCATGCACCTGATCTGTCAGGATTGACTTGGAGTCGACATCTCAGCCTGAAGCAATCCCAAAGCCCTCGGCATTCGTGCCTCGCTTCACTTTCATTGCCAAATCTTCCGACTCAAGCTCACAAGCCAAGAAGAAGCCCAAGAAACAAGCAGTGACCATGTTCGGCGGCCACCATCACCACTCTCCTCCGCATTCGCCGCCCCACTCGCCGCGTGGACCCCCGCATCACCACGCTCCGCCTCCGCATCATCACTCGCCGCCTCCGCATCACCACGCTCCTCCCCCGCCACACCACCATTCACCGCCTCCGCCGCATCATCATTCGCCGCCCCCGCCGCATCACCACCACGGCCCGCCGCTGCACCACCACCACCCGTAAGCCGTTGAGGATTAAACGGCGAGGTAGCGCGTGTCCGAATGGAAAAACAAGCATGCGAAGCATTCCGCTCATGAGAAAGAGAAACCCCACGAGACAGTAGAAAAATCTTGAAACAAAAGTACACGTGTTGATTTGCCACCGCTTGCTGGATATTGCACGAGTGCTTGGTTTTCTGCAGTGTTCACGCTTCGTCGTTGTCCTGTGGCATGATATGCCGAAAAATGTCATCGCTCAGGGGCCTTCTCCGCATGAATAAAAACGACTACCAAAGGAGCAGTGCATCGAAGCAATAGATCTGCGTTGATCCCTCCGCTGCAATGTCGTCGCTTGCACTTGACGTAAGCTTGTCTAAACCTCCAGATATGAGGCTCGCATTCGCACTTTTTCCAGCAAACACCTCACGAGCTCTTCCCACCTTAATACACCCCAGCGACGCCAAGAGGTTGCGATGCGAAGGACTCCTATTCTTGGTAGTCGTCCTTCTCTACATCTTGCTGAGGTGGAATCGGCGCATTGAAAAGCTGCTAACGTATCTCCACATCATCGACAAGCATATCGACGCCGAGCAGCTCCTCATCTGCGATCTACTCGAGCCCCTCTAGCGCCGTCAGACGACAGTCTACCGATAGCAGATGCGTCACGAGATTTCTAGATGAACAGAATTCGACGGGACTACTTGCCCCTCATGCCCTCGAACTATTCACAAGCACGATCAGTTTACGACCCGAGCCACTGCGCTTCACTATGGCTGAGTAGTCAAGTGTCGCAACCAGATCTCTTTGGATGCAATGCACGTCATATCCTCGAACGTTTTCGCTCGCGGGCGGCTTCTTTCCGCTGCCTACCACGTGGTCACCAACACATCAGTAGAGCATTGGCACTTCCTTTCTAGATTTGGTTGAGGTCGGCATGCATTTCTCTCTTTAGGCTAATAGACTATTTGTACTGGCAGCGCCAGATCTTTCTTCATCGACGCTTCGGGTGCATCTTCGGGTGGTTGCGTGGCGGCTGCTGGACGACCACGGGGGTCAAGTACACGACCCGAGGCGGTGCGCGGTGGTCGCGGTGGCGGCGCTGCTGGCTTCGGTCATCAGACGCAGCGCTGACGCAGCAGAGAGCGCAGCAAGCACCGCAGAGACAGTCGCCGAGGTCGAAGCAGCACATGGCGCAAGGGTGGTAAGCGTTGGGTGGTCAGGAGGTGGTGATTTGAGTTGTGACGAACCAACCGGAAGACGAGCGAGCCATGTCCATTCTTGTCTCGTGAAGCGCGATCTGTTGCTGTGCCTGTCCTGTGCGTGCAGGACAAGTGTATATCGCTGTGCGAACCGTTTGGTCACGTGGATTTTCATAGAGTCACACACTCGCGCTTGGATTTTTATCTCGGTGATTTGAATCTGCGACGTGGGACGTCTTGAACGAAGTAAGGAACGTATGGCCGATCCATCCGCCACGTTGATCGGCGGCGGAGCAGAGCTCAGCAATTAGCAGACGAGAGGTCCTTTGACGTTCGTTGACGAATCTCTTCAGCGACGCCAGTGTAGCCTGTTGCGCAACTTCGCACGAAATGACATGAGCACAGTAGAGGAAGAGCTTTTGCGCTAGATTAGATAGTTGTTATGCGCCAGTAATACAACTGCTGGCCGATTGCCGTGGTGACTGTCTGCCATGCTTCACGGCGATTGTCTGGTTCCTGCGGTGATTGTGGGTCCATGTCTGTTGTCACTTGTAGACCGGACGCGCGTAGTAGTAGCCTTCTTGCGGTGGCTGCGGAGGGGGAGCCTCGTACACGACGACGGGCTGCACGTAGACGGCGCGTGGGGACGAGTAGTAGCGGTCTCGTCGATACTGATCGTCATCCGCAGAGGCAGCGGCGCCAGCTAGACAGCACGAGGCGCAGCAGGCGCCGCACAGGCAGCTCGCGAGGTCGTCTGGGGAGCACATTGCCGTTGTGGCAGGCGCTTGGTCTGTTGGTTGTTGTTTTTCTTCTTGTCTAGCAAGTTTTGGAGTGGCTGAGAGAGCATGGTGCGCTCTCAGCGAGGCAGCTCGGGTCTTGTCTTGTGACAGGCACTTCAACTCCAATTTTTTAGAATCCACAGCGCTGCGACGTGTGTTCACTCGAGAATTGTACGAGCTGCAGTGCTTGTCACAGGAGCACCAAAAAGAGCATGCGACTAGAAGATCCTCTCGCTGCGAAGTGATGGAGGTGTTCGCGATTGCTCACCTAGTGTACATGTGCTGTTTAGTTGGTTCCCATTGAAGTGTGGCGACGCCATTGCCACCCGAGCGCGTCACTGCATGCTTGATGGGGCTCGTCGATCGTGGTCTACAACACCATGTTCTGGGCAGACAACCGTGACGACGCTGGCTCCAAATCCCCACCAATCATCCAGGCGACCGAGATGCCTCACAGTTTGAAGGTGCAGGCGAGCAATGTAGGGCTGCAAGCTTCAAGGTGCAGGCGAGCAATGCGGCGCTGCGACGTCACGCGTGACGCACCGGCATCGCCTCAGAAGCAGCTGCTTTCCGCGCGAGAACTTTCCAATCCGATAGCTACACTTCTCGTGAGGGGGCTAGATCTGCCGCTAGCGCTTCATGAGCTGCAGCTTCCAATGCACAGGTACGCTAACTAGTAAGTGCGAGCTCCCTCGCGCTGCATCCTGCCGGGATCGGCCGCTCCACCATCCTTGCATTCCTCTGCGGCGCACGCAGGTCCGCGTCAATCCCTCCATCTGTACTGTACCCATAGTTCAGTTCGCCGCGGCCAGCTGACTCTCTTCGCCATTTCATCCAATCCCACGCTCGGACTGGCGGCTGACTTGCGCTCTCTATGGCCGCTCTCCGTCGCGGGGTAGGGTTCTTCGCATACAAACTCCAAGTCGCTCCGGGGGGCGGGAGCGCGGCGAGGCTTCCCCCTTGCAGCTCCATACTGACCGCCCGCCCGCCGCCGAGACGCGCCGGGAGCACGCGCCGCTCGCCGCCAGCCGCGCGCTTCGCTCCGACCGCGCGCGGGGGTCGCTCGCTCGCTCTGTGCGCGCGCCGCTGCCCGCAACTGGCGCCTTCGCAGCTTCTGAGGCGGCCGAGAGACGATGCCCGAGGTGCGAGAGGCCGAGGCGGCGCCTCGAGGCGACGACAAGGTGCTGACGGTGGATTTGGTGGTGACGGCAGGCGCTGGCGTTCGGGGCGCCCGTGCCCGCGTTCGTGTACCAGAACACGTTCTTCGAGGCCAACGTGCAGCTCGTGGACGACCACCGAGGGCGGATTACGGGGTGAGAGAGGCGCGAGAGAGGACTGCTCGCGGCAGGAGATGGAGCTGACGGGGGGACGTGTTGACAGGGTGAGCAAGGCGCTAGAGGTGGGCCTGCGCTTCCACGACACGTACGACGTCGTGGAGGAGCAGGACGCGGTGCTGGCCACGGACCAGCCCGCGCTGGCGATCGACCCGACCACGGGCGTCTGCCACCTGCGCCTCAAGCTCAAGACGCTCACGGCCACGTGCGACGGACGCACGTTCTGCATCGAAGTGCGCGCAGCCGACTCGGGTGCGTGGGATGGCTGGCTGTAGTGATTGGATCGGTTGGGGACGTTGGCGACGCTCATGGATACGATGGCTGCCTGTAGACGCCGAGACGGCCTTCTCGTCGCCCATTACGGTCGTCAAGGAGAAGCTCAAGATCGTGCAGCAGCCGCCGGATGTGTGGTTTAAAGATGAAGGCGGTCGCGAAAAGTGCATGACCATCACGCTCGTGCTCGAGCCCGCACCAGGTGCTTCCATTGAAGACCGGGTGGTGCGTTGCCTTTGCGTATTTCTGCTGCGAGGACGCAGCAGCAAGCTGATAACGCTCAACGCACTGTGTGCAGGTTCCGCTTGATGTGCGCTTACTGTACGAGTCTGGAAACCCAGTGTTGAACCAGAACATCCTGCGTCTGTTCCCGGACATGCGGCCCAACATGACGCGTGGACGCGTGACCATCTCGTTCCGCATTGATGATGTGTCCAAGAACCACCAGGGACAGTCGTTCGTGCTAGAGATCACACCCGAGCGCCAGGAGACGTCGTTCATGTTTCAGGACATCGCACCCACCCGCACGAGCGTGATTGCCATCCGCTCCAAGCGCAACAAGCGGAAGCTCAATGCAGGAGGCGGCGTAGTGACTGCTGTCGCTGGCGCAAGAGCCTCGCCGCGATCAGTGACAGGAACGCCACGATCTGCAACCAATCTCATGATGATGCCTCCTCCCCACCACCACATGATGGGCTCGCCACTGGCTGCGCAGCAGGCTCAGCAACGGCAGCGAAAGCAAATGCACGCAGGAAGTGCACAAGCGATGGGGTATGGGATGATGTCTGGGCGATCAAATGAGATGGTCATGCAGCAGCAGCAACAGCAGCAGCAGCAGCAGCAGCAGCAGCAGCAGCAGCAACAGCAGCAGCAAATGAGCTGGAGCAGCCACGTCATGACGCCGCAAAATGGAGGGATGGCTAGTATGCAAGCTGCAGCCTCAGCAGGGACACCAATGCACAGTGGTGCTCACGTCGCGTCGACTCCCCAGAATCAACAACCTCCAGGCACTGTCGTCGCAGAGTGGAAACTTGCCGCGTTTGAAATTCACCCCGACGGATCGGTCAATACTGCTCGCCCCATCTACCGGTGTCCGCAGTGCCGTCGGATGAACGACATGGATATGCTATCGAATGGTGCGGCCGAGCACTTGTTCCAGTGTATGTTCTACGCCGGCCATCCTCCAGCGCCAACACCAGCAAACAATCCAATGATGTACCGTTCTCAAGTGGAAGGAACGCCGTCGCATCAGATGCAGCAGCAGCAACAGCAGCAACAATACCAACAAGTGTATCAGCAGTCGCCAATGGCAAATGCCACGACGGCAACGACTTCCCGGTCAACAGAGATCATGATGGCATCGTCCACGGTCAACTCGCAGCAGAACACTGTCAACATCTCGTCGACATCCAGTGCCATGGCAACGAGCACCAGTGCTGGAGCTAACAGCTATGGACTTGACGTTCCGGCTGACACGTCTCCGAAAACCCTGGCTGCTCTTATGCAATCTTCGACGCAGCGACCAACGCTCACAATCTCGCCGTACATGAACAAAACGACGGGGAGTGACGATGGGGGAAGTTCAGACGCGCCGTCACCTGCGACGATCGCGTCTCAGTTGCAGCAGCCTGCTACAAGCCAAGCGGGCGGAAATCTGTTCGCGAGCAATGCGTTCCACAACCAAATGGATATCAGTGATCTCGGCAGCACGACGTCGTCAAGCTCTGCATCGTCACTGACTACCGCGACAAGCAGCAGTATGATGCCCGAGAAGTTGACGTTTATCAACAAGCCAGGTGACGACGACACATCTAGTGACGATATGTTTCACGCGAGTCAGTTGCCGCAAGAGTCACCATCTACTGCGTTTGTCGTTGGCATCGGATCGGCGCTTTTCAACGAAATGACTAGCATGGGGATCAATCTGGACCAATTCGACAAGGTTGACCCCAGCAACAACCCATTAAGCGATTTTGCGAGTCTCCCAGGAGATCCGAGCGAGGAAGACCAGGTCTACTACATCCTCGCCCGCATGTATACGGACACGCGGTGCCGGAAGCTCGGACTGCCAGCATTTGACCAGTTCCAGCGCATGCTGGGCTTCTACAACGAGGCGCAGAGCGACGTCCAGACGCAAGTGGTGTTTCACTCGCTGCTGGATGTTGGGCTGTCGGAGAAGGAGCAGGTAGAAATCACCGGCAACTTTATGGAAGAGCTGGAGCGCGGATCGGACGCTGTGCACTCACTGCCCAAGTACCAGCACAACCTCATCATGCTGCGCGAGGACGCGCTCATGTACTATTGGAGCCAGTCGCTCGTGTGAGCGGCTGCATAGCTGGTGTGATAGAGAGGGTTGACTCCCCCGTGCGCGCTGCGGGTAATATGAATCGAAGTCCGCGTCTCGGGCACTTGTGTCAGCGTTCAGCCACTGCTCGAGCTCGATGAAGGACGTGATCAGGTTTGCTCAATTAGGTTCACTACTGCAGCAGTCTCGCGCGGCCTCACTCCCACCCGAGCACGTCGAGACTGTAGACGATGATGCGGCCGTACAAGTCGCTGCTGCGCTCGAACGTGAGGCTGAGCGCGTCGAGCGGCTGGTCCGCGCGCTGCAGCTCGAAGCTCTGCGAGTCGTTCGAGTCCCGCGGCTCAGCGCTGCACACGCAGTCTTCCGCGTCCCATCGCCCGTCCCGCCGCGCGTGCACCTGCAGCTGCAGCGCCGAGAAGCCGCCCTGAAACATGACGCGCAGCGCCACCGCGTGTACGGGGCGGCCGAACGCCAGCTGCAGGCGCTGCGGAGAGCCCTGCGCCGATGCCCAGCAGGCGTCCGATGGCGCGCTCGGCAGCGCATTGTCGGCGCCAAACTGCGCGCGGTCGCGGTCCAGCACCGAGGACGCGCGGCAGCGCACGCGCGCGTCGCCGAGCAGCGACGCCGGCGACGTCGGCGGCGCCTCCATTCCCATCTGGGTGGTGGCGTGCGTAGCTGTTCATGTGGGCCACACTTGATTCGAAAATGCCGTGCGCGGATTGGCCGAAAAGGCGGGATCTTTCCCCCCCAAGTCACAAGCTTCTGGAAAAGTCGACCGACCCGCCGCGCGCGCGCCGAGCTCGTCACTTTCTTCCGCGCGCTGCTCCCCGCTCCCCGTGACCCCGCGACCAACTGCTGCCAGCCATGTCGAAGGCTCTATGGGCTCCTGTCAAGTGGGCGCAGCGGAAAGACTCGCTGTACGTGACGGTGGACCTGCCGGACGTCAAGGACGAGAAGGTGTCGCTGACGGACAAGAGCCTCAAGTTCAGGTGGGTGGTGGTGCGCTGGAGGGGTTTGTTAGCGAGGGACTGACGGTGGGCTGCAGTGGCAAGAGCAACGGACAGGAGTACGAGGTGTCGCTCGAGTTCTTCGCCGAGGTGGACACGGCCGCCAAGGAGAGCGTGTGGGCCAAGACGGACCGCAACGTGCACTTTTACATCCTCAAGAAGGACAAGGAGGCCGAGTTCTGGCCGCGGCTGCTTGCCGACAAGGTGCTCGAGAAGACCAACGTCAAGGTCGACTGGGCCAAGTTTGTCGATGAGGACGAGGAGGAGGAGGACCAGGGCTTCGACATGAGCGCGCTCAGCGGCGGTGGCGGCTTCGACATCAACCAAATGATGGCCGCGCAGAACGCCGCTGGCATGATGGACGACTACGATGGCGAGGAGGACTCGGACGACGAGGACCTGCCCGACCTCGACCCGAGCGACAACAAGGCGTAGGCGTAGGCAAAAACAAGCGGGGCGGATGCTCATTACATAGCGTCGGGTTGATCCGCGCGCAGTCTGTGAACCGCCCAAATGAAGCTGATTGTTGCTGATGTGACGTCGCTAGCGCGTTGTTGGGCCGATCACTTGGTTATTTGATACATACTTGGGCGTGCTCTTGCAAACGACGAGCAGAATACTGATGAGGGTAGATGGAACATGCAAAGGCTGATCGCGCTGAATGACGGAGGCTGCGTCAACGCCACTTCAACTTGGATGGGGCAGGATACTTTTTTTGACTTGAGAAGCTCACTGCTCAGGCTGCCAGACAAAAGTTGCCTTTGTCTTCGGGGTGCTTGCGGAAGCGCATGTTGGAGAAGAGGATCTTGCGCACGGAAGACTTCCAGACAGGAGATTTGCGTTGGTCGCTGGGAATACAGTTGCTTGTTAGTGGTCGACGTCGATCGCTGTGTTTGTCGGCGCGCGCTGCGCACCTCTCAAGCTTCCAGTTGAGTTGACTCTCATATTCCTTTTCGACAAAGTCGCAAATCTCCTTGAATGTACCCTGCAATCAACAAATTGTTAGTGCTCCTCTTGACTCCAGCTTTGCGAACGCTAGACGCACTTTGCCCTCTGGCAGTGCCGTCAGTGCATGCGAGATCATGTCGCCGTACGTAACACTCGCGACAGGTTTGCGGTACTCTGCATGGCAACAAATTTGTTAGCATACAAAACCACGATATCTTCACCGCGTTGGGGATGTGGACGTACGGTTCTCTGGGATGTCGTCCATATCCTTTC
This sequence comes from Phytopythium helicoides, assembly GCA_024867545.1. NCBI lineage: Eukaryota > Oomycota > Peronosporomycetes > Pythiales > Pythiaceae > Phytopythium > Phytopythium helicoides. The sequence continues at coordinate 256,933 of JANFNE010000061.1, read as the reverse complement.
CGCGACATTGTGGGCAATACCACGTATCGGGCGGTGGTTTCGCTGGATTGAGACCGACGCAGCTCATGTGATACCAGTTGGATCGGTCGAGGCACTTTTTGTTATCACATGCGATCATGTCGCCGAAGCTCGAGCCCTTGCACACGCAGTAGAGTCGGGGTTTTCGACCGGCCTTCTTCTTCTTGATGGCATTGGTGCCAGCACTAGTTGACGACGAGTGCGCACCCGAGCGCCGCGACGTTGTGTGCTTGGATCCGCTTCGCCCTGCGCGTCGACCACTTCGATGCTGCACTTCAGGAGTGTCGTTGGCCTCGTCAAACGAGTCGTTGTCACCGTCCAACTCGAACGACGATGGCTAACAATTCACATCACACATCAGCTGGCAAAATCATACGTACACAATCCGCAGCACGACGCGAACCTCCATGGCCAAGTCGTCAAACTCGTCGCTCGTTCGATGCTCTATAGCGCGCGCCGCGGCAATGTCCACGAGCACATTATTTGGACGGTCATCGTCCTGCGCGCGGAGCTCCATGAGCGCTTGGTCGACGGCGTCGTCCAGCCGCGGGCCGTGGTGCACGCTGGCACGCACGTGCGCCCGCTTGTCGGCCGCGATCTTGCGCCGCTTGTGCACGCCCTCAGGGTCCTTCTGCGAGATCTGCGCACCACCAGATCCGCCGTGAGTGCCCCCGCGCGATCCGTACCAGCTCGCTCGCGGACGTACGAACGACACGAAAGTGGATATGCTGGCCGCCTCGTCCGCGTGCTGGCTCGCCTCGACAAAGTGTCTGCGCCCCACGACAGCGCCAGCGTGTCAGACCGGTTGGCGTGCATCCTGTATCATCTCCCGGCCGCAAGCCCCGCCGACCTCGCGACCAGCACCGCGAGCTGCTCGCGCGAGCTGCCGACGGGCGCCGCCACGCCATGGAACGCCAGGTACCGCCGCAGCGCCTGCTCCTGCTCGCCATGCGCACACACGCACACACGCAGCCGCGCCGCCCGTTAGCGTGTCATGCGCCGCCTCTCTCGGCGTCGCGCCGTCGTCGCGTTGCGCACCCGCAGCTGCGTGAAGTCGACGCCTGCGCGCGAAGGGTACTGCGCCGCCGCGCTCTGCACTCGGCTCGCCATGGCTCGTGCCGCGCTGCTAGGGGGGCTCGCGGACCGCCGAGGAGCTTTGCAGGTTCCGTGGGGAAGAAAAGTGCGTGCGTTGGCGGCATCAGATACGCCGCAGGGCCTCGACGCTCGCGCGCCTGTTATCAGGTATTCGGTTGCGATTTGGGAGGTGCTGGGCGATACTGGAGATGAGAAGGGGAGTATTAGGAAAAAGGGGGATATGGGGAATAGAGGGGCGTCGACGCAAGGGAGGCGACCGAACTTCAAGCTTGAAGCGGGCATCCATCACTTTCGCAAAGTGAATGGAAGTCTCGAGACGACCGAATGTGCTGCTGCTTGGTGGCGGCTCAATGGATAGAGTAGAAACTGACAACGGGTGGATTGCATTCGTGGCCTAGAGAGCCGGCAACTACGCATGCAACACCTGCACAACTCGTCCATCAGTCTCTCTAAGCTGCTTTCACCTGCTCACGAGCTTTTCACCCAGCTCCTTGAGACGGTCCTGACTGATGTGCTTTGGCGACTTTGCAGTGTTGACGACTTGAGTCACATGAAAGAATTGCTCAGCACTTGGTTTGCGCAGCGCTTCCGTGGCAGCAGGGCGGCTGGATCGCGACGCAGGTTCGCCTTCTACTTATGCTCTTGCACGAGCACGTGCCAGCAATGACGAAACTTGCATTCGATCTTGCCCATACGCCATCGATTCTTTGGGTAGAGGCTCCTTCAACGCGGCCTTGATCTCGACCTCATCGCGAATTCCCACCTCTTGAGCGTTCGTGCTATCATCGCAGAACTTGTTCACATCACGGTGCACGATCGATCTGTGCTCCCAAAGCTGGATAGACGTCTGCCACCCGGTGGCCCACGATTTGCGCTAGAGCATCCCAGTGAATTGGTCGGTCCGCCGCGCTGGTGATTGGTTACCAAGCACCAAGCTCATGCTATGCTACCCAAACAATTCTCGTGGCTTATGGTTCACTTTACTTTTTCGCGCTTACACTTTGGTACCCCTGCACATGCACTGTTGCTCACCCTAAAACTCGACGGAATCCATGACGCGAGGCGCCGGCGGACTTGCGCCGGTACTGGCCTTCACTGGCCGCCGCACGACCTCCACTTCGCCACGCTCCATACCGCGCGCGATCGTCACATCCTGCTGCTCGAAGTGCTGATGCTGGGACAGTGTGACTGCCTCCAGTTGCGCGCGCTGCTGCTCCAGCTCGAGCTTGTACTTTTCCTGCTGCAGCGAATGCTCGCGCCGGCGCTGGTGCTCTGCCTGCTGCTTGCGCATCGTCTCCACCTTGACGTCGCCAATCAGCGAGGAGCGAGGTGCAGGGGTGTCGCTAGACAGGCTCACTCGCTCAATTGCGACTGGGGCCGGTGCAAGCTCCGGAGACCGCTCCGGCTGACTGTGTCGGTTCGCGTGGACACTGTTCGAGTTGAGCGCGAACTCCTCATCGCTGTCGCTATCGCTCTCGTTGTCCACGTCGAAATACGCCTGCTGAGAATTCATCTGCGCCGTCATGCGGAACTCCAGGTCGTCAAAGTCAGCCTTCTGCTGCTGTTGTTCCGCAGCAAGGCGCTCGGCACGCTCGCGCTGCTCACGCTCACGCTTCTCGCGCTTCTCGCGGCGCTGACGCTCAAGCGGGTCTTCCGCGGCCGCTGCGAGCTCCTGTTGCCGCGCAATCAGGTCTGCCTCCTGCTTCTCTGCCAGCGCTTGCGCTTCAATGGCACGCTGCTGACTCTCGCGACGAATCCGCTCATGCTCCTCGCGCTTCTGCCGGCGCTGCAGCTCCAGCAGCGCCTCGGTTTGATCTTGCTGCTTGAAACTACCCGTCATGGCCATCTCGTCTTCCAGCAGCTTGTCGTGCACAGCCTTCTTGCGCGCTTCTTCCTGCGCAATTCGCTCTTGACGCTCACGCTCACGGCGCTCCTGCTCGAGCCGCTCGTTCTCTAGTCGCTGCTGCTCTAGGCGCTCCTGCAACAGTCGAGCCTCCTCTGCTTGCTCCTGTCGTCTCCTCTCCTCTTGCTCCGCAACAACCGCTGCAGCAGCCACAGCCGCCTCTGCTTCCCTAACTCGCACCGCTGCCTCCGCCGCTTCATGCTGCTGCTGAGCTTCCATCTCCTGCTGGTGTCGTGCAGCCGCCTCCTCTTCACGCTGGCGCTGCTGCTGCTCGTGGAGCTGGTCTGCGTGCGCCAGCAGCACGCCATCCACATCCGAGTGGCGCGCAACATCGGTGGCACCGACGCTGTGGTGGGACCCAACGCTGTGGCGGTTCATATTGACGGCCACGGAGCGGCGCGCGGCCGCAAAGTTCTGGAAGTCGGTGATGACGGGGTTGTTGTTGCCGGCTTGTCCAGCCACGACGCGCGCGTCGCCGGGCGTGTACATGGATGCGCGCACCTGGTCTGGCGGCGGCTGCTGGCCCGAGGAGATGCGGAAGGCGAGCACGAGCTTGTCGACCCAGTCGTTCATCTCCATCTCGGTGCCTGCGGCCACGAGCAGGCGGCGCGAGGGCGTGTTGATGGCCACGCGCCAGATGGTCGACGCGGAGCTGCCGGTCTTCATCGAGTCTGCCGGCATGACCTCGAGCACGTTCTCGTCGCAGCCCGAGAGGTCCACCTCGCCCTTGAGGTCGCCGTCCTCGAACGTGTAGTACTGCAGCTTGTGCGGCGTGAGCACGAAGTAGCGCGGCTTCCAGTTGCGCCGCCCGAACGGGCCCGCGCCCGAGCCCTTCTTGAACAGCACGCCAGTGCGCAGCACCTGCTCCTGCCCGCTCATGCTGCTGCTGCCTGCGAAGGTCCTGGGGCGTCACGGCGACTGCGAGCTGCGCGGCTTTCTCGGGAGTGTGGTGAGTGTGCAGGGGGAGGCGGCGACCTTGGGCTGCGAGGGGTTGACACAGAAGGAAGCCCTCGCTGTGGAAACGCGATATACGTGATGGAAGGTAAAAAGAGATACAAGATCCACCGAGATGATTATGCGATTGCAGAGTAATATGAAAGATAACGGAGGATGATATCGAGTGCGGGAGGTGATGAGACAAGTGGCGGGGCGCTGATTGGCGCAAAAGCAGCTGGTGCTTGGCGCGTAGTGGCCGAAAGCGAGTGCCCCTTGCCAAGCCCGGATTTTTTGCGCTCCAAACGGCAGGATTGCCCAAAACGTTCGCACGTTTACTTGATTTATGTATTGGTGGCGAGTACTTTTGCGCGTTCCGCCCTCTCGACGTGAAGCCACCATCAACGCCTAATCGACGAGCATGGGGCAGCACTGCACGCAGCCAGGTCCCTCCAGCCGCGCGCCGGTGTGTGTGGCTGGCAATCGATCATCCGATCCGATCGGCAGCTCGTGACGCAAAATTTGGTGCCGTCCGTTGAGCGATGCGCTGGATCTCGAGGCGACTTCATGGAGCGTCGGAGCGCTGTGGCGGTGCGTTCGCATGCCGAGCTAGCGCCACTCGCTCATGCGCTTCATGGAGCCGCACTTCTCGCACGCCGCCGCAAACTTGGAGTTCATCTTGCCGCACGTGGCGCGCGGACACTCCCACTGGTCGGACGCAGCTGCGAGCGACGTCGGCGCCGGCGGTTTGACGCCGCTCGCGTGCACCGTGCCCACCATCGGCTTGGCGGCCTCTCGCGCCTGCAGCTGCCCGAAAAAGTCCCGCGCGTCGACTGCGTGCTCGGTGACTGGGGCTGGGGGCGCCGTTGGCGCGTCCTCGTGAGCGCTCGAGCCGCGGTCGGGAGAGTGCTCGCGCTTGGCCTTCTTCTTCTTCTCCTTGGGCTTCTTCTCTCGCTTCTTGTCCTTCTTCTTGCTGCTCTGACGCCGGCGGCGCTCGCCCTCGGCGCTGCTGCTGCGCGTGCGCGTCCTCCGGCCGCCGCCGCTGTCTCCCTGGCTGCGGCTCCGGCTGCGGCTGCGATGTCTGTGCGCGCGCTCCCTGCTGCGCGACGCCGACCGCCTCTCGCGCTTGGAGCGGCTCCTGCTGTGGCTCCTGCTCCTGCTGCGGCTGCGGCTACGCGGCCGGCGAGCATCGTTAGCAGGCGACCGGCTCCTGCCCATAGTGTGCCAAAGTATTCGAAAGTGATACATCCTGGTTTTTGTGCACGTGTGGAGTATGTTACAGCATTGGTGTCTCGCTCGCCGTCACTGCATCGCTCGCTGCCTTTTTGTTGGTGGCGATCAATCATCAATGAATGCCGTACCATTGGCCTCACGTCGGCAGATTCACCGTTTGATATGAGCCATCCTTTTGGTCGATCGATTGGTTCTATGGAGAATCCATTCGCCCTGGCTGCAAGGCGCTGCCCGTGATCATGTGATGAAGAGCTCGAAGAGCACTCGGCAATGAGCTTCAAGCTGTGCCGCAGCTGGTTGCCTAGGATGCGTCGACGCCTCCTAGACAATGTCCAGAGCTTCTCGAGCTGCCGAGGACATACCAACGCAGCCATCAGCTCCACACTAGGTATCACGTCGAGCCCCCGTCCACGGCAATTGTTCATCGTCGTGCTGCTGCAGGCCGAGGTGCTGAACTACTCTAACTCGGACACCGACCCGCTCACAACACTTGCGCTCACTTCAAAACCGCCGCGGGATTCATGCTAATGTAGTGCTCTTCAACGTCGTGCACCACTCGCAATGGGACCCACCACTATGGACGGACGCGCTCTCGTCACCGGGCAGTTTGCCGGAGCTACCTGCACGCCAACCCACCAAAGGCAGTCCAAGGTGCATTGAGCGAGATCAACGCCGATCCGGACGCGCAGTGACGCTCGAAAGGCCCATCTTGAGAGGAACGTTGCTGGCCTCTGCGAAAGTCGTTGCCCCCTTTCCGATGCACACGAACCCACTCCACTGAGTCACATCGTTGTTGCTTCTGCTGCTGCGCTGGCACCAACGGTGGCATGCGTACACGCACACTGTACTCTGATGTAGCACGTAAACTCGCTACGATGCTCCGTCCTGCTGAGTGGCTTGGGCTTCCTACCTTGACCAGCATCGCCAACAACGAATGGGTACACTTTCCAAAACATTCGTACGGGAGATTCCAAGCGTATATAAAAGCGTAAGACGTAGCAATAACAAATCATTCCGCAGAGTTGATTTCATCACGTATTAATCTTTCGCCTTTTACTAAAGATTACCGTGGGATCGATTCAAACATATGCGGCTTCACTAAATTTATTGCTCCCCCCTTTGTGGGGGGAAATATTACAACTACTACTCATATTGCATTGATATTATTATCCATTCCTGTTCCTATTACTATTCATTTTTGCCATGTATGTGACTACCCGGTAGTCTATACCAGGAAGTGCATACTAGTACTAAAACGGTGTATCAACTGGTATCCATTGAATGACTACCAGGTAGTCATTCGGAAAACCAACACACGGTGTAGTATTGACCTTATATCAATACACGGTGCGAAGCGGGACTTTTCAGCGCATGTGATTGGCCGGCCGATGCCACCGCGCACCAATGAGATGCGCTGAAAAGTCCCGCTTCGCACCACCGTGTTTTGATAAAATGTCAATCCTCTACCGTGTTTTGGTTTATCTGAATGACTATCTGGTAGTCATTCAATGGATTCCAGGTAGTCATGGATATGATGTCCAGTAGATCTCGATCGCTCTTTGTTGATGCTGTATGACCGATTGGTGTCGTCCATGGGCATGAGCACTTCAACAAAACATAACTGTGACGCATGTTGTGCGTCTCCGGCGCGAGATCTCTCAGCGCTCGAAAGTGCTCAAACCGTTTGCTTGGATTTCCGCAAACTGTTGCGGTCTTGACAATCGCGAAGAGGTATTACATGATTTCGACCGCGCCTGCCGTCGACTAGAATCGCTGCAAATACCTTCGCGAGAAGGGTACGGCAAGTGTGAGAGCAGTCAACGAAATGGGCCGGTCAGATTGACAGTCTCTAACTGTTAGTGCTTTCGACACCACCTCCGCTACTGCTCGCAATGGCAGCACTACTGGTCATCGTCATACTCACGCTCACACTGTTTCCGCATTTCTGATTGGTGCAATCAGCGTCAAGGAAAGCATACCAACTCCTTGGTAGTCTGTGTCAACGTTCACCACGAACGAAGCATGGTGCTCGGACTCGTTCGCTTGCTACCGCTCATGAACACTCGCCCGGGGTTCATCTATCTCCACCAGTTGGAGCGCGACAAATGGACGAAGAGCCTTTCTAGTACGGTAAGACCCGCCCGTACCGCTTTTCCAAGTACATGGGTCACGGAATTTGTTTCCGCCCTTGTCGACGACTACACGTATTCGACACCGGAAAAGGAGCTCAAGTATTTTCTTGGCGACGACGGGCTGCAGGCACTGCGCAGCAACGCGTCGGTCAAGATGTGTGTGCTGAACAAGAAGGACATTGACGCAGTGTGCGAGGAGTTAACCTCCTCAAGCTCGAGCAATTTGACGAAAAGGCAGTGATGGAACGGCCTTCAAAATGCAGGCCCACAGGAGCTTCCACTAGAATCTTCGCACATCAAAATCCCCCCAGGCGTACAGCAATGGTAGTTCAGGTCGACCCACGAGCCTCCCGTGCCCAGCGCCACATCACCTGGCTGTGCTGCATGTCGGTCGCAGTCTTTCTTGCCTCGGTTTCCCTGCTTGGGGGAAAGATCCGAGCCGGCGGTCGATCCAAGCCGGCGGCAGACTACCGCCGGTAGGCATAGAGCAGCAGTTGGTATGCTCATTGGAGCCTCAGCACAAGTACCATCAGCCTTGACGATGGTGGCACCAGGCAAACCGAGCCTGATCAGTGCAGATTGATCGTGGTTGACAGTTCATTAGTAAAGGAGCCGGTTTCCTTTTCGATGAGCAATGACCTCAAGAGAGCTTCCGAAACACCTTGCGCGACTGCCGCGGCCATGCCGATGTCGATCTCAATGCGAACAGGAACTGACGAAGGACTTCCATCGGCAGTGCTGCACGGACTGCTCAACTTTGGCAGCGGGTTCCGTAAGGACCTGCACAAGTTCACGGAACGGGTACGGATGGACTGGACTGGAAAATGGAGGATAACGCAAGGTCGAGCTCGCGCTGACGAAATCGGTTGATGTGGATCAGGGAGCATACGAGACCATTGTAAGAGGCTGCAACTGGATGCCAGAGCCGTGGTCATGAGCAATGCTAACGCACGCGTCATCGCAGCTCTATGGACTCATCGGCATGTACATCTCAGTGCCCAAGCTGGACGGCAAGTTCATGCGCGGGCTGTCGCTGGACTCGGTGGCCAACTACTTTTCGCTGCCGCTTGAGCGTGACGAGCAACTGTCGCCGGGAATCTACATCGCCAAGCCTGTACGAAGGGTTCACGTGCTGTAGCAGCAGCAGCAGCAGTAGCAGCAGCATGAGGAACGACTGACATACGACTCACGTGCTGCCCCCCTCTCAGGGTCCGCTCAAGCCTTTGGCGGAGATGCTGCTTCGTGTGCTGAACGAATCGGGCGAGAAGCTCGTGGAGCTTGGCGTGGAGGACTTTGGCGCCTTCGTGCTGTCCAATGTCGACTCGGCGACGAATGCGAGCGCCAGCAAGCTGTTGGATGCGTTTGTGAGCACTTTCCCTGCGTTCAACGACCACTGTGACGTGGAGGACGTGGGTCGCGTGTATTTCCTCAAGCGCGCGCAGTTGGCGATTGCTAGCATTCACCGCCGCTTCAAGGTGCTGGATGCAAAAGCGTCTGGAGGTTTGTTGGTTGATGTTGAATGTTGACTGTTGTTGCGCGTGTGTGTTCGTGTGTTGTCCATGCGTTTAGGACGACGATCAGCCTCTATCTTTCGGTGATATCGACCAGCTCACAGTCTTCACCGACAATGTGGGGAGATGGGGTCTTGATCGAGTTTGGTGGTAGGAGCGCGGTTGTTTTCTGATTGTGATGTCTGTGGCGTAGGTGTTGCCGTGCGTCCTCCATGCGATGGGTATCCTGGAGGTAATTGAGGGATCGAGCACTCAAATGACTGGTTGGTAGCGTCGATTTACTCACATAGTTGCTGTGGTGAGAGCGAGACTGCGCGAGTGGGATGTGTTGGCATTCATGTCGTGTCACGGAGATTCTCTCATCCCATGGAGATGGAGATTCTCCATGCCAAAAGTGATCACTACGACACCATTGACCTCAAATCCTCAACGATACTAAGATCTGTTTGCTGTTTCGCTGGTCATCATCATCGTTCACAAAACACACATGAGTCACTATATTCTACCATCCTAGCCTCCCACGTAGCCGCGCTTCCAAGCGAACCAACATATCACCGAGCGGGGCTACCTGCTTGACCATTTGCACGGGTCCTCACGCGGCACCGGAGACGTCTCGAGCTCGCTGAGCGAGAGGTGGTCTCGCATCTGCCGCCCCATGGACATGGCACGTCTTCTCGCCCGTCGCTCGACCGTGAACGGCATCGAGATGGCCGCGTACTCGGCCAGTGACGTGTAGGTTCGAGTAAGGGCGCCAGGCTTGTCCTGGATGAAGAGCATGACCTCTCGAGCGACCTCGGGACTCGAGTCACTCAGAGCCGCTGCCAGGATCCGGTTGAACTGCGTCAAGCGGTCTGCAATCAGCCGCGCACGAGACCCTGACGTGAGGAAAGCTGACGTGAGCAGTCCGCCACTCGGGAGCTCTGGAAGCCGTGCACGACCCGTGAGCGTGCGCTTGACTTCTCCGAGCGGCAATGCTGCACTTGGGTCGTAGTACGTCACTCCAGGCCGCAGGTCATTGCTCGTATCAGCCGGACACGTCGATCCGTAGAGTGGCGTTGACAAAGGAGCTGCCGCCACGGCTGGAGCGTACATGGTTGCTTGCTCTGGGTCATGGTCAGCATCGCCGCTCGCCACCGAGTTGAAGTCGTCACCGGCATCCGGATCCGCATCGGTGCGTCCGCCTCGCTGCGCTCCACTGGATCCGCGTCTGCGTCCTTGCGCGGACCCCGGCGACCAGAGCGGCGACATCTCTGGCGTCGTCGAGGTCGCGATCGGGTTGCACGCGAGCAGCAGCGACGACAGCCCGCCGATCATGAACCCTCCGGAGGCTGTCGGCGTGGAGGAGACGCTGCGCGCACGTCCCGTCTCGGGCGGCATCCACGCGACGAGTGCCTCGTGGAATCGCTTGAAGTCGTTGTAGCGGCGGCGCACGACGTATCCGTCGAGCGGCGAGTCCCACGCGCGCACCTCGAGCAGGTAGTAGACGACGCCGTCCGAGCCGAGCGTGTGGCCCACGACGGTCGCGCGCTCGTAGAGCGTGCCGTTGGTGCTGCAGACGCTGAGCCTGGGCTCACTGGTGGTGGTGGCCGTGCGCGCCGAGCCGAGCGACGTGGAGCGCGGCGGCAGCCCCGGCGGCTTGGCGAGCTGGTCGTGCGGCTCGAGCTCGCGCGGCTGCAGCCGGTGCAGGAAGGGGACGCTCGCGGCCACGGCGGTCATGGCGGCGCTGTGCGGCGTGTTGCGATCTCGAGGCCCGAGACGGGCGGGCCCGAGGCAACTGCCCGTCCTCCCGGCTCCCTCCCTCCCGCTCCTTCTCCCCTGGGTGTTCTCGAAGCGCGGCCGGCGCCCTACTCTACCCCGGCCGCGCATCGAGCGCCGCCCGACGGACGCTCCATCTCCCCTCCATGGCCGCTTGGCGTCGGCAATGGCGGCTTCGGTGGCTGGGATTGGTGGAAAATACGGGAGTCTGGCCAATCGCGGAGCAGACTTCGTCCGTTGAAGATGCGCAAATGGATACATTTGCGCTTGACTTGCGCCGAGTATGCCGGGGACTGACACGCAGCTGCTGGATGGGTCGGCAATACGTACCCTGCACAATCTGATGCCGACGCCCCGACCTGATTACATGCTGCACACGCTTTGTTGAACCTGCAGCAACGCATCTCATTGTGGAAACGCATTCGACGTAGTTGGAGGACCGTCTGGTGACGGCGCTTCCGAGAAGCCCCGCGGCTGCTTCCGCGCATGGCCATGGGATTTCCATGGCTGCGATTGCAGTCCGCCGTCGAGGCGCGTTCCGATCGCCTTCGGGCGAAGCGGAGCCATCGCGCACGCCCGTGCACCTCTGAAGTTTGCGCGCTCGTCACTGCAGCACTGGGACGGACGGTTGAAGCCAACTTGTGGCTGCTGGACGTGCGCAAGAGCTGGCTGCTATTGCGTTTGAGTGGCTGGCAGCGCCTCGACGACAAACATGGAGGCGCTTGTGTGGCGGGGGCTGCGTCGGTGCACCCGTGAGCATCGACCACCGCACGACCGGCACTTTTGGATGGAGGGGCGGAGAGTTGGCGGAGAACGCACGAGTCTCATGATCGGTTGTTACCGTGCTGACGTCAGATCTCCGCGCTACTTGACTGAGCCAGGTGGTGATGGGGATTCAGTAGTAGAACGTGTCTCGAGTCGCGTGACGCTCGATGCCGCGAAACCGAGGCTCCTTGCCTGATTAGGCACCACAATTGGTGAGTTCCTTGTCATCAACAGATGGCTAGTGATGAGCTCCTTACCGACACGCCACAGGTACCAATCGAGCTCAAGGTTCGTCAGACGGCCACCACTAGCGGCCACGATCTGCTCGCAGGCTACGATCGCACCGGCGCGGATCTCGCTCTCACGCTCGCCGGACGGGAGCTCTTCGCCGCGTGCAATCTTTTCGTCCAGCTCAGCAGAGTACTGCGCAGAGCATCACAATGACGATAACAACAGTAATGTGAGCGATCGACGCTACCAACCACTCATTTGAGTGCTCGATCCCTCAATTACCTCCAGGATACCCATCGCATGGAGGACGCACGGCAACACCTACTCCACAGACATCACAATCAGAAACCAACCGCGCTCCTACCACCAAACTCTTTCGAGACTCCATCTACGTACATTGTCAGTAAAGACTGTGAGCTGATCGATATCACCGAAAGATAGAGGCTGCTCGTCGTCCTAAATGCGTGGACAACACACGAACACGAATACACAACGTCAACATTCAACATCAACCAACAAACCTCCAGACGCTTTTACATCCAGCACCTTGAAGCGGCGGTGAATGCTAGCAATCGCCAACTGCGCGCGCTTGAGGAAATACACGCGACCCACGTCCTCCACGTCGCAGTGGTCGTTGAACGCAGGGAAAGTGTTCACAAACGCATCCAGCAGCTTGCTGGCGCTCGCATTCGTCGCCGAGTCGACATTGGACAGCACGAAGGCGCCAAAGTCCTCCACGCCGAGCTCCACGAGCTTCTCGCCCGATTCGTTCAGCACACGAAGCAGCATCTCCGCCAAAGGCTTGAGGGGACCCTGAGAGGGAGGCAGCACGTGAGTCTGATGTCAGTCGTTCCTCATGCTGCTGCTGCTGCTGTTGCTGTTGTTGCTGCTACAACACGTGAACACTTCGTACAGGCTTGGCGATGTAGATCCCCGGCGACAATTGCTCGTCGCGCTCCAGCGGCAGTGAAAAGTAGTTGGCTACCGAGTCCAGCGACAGCCCGCGCATGAACTTGCCGTCCAGCTTGGGCACCGAGATGTACATGCCGATGAGTCCGTAGAGCTGCGATGGCGCGTGCGTTAGCATTTCTCATGCCCACAACTCTGGCGTCCAGTTGCAGCCTCTTACAATGGTCTCGTATGCTCCCTGATCCACACCAGCTCACGGTTAGCACGACCTCGACCCTGCATTATCCTCCATTTTCCAGTCCAGTCCATCCGTACCCGCTCCGTGAACTTGTGCAGGTCCTTGCGGAAGCCGCTGCCAAAGTTGAGCAGTCCGTGCAGCACTGCCGATGGGAGTCCTCCATCAGCTCCTCCCGACCAAACCCCTCAACGCAATCCTCCTCGTGCCGCACCGAGGAAGTTGATCTCGTCCTGGCGCGAGCGAAAGTTGAGCGGGAAGCGGTCGGGCGCCGCGAGCGTCTCGAACTCGCGCCAGTCCAGCGCCTCCGCGAACGCGCGCGTCTTCTCCGCGTCCACGCGCACGGCCGAGCGCTCGCGGCTCACCAGTCGCGCGCACGAGTCGCGCACGCGCGCGGTCAGCGGCGTCGTCGCGTCCGCCGGCGCCATTCTCGGGTTGATCTTTGACTGCCATGCCATCGACTAAGTTCGCACGCACCTACGAAAACCGTCACCACTGACCGAACACTCGGGAAGATGCTGGCGAGGTCGGCCAAGGCGGGCGTGGCCCTCGCGCGGGGCCTGCACGTGCGCCACAAGATCTCGGTGCCCGTGCCGGCGGCGGACGCGAGTGGTGCAGGAGGAGCTCGGCGGCGACGGCTGAAGCCCAAGATGCCCAAGGACAAGTGCGTGGCTGGCAGTTGAGTGGCGGGGTTGGGGGCGACGCTGATGGGGCCGAGCAGGTTTGCTGGACTGGCGGCGACCTTCCTGGACCGCGTTGAGGCGGCGATGCAGCCGTTGGCGCCGCCGCAGAACGAGGGCTTTGAGGTTGAGCGACGCACGGGTGCGGACGCTGGTGAGCTGGTGCAAGGTGGATTGTCGCGCTGCTGACACATACATGCTACGCAGACAACTCGGGGATGACGATCCGCACGCGCGATGCAACCTTCGAGCTCGTTGTGGTGCCGGCCAAGCAGCAGATCAGCCTCACGACGCCTGTAAGCACGGCTGGTAGCCTAGTTCGTGCGTTGGGCCAATACTGACAGATTGCGCAGGTGTCGGGCAAGCGCGAGTACGAGTGGAACGCGCGCACGCAGCGCTGGGAGGACGCGGTAGGCTTCGGCGCGCTATTGCTTGAGGCTCTATTGAGACTAACCATGGGTGTTGGTGCGTGCAGACGGACTCACATGATGTCGAAGGGTTACTGACGCGCGACGTTATGCGCTTCTGCTCGGGCATTCCGAGCTTCTAAACAGCAACTGCTAAGGCGATTTAATCTGCTATGCTGCAAGAGCTGACGCCGAATAGAGTCGCGAGAGAGCTTCCGAGAAACAAACGGCGATTAGTCTTGATTATTACCACACACTCGCGTTCCTCGCCACCGCGCCGCGCAAGAGTCGCGGCATGGTATGATCGTCCTGTTACCTATATGCTGCCGACTGGTGCTGCTTGGCGATCGTGCTCGGCACCTATTCCAGCGTTTTCAGCAAGCGAAACAGCCCTGCTGCCTCCCGGATGCGACTAAACTCGATGCAGAATGCCTGCACTTCGATTATGAGATCCTGCATGGATTTTCCATTGCGGAGATGTCAGCCTTACAGTCTCTTCCTCCCAGCACAGCAATTCTACAAGCAATGCACGCACCTGCACGTTGATGATCTTATTGCGAATGAGAGATTGCAGAAAGACGCACACGAGGCGCACCAGTCGGTTCTGCATGTACTTGTCCTTGATGTTCTCGCACGAAGAAATGCAGTTCGAGATGTACAGGTGGATAAACTCCGTCGGCAGGTCGACGGCCGTGGTGAGCCGGTTGACAACCTCCATAGAGTGCAGCGACATGTCCATGTTCACGAGCGCTGACAGGTACTCCGTGATCTGGTTCGACGCCATCAGCTTCAGCAGACAGTCGATCGCGAGCATCGGGTTATTCTCTACGAGATCCGGCAGTCGCTGAGGCGTCAGCGAGCAGTGATACACTAGTTTTGGGTCCGCCTCCAGCTCGGCGAGCACCTTTTGCTGCAGCGCGGGCACTAAGGGCTTCTGAAATGCACGCTGCATGAGCTCACGTAGCGCCAGCCCATGCGTCGAATCCAGCATTGTTGAGTCCCAAAGCAGTGTCGGACAGTAGTCTGGATTCAGCCACAGCAGCTCTGTCATGTCAGGTTCGAGGAGAGGCGGCACTGGCCGCATGAACTTGGGTTCGAAGCTCGCAAGTGATAGCGACCCAGATGTAGGCGGCGCTCCTCCTGCAGCCGCTGCACTGCTTGCCGAAGATGCCGATGTAGCATCTGCTGCTTCACCTCCAACTAGCTCCATCTCCTCGAGAGACAGCTGCTCCGAGCACGGAACACGCAGCGCACTCACTTCTGTCGGTGGCACGTACAGGTTGGCTCCACCAGCGTTGTTCAGGTGCTCCTGGAGATCCAGCTCTGAGTCTGCAACCACATTACGAATCCCTGCCGCTCGGAGTTGCGGCGGCGCGGGTGTGCGCTCCGTGTACTGACGGCGAAGCGTCTCAATCTCTGCAGGCGTCGGTGAAGGCGGTGCCGCCGCAACTGAAGCGCGCAGCTCTGCGAGCAGCTGCTTCGCAGTCTTTTTTGTTGCCTACCACATACATAACGCAGCAAGGTTAGTGCACCATCGCGAATTGGCCACTTAAAGAGCACGCACGTCGCGGGAGGTAGGAGAAGCTAGAAGCTGCGCGAGGTACTTCTTCTCGCTAGCGTCGGTGGACGCGGCATCGAGGGCCTCGAGGAAGAACGGCAAGAATGGGTTCGTTGAGCCGCCAACTACATCGGCGCGGTACAACTCCCACAGGATGGCAAAGCCCACGAGTCTCTGCACCACAGGAATGGTAAACAAACAAAGAGCAACAAGCGCGGGTCAGTCCGGTACTACATGCACAAGCCACGCGGTGCAATCTCGGAGAGCAGCGCACCTGGGAACTCGTCAGCAGATTGTCCTGCAGCAGGATGCAGATCGTGCAGCCCACTTTGAAGTGGTCATTCTTGGTGAACGTGCGCTGGAACGCAGCGGCAACTTGCTCTAGCGGCTTGTCGTCCTCCTGCACCAAGATACCGCCCAACGGTGCCGATCGATTCACCACCACATCGCGCGCATCAACCGTCAGCAACCAGGAAATCTTCAAACTCGAAGCCAAAACCGCCATGGGATCCACATTCCGCTCCGCTCTCTCGCTCTCTCGCCCCCACTCGCCTCGTTGCCAAGGGGGAGGGCGAGCAGCGGAGCGCGGAGCGGAAATCCCGACGAGAAAGGACGGCGAGAGAGAGCCGAACGTACGTTGAGGATGCCCAGAAGCGGGCGCAGCTCTCGGATCTCGAGCATCTCAGCGTCGCGCGGGTTCGCAGCGTCTGGTGGAGCGTGGGGGGCGGCGGGCAGGCGGCAGGCGGCGCAGGCAGCAAGGCGAAGCGTTCTCCCCGCACTATCGCTCGCGATTATGCAAAGCTTCCAGCCGCTCGGAGGCGAGCTCTCTAGCATACTGGAAGCAAGTGGTCGCTCCCGCATGGTGCTCTATTGGGGGTGACAAAATCTGTGTCCGTAGGGAAGAGTCTGCTTTAGACTTGTTTGTGCTAGAATACGACATTTGAAGATGAATGAAACGCACTGAATGCTTTTTGCTCATGGCGGATCAGTCGACCATGGTGATGAAGGCGGGTGGTGGCAGTCAGCACCAGAGCGGTGAGGTGACCGATTGAGGAGACGGAGACCTCCGTGAGATGCTGTCGGCGCAGGATAGAGGCTGCGAGGAAAACTCGATGCTGTCCGCCGAGTCTCTTGATGATGTCGAGCCAGGGGCGGACAGAGCTTGGGGCGGTGTCAACTTGCCGAGCTCCTTCATGAGCTTTCGCGCTTGGCGCAGCATGTATCCTTTGCGGTTGTGTTCTTTGATGCCGCGGGCTGACACGAGCTTTGGGCCTGGTGGATGCCATAAAGTGCAAGTTAGGAACGTGTAGCAAAAACCTCTTGCGTCAGCAGTGATCAACGTACATGACTGGCGATGGAGCTGCGAGACGCGGAGGTCTGCCAAGAGGGTTGCCATCTCTTGCTGCACCGTCATCTCGGGTGTCGTTGTAGTGGCTGGTAGCACTACCACCGGGTACGGGGGCAGGAATGGCGGAGCGTCCGCGTAATCCTCCCATGTCGGCGGCAGGATGCGCTGTCCTGAGGCTGTGACGCCGAGTCCTCGCAGCGGAAACCGGTTGAATGGTCCTAGCGGACGATCAGGTGCTTCTTCCCAGTTTGGCAACGAGATCACCTCGCTGCTGTCCTGCTGTGGCAGGTCATGGACTGGTAGCAGTCCTGACGGTGCTATGACCACGTGCGGGAAGTACGGGCTCCAGTCTTGAGGCTCTGGGCAGTCCGAAGACACTGGCAGCGGACGCATGCCGTGCATGACAAAGCCCGACTGGCGCGGAGGCAGCCACCGCACCTCTCCCGTGTAGCTGTGTAGGTAGAACACGAGGTTGCGCTGTCGGTCGTGCACGAGCTGCCAGCCGAAATGCTCTCCTTGCCGTCGCTCGCTGGTCCACAGTTGCCTTTGTCACCACCAACAGCTCACAGACGCAGCCACATGAGGCTCACAGCTCACCTAGCACCCGTTGAACGCTCCATCTCGAGCCACTTCCACCTTCCTGCCGTCGTCCGCCAGCCCTTTTTACTTAGTCGCTGGCATGGTGCTCGACGAGCGAGGCAGCAACGTTGAAGCGCTGCCAGAACCAGTTCTGATTCTGGCGGCAGCAGCTTGAAGAGGCGTCAAAGCGTTGAAGTGTCGAAGGGCGGAATGGAAGACGCCAAGGAGCAGGAGGCTCCGCTGGAAGACGCCGCAGCCCAAGTGGAAGGCGCTCAAGAGGCTGAGAGTCGCGAGAGACTTGCGGTTGTGGAGCTACCCGACCGGTCGACGTACGCTGGTCAGGTGGACGCAGGTGGGTCGCGCAGTGTGCGGAAGGATAATCGACCATGTGCCAATGACTGAAGATGCTGTGGTGGTGAATTGGTGGCGTGACTGTGCTTGAAGATGGAGCTCCAGATGGCTCTGGCGTCTTGACGTCCGTGTTTGGAAGCGTCTATGCGGGTGAGATGGCGCGCGGCAGCAAGCACGGCGTCGGTGTGGAGACCGGTTTGAACGGCTCCGTGTACTTTGGGGAATTCCGAGACGGGCAGGCTGATGGCTACGGTGTGTATATGAGCTGCATTGGCCACAAGTACATCGGTCAATGGCAAGCAGGGGTTCGCAGCGGCGTCGGCATGTGCGTCGATCCAAGTGCACGTTCGACAGTCGCGCTGTTCGCAATGGACGAAGTCGTTGACAGCGATGACGCACAACCAGAAGCCTTTCACGACTGCATGACACACATCCAGCGCGCATTCTTCGCCGAGAACAGAGCTATTCAGAGCCAAGAGCAGGCGCGCAGCTACCAGCTCCGTGCCGAGCTCCAGCAAGACTTGACAGTCGGCAAGTCCTCCCACACTCCCACATAAGCATCGCTCCATCTACACACGCGCACTAACTACTGCGCATCTGACACCAGCGGGCCAGGTATGCGCAACTCCCGAGCAGCTGTCCGCGTTCAACGCCAAGGAAGACGCCGAGCTGGACGCGTTCGTGCAGCGCCGAACCGCCGAGTCGGAGGCGCTGGAGGCCGCGGCCGCCGCGCTGAAGCTCGAGGAGGCGAAGCTCACGCAGCGCCAGAAGCAGCTGCGCGCGCAGATCGAGCAGCGCGGCCAGGAGCTGGCGCGGGTCGCGCGCTTCTGCGAGCTGGCGGCCGTCCGGCGCGCCGAGGTGGCGGACGCGCGGCGGTCGCTGGCGCTGCTGCAACATCAGCTCGATTCGCTGGTCGGATCGGTTTCAGCCAATCAAATCTCGTAGCGACCGAGTATTGTGCGCGTTTTGGCCAATGGAAACGGCATTGAACTTGCCGCGACTAGGGGGAAACGCAAAGGCCGCTCATTTGGGGCGAGCAGGAGCAGGAGGTAGGCGGAGGCACTTCCCTCCCTCTCGACAAGGCGCCGCGGCGACGGAACGGCGCGGTCGACGGCCATGGCGGACGCGCGGCTCGCGGTGCTCAGCCTCAATGTGCGCGGCGGCGGTTTGGGCCGATGCGGAGGCGTGGAGATCGCTGACGATGGATTGGAAACCGACCCGCGCAGATCTTCTGTCGACCGACGGGGATACACAGCGGCCAGTGGTTCCGCTCGGGCGACTTCAAGGACCTGCGCCTGGCGCTGCTGCTGCGCAAGATGGAGTCGCTGGACGTCGTCATCCTGCAGGTGCGCGCGCCGTGATGTGCGTGGAGGACGCCGGCGGCTGAATAGGTTGATGGGTTCATCCCGCAGGAAATGTTCGAGGTGGCATCGCGACACCAGCGGTTCCTGCAGGAAGCGCGCGCTATGGGCTTCCGTTACCACTGTGGCTCGGTCTGGGTGCGTTGCTGCTATCTTTGTGGGCTCTTGTGATCTCGTTCTGATGCTATGCCGACCTCACATGACTGTAGCCGAATCTGCTGGACCGACGACTCATTGACGGTGGACTGCTGATCCTGAGTCGCTTCCCCATCGTCGAGCGTGACCAGATTGCCTTCTCGCGTGGCTCAGGAAGCGATGGTATGTGTGCCAAGGGTGCGCTGCACGCGCGTCTGCAGCTGTCGCCGGACCTGTCGGACTCGCTGCATGTGTTCGTGACCCACACACAGGCTGGTGACCATCGCCCTGACTGCGAGATCCGTGCGAGTCAATTACACGAGCTGCTACAGTTCATCGGTCGTACAGTGCGTCGCGATGACGATGAGAGTGCCAGCACGCCAGTGCTGGTGACGGGAGACTTTAACCTCGACTCGCGGCATGACATGGTGCACGACGCAGCGACTGGTCTTCTCGTCACGTCCACCAAGTGTACCGAGAGCCAGGTGTACAAGCACTTTGTTGCAGAGCTTGAGGGTGTGCTAAACGCTGAGTCCAATTGGTACCCCGAGTCGGGCCGCGTGCCGGCCAAGCGAGAGCGTCGAGTGGTCATTGACCTCATGAAGAACAAGACTACCCCTCACGAGGGCGAGATTGTTGGCGACGAAGGTGAATTGCATCCGATCACGAACGGTGATGGACACGCGACGCTCGTGCACCGGAACTGGGCAGGCGACCCACAAGCCACCTTGCGCGACGGCAAATGCATCGACTACATGTTTTTCAGCCCTGGTGTTAGCGAGGCATCCATGCGGCCGACGCTTTCTAGCGCTTCCCTGCTCTCACCTCTCGCTGAAGTGGCGACGCCGTCCAGCGACGACGAAGTTGCAAGCTCAACTACTACCGTTGACAGTGCAGCTACGACCGCGGCAACACTTTCACCGACAGGTACAGCAGAGAGATCCGAGAGCGCAGTAAGCGGCCCACCACCTGCTCCTCGCTTCAAACTCGAGCTTGTCGAGGAGAAGACGCGTGTGGATCATTGCCACGTTGACGATGTCATTGCAGCCACTGCTCTGCCCAAACACCCAGACGACGCTGGCACTGATAGCGGGAGCGCGAGCCGTGGAGGTTTGCGGTTTCGGAAGAAGCTGCCAATCTCACACCTGTCGGACCACTATGGCCTGTACGCTGAGTTTCGCGTCCAGACGGCCTCGCCCGTGGCACACCCGGACGGCACGCCAGCAACTCGCTTCGAGTCTCTTGCCGACGTGCTCCAGTTGCACTTTCCTCCGCACGCGTTCGCACAGCATCCGCGGCGGCTGTGGAAGGTGAAGCTGGCGGTCGCGCTCGTATCTATCGCGGCCGCGGCTGGTGTCGTGCTCGTGACTCTCGTCCAGGCCGTCGGCGTGCCGCTGCTCAGCTCATAGATCGCTATAAGCACCGCCATGTCACGAAGTAGTAGAGTCCTTTCGAGGCACATAGATATCACAACAAGAGAGCTCGGTGTGCATACGCTTCGTTTCTGTTTTCATATCCGGTCTAGACGCATTCACGCGCGCCAAACCTACGCCACAGTCTACGAGAACGACTTCTCGAAGTACGCGATGAGGTGCTGCGCGATGGCGAACGAGAAGACGAGCTTCGGGCCGACGACACTGAGCTTGGGGATGACGCCCTTGAAGAGAGCGGTCGGGCCCTCGTTCTTGAGCAGGTTCTTGATGACCGAAGCTCCGCTCTCGGGCGAGTCGAACGGCCGCGACTGGATGCGCGTCTTGATGACGTCCAGGGGCTGCGCCACTGTCAAGACGAGCAAATCAAGGTCAGTTGCATGATCATGAGCCATCACGCGGAAAAGATGGTGAGGTGAGATAAACACGTACCAATGATACTGGCGGAGGCGCCCGAGATGGAGGCGACGAAGTTCTGGAAGAAGGTGGCGTCGTTGTAGTTCTCGAGGCCGAAGATGTACTCCTTGGCGGCAGCCGAGCCTCCGAAGAGCGCGAACGATCCGGGCGCGTTACGCGCGGCCGTCCATCCGGCGCCGCGGTAGAGCGCCAGGCCCTCGGTGGTGAAGATCTGCACAACGCCCTTGCCGGCAATGGCAGCGGGGTTGGTCTGCGCGCGGATCTTGAGCACGTCGAGCGGCAGCAGCGCGATCTCGCCAATGCCGATGAGGCTGCCCGAGGTGGCGTGCATCATGGTCTTGGCGTTGCGGTCTCCGAAGGTCTGCTTGAAAAAGTCCGAGTGGTGCTTGGTCATGTAGTCCTTGACGACGGGCTGTCCGCCGAACTTGTAGATGCGCTGCGAGACCTTGTAGCCGGCGGCGAAGCCGAGGCCCGGGAAGAGCGAGCGGTAGCGCGCCAGCAGCGGCTTCTCGTAGGCGTCGCGGAAGATGACCTTGGAGAAGCCGCCGGCCTCCTGCACGCTCGTCTTGTTGGTCATGAGGCGCTTGGCCACCGTGTCCACCGGGTGGAAGATCATGAGCTCGAAGATGCCCGAGCACGTCGAGCCCAGCAGCCGCGCGGCCACCTGTCCGCCGGTCGCGCCCTTGTTGTCACCGCCGTGCGCCACCATCGTCAAGTGCTGGAGCTGCCGCTGTTGTCGTCGAGAAGGAGAGTGAGCGACTGGCGCGCGCGCTGCCGGTCGGGAAATAACTGGATGAGGTGGTGGGTGGGGGCGACGCCAAGCGCACGCCGGGCTCCTCCACGTACCATGATGGCCCGCCCGCGCCGCCTTTGGATCCGTGATAGCCACGCGGCGACGCGCGCGCGTCACGTTGTTGAAGTAGCTTGCGTTTCAAAGGAAAGGCGGGTGCGCATTTACAAACCTGCTTGAATTCGATAACCTCTATCTAGTAGTTGCCATATTTTCTATAATAAACATCAAAAGACCCTCAATAACAGATTACCGGATATACTAGATAGATGTCATATGGCGCTAAACATGGTCTAATGAACGGATCCTCCCACGGCATCAGCGCGAAACGCAGGTCATCCCGGCGGTCATTCCCCGCCATTCACTCGACCTGCCGCCGCTTTGCTCCACCGAGAGCGCTCTGCTCCTCGATCTCGGCGAGGCGAGGCGAGGCAGACTCGGAGCGAGAGCGAAGCCTGAAGAGTGGCTGCGATGAACGACCAGCCGAGCTGACTTCGCTGGTGACTCGCGGCGTTCGGCACACGCAGCATGCGCTTCTCGTGTTGATGACCGCGGATGGGAAGAGCCTGACCAGCACCAGCACTAGCGTGGCGCTGGTTCAACGCGGTAAGCAGGCGTCAGACTGACCGCTGCACGGCGAAAAGCTGACTCGAACGCGCAAGTTCAACTCGCCTGGGCGATCCACTAAGTCGCAGCATGTGAAGCACTCGCAAGTGGAGACTCCTAGCTGGAGGTAATGCGGTTAGCGTCATGCTCATCAACCGTCAGCACTCGACGCGTGCGTGCCCGTGGCCAAAGATACGTGCGTCTCAAGCGTCGCCGTTTCTGCTTGGAGCGAGATGGATTGCTGACCGCAAAGATCCGCTCGCACAGCAACACGCACGGCAGCATGCACGCCTTGCTGGCACTGCTGGGATTTGCCTGCGACAGCAATCGAGCACGACACCAAGCAGCCGCATGGATACGCTCTGCATGACGCCCCGGAAATCAAGTTGAAGCGAGTACCGTCAATCGGGTACGATCTGGTGTGGCGCACACGTAACCAGATGTGCTTGAAGTACTGCCGCCATGCTTGTCATCGAGCAACTCAAATCGAGCGCCTGCTTTCCTGCGCGGCTGCTGCGTGCTCAGCTGCTTGGTGACGCCACTCGACTCTGCCCCATCGATGCAGACATGGCGGTGGTTCATGTGCACGAATATGAATGCGTTGCAACCCTTCATGCCGTCTGCTCACATGGACTCGCAACCCATTGCGTTCATTGTTGACAACAATGGAGGGGGAGGCCAGGAAAGACAGGTAGGGCATGCCGCTGTTCTCACTACTGTCAAAGCTCTCCACGCGTTGAGATGGAGGTTGTCAGGAGTTGAATGCATCTTGCTGTGTTTGTCGTGTGAGACCCTTCTAGAACACCAACGAGCTGCTGTCCATGCGATAGCAAACGACTCCACAGCAAACGCGACTCCGATGATGAATTGGTGCTTTACTGTTTCTGACTTTTAGGGGGTTCCATGTTACACCACCATCCGCGACTCACGCACACTGAAGCAGAACGCCACCGAGCGACCACTGCCCTTCCTTCTCGACGTCACACACCACTTATCGCTCGCACTGCACTCCGCCCCTCGCTACACGAGTCCGCCGTCCCGCTGAGGCAGGGGACGCGCTTACTTGAGCATCACGTTGACCTTTTGCAGCGACTCGACCTTGACGGGGCCAGCGCGCGACCGGACGATGAACCGGTCGAGGTACATGACCTCTAGCTTCTTGTTGGTCATGATGCCCTTGCTGATCGTCTCCCAGACCTTGTTCTTCTTCATCTGGATTGGCGTGACGGGGTCCACGAGCTCCTCGCCGCTGGCGTAGACGCGCTCGCCGACCTCTGCCTCCGGTGAGGGGTCGAGCAGCTCGACCTGGCCCTTGGCGTTGGCGACGGCCAGGATCATGCCCGTCGACTTGCTGCGCACGACCTTGACCGTCTTGAGGTTGCAGAGCACGACCACCTTGCGGTTGAGCAGCTCCTCCTCGGAAAAGTACGGCTGGTGCTCCATGACCATCTCGAGCGTCTCGCCCTTGCCGATGTCCACCTTCTCGACGTAGTGCCGCTCGGACGTCGAGTGCGCCGTCACCTCGGTGATCTGACCCACCCGCAGGTCCAGCTGGCCGAACACGATCGGGGAGGAGTAGACGTCCGACTTGACCATCGTGGAGCCGAGAGGAGCGAAGCTTGGGAAGAGCTTGGAAGAAAGAGAGCTTGAGAGAGGAGACGAGACTTGAGTGCCGCCGCCCAACTTGGAAAATGAGCGCCAGGAGCAGCGAGCATCGAGCGCTTCGGATCTGGAAGCCGAGGCGATCGATCGGGTCTCGCGGGGAAGGAAGATGCGAAGAAGACATGCGCCAACAACTTCAAGAAGCCGCGCTTTTCTTTTCCTCGACCGCTGATTGGCGGAAACATTTAAAACGCCACGCGAATGCCGGTTTCTGATTGGATGAATGCGATTGGGAGTCGAAGGCGATTGGACGAAATCGGGCGCGTCGCGTGTCTGCCTGGGTGATAGGTGAAACTCGTGTCGTGCGAAGGCGCCCGCTTCTCTGCGTTTCGAGGGATCCCCGACCAGGCGGCCGGCTGCTCTGCGTGTTTCTATCGATTGAGGAAGCTGGTTGCGAGCGGAGTATACTGCGAGCGAGTCAAACGACCGCGGAATTCGCACGCATGCGATCCAAGTGCGCTCCTCCGCACGATGCCAACTCCATCACTTTCAACAAGTTTGAGCGGCGATTGGGAGTCGCATGGAACCCAGGAGGTTGAATGTGAGCGACTTCAATGTGTGAAACCTCCGGAAGTTTATACACCTTGAAGTGCGCGGGGGCTGGGCTGCTGCGCTGGCAAAATGGCCGAACAATCGCCATACTGAGCGCAAGAGGAACCGTCTGAAAATGGCGGCGAGAAATGCGCGAGACTGGCAGTGGCCAGGGGAGCGCCGGCGACCCGCGCAAGTCGAATAACTTGCGAGGCGTGATGCGAGCTGGTTCTGCAAGGGCCACTCTTCTTGTTGCAAGACGGACGCTGGCCACACCGCGCCCGATCGCCTCGTCGCCCCAGCGCGTGCGTGGCGGAGATGCTGATGGGGATTGGCTTCTTTCGTCGACAGGAGGCACCGCCGCGCGCAGTCCCAACTTCAGAACGACAAGCACCCGCGCGCGTTCGAGCTCGTCGTTTAACACATTGCGGCGCTGTTCGCGACAAGATGACTCGTTTTCGAGATGGCGTTCGTTTCGAGGCAGAAACATCGGTTAGTTCGTTCATTGTAGTTGGCAAGGAGACGAGATTGAGCCGCAGTGACGCGGTTGGATGGCGAGCGTGCAGTATCGATCGATCTCGAGCGCAGGCAGAAAGCTGCTCGCTGGAGTGAGGACTGGACTGGATTGGATTGGATTGTAAAAGCATTGTCGACGCCTGGCGACCAACTTGAAGTGGGCGGCACCGTTCGTTGAAGTTGCATAAACCTCTGAGACGTGATATTGTTCTTGGTGATGGGTGCTTGGTTTCTTTGAGTGTGGCCCACATGATATGTACAGTTCAAGTCAGCCGCCGCGGCAACAACAATCAAGTCCATCGGATCCTTTGGTGTTGACAAGCATGGAAGATGATATTTGTGCTAAGGTGCTGCCGCTCCATGGAGGGTACACCAAAGACTTTTGCAAAACTACGGCTTTGATGATGAGAGCTCTACTGATGGAGTATCCTCCGCATTTCCACTTGCAACCTCTGCTGAGCTCATAGTGACTTGACAAGGGGATTGAGTCTCAAAGCGTTCAGCGTTTAGTGCAATTTCACCAAGTTATCGTGGGTCCTCATCCACCACGCCTATGCTTATCTACCCGGATGCTCGATCAAGCTCGTCGGCTCCGAAAGTATGCTCTATACAACACATGGTGGCGTCGACTTGACCCGTTACTTACTTTTACGATGACAAGCAGCCCGAGCACTGCGCAGAACCCAGCTAATTGCACATGCAATAATTGTCGATTTCGTGAACACATTGAATGAGAGATGCAATGGGAGTACGATTTCCGAGTTCTACTGCTGGTCCAGTAGCAGAACTCGAGCACTGCTGGTGTATGGATCGCAAGTGAGTCAAAATTGCTCTCGCAGAGGCGATTGAAACAGCATGTTATGCTGGAACAATTCGTCAGGTATCTAAAGGCTTGTAGATGGATCAATCCTTTCGACACGATTGCTCAGCCAAATTCCTTCTTCCCAACGTCTCGTCGCTCTAAGCTCGAGCTGGAGTCGTTGGATTACTTCGCATTCTTCGACGTCGAGAGCGCAAGGCAAGTCGATGACACCAGACACCATGGTAGACAACGACAAGAAATTATGTGAAGAGCTCACGTCACTGCTCAAGGTGCCACCGATTCCTGGCGAGTGCGCATTTGAAGGACGAGCAGAGAGCTTGCCTTCTGCGCTCAATCTTCGCGTCGGCGGAACAGAGGGTTTCAAGGTTCCGCTTGATGACAAGGCCGCGAAAAAGATCATCTCGCGATGCTCACCCGAGACATCCGAGGGTCAGGATTGCAAGCGGTGGTACATCGACATGAAGAAAGTGTCCATTCTGAATACAGATTGGGAGAACGGTTTGTCCAAGCTTTCCAGCATGATATCTCATCGTATGGGGTACATCAACGAACTGGAGCTCGTTCCCCAGAAGCTCATGATTCATAAAGCAGGAGGAGAACTAGTGAAGCTTGCTGTGACTTTGGAAGATGACAGAGCTGTCGCGATGCTGATGGTGCAGCCACCATCGATCCATTCTGGAGGTGGAGTCAGGGTGATCTTCGAAGACGAGGCCAGCGAATCCTGCTCTTTTAACCTTGGAGCATCAGCCGACGCGGGTCGTTTCTTTCCTCACTTTGCTGTGTTTCATACTAGCGCGCAGTACAAACTGGAGCCTGTGAGAACAGGATATCGTCTGATGTTGATGTACATTGTGAGGGTTCCGTTTGGCAAAGTCAAGAGGCGAAACACGAAGATGTTGGAACACCTATTCTGGAACGTTGAAGAAATTAAAAGCCTGGTGGTTTATCTTGCTCACAACTACACGGACGAAGATATCGCGGCCATCTCGAAAGCAAGGGTGGAAAGCGCTCAAAGGAGATGATCGCGGCCGCTTCTGCAGTCTCAAAACGGCGAACGAACAGCTCGACAATGACATGCTTCGATTTTTCCTCGTTCGTCTCTCAAAGTCAACAAGACAATATGATGACAGTGAAGTGGAAGAACGATTTATCGATAAGTGGCTGACGGAAGATGGCAAGGAGGTCCCGTCGGAAGATGCGCATGACAACATTCTTCGATACCGCTCACTCTTTCGTGACACACACTATCCTATGCACCAACGCTATGCCATCGTTGTGTGGTCTATGGATCATGATCTAGACAACTACATGACATTCGTCGGCGGTCAAGCGCTGTTGAACGAGTATGAGTATGGTCATACGAGTATTCCCACGGTCCTGGATTTATTTGAGAAGCACTCACAATCCGTTTCGGTGGAGCTACATCGCGGTTTGGTTGAGTTGCTAATCTCCAAATGAGGAGTCTTATCCAGCAGTCAAGTATTCTCAGAAGTGCTTGCGCAGAAGGAGCCAGCCTCATGAGGCCATAGCGATGGTCCCAATTGTTATCAGACTTCTCAAGGAATACTCCAACGCTGTCATGGGCCACATCGTCGGTTGGTCGCTTCAAAATGGTGTCGCTAGGCTTTTGTGGGATCAGCTCTGCAGTTCGGAAGAAATTCGGAACTCTTTCGTAGATGTGCTCACGAGCTGCTTTACGAGCAAACCCAACACAGACGTGGAGATTGAAGCGGTGCCAATGCAACGAGTGTGGGAATTGGCGATTCTCTCGTGGAACTTTGAGCAGTTCAAACGGATCGTTGGCGTTGTTAAGTACTCAAAAAGTCACTGGATAAAGCGTTCGGTCAATGCGATCGTTGGTCTCAGCCAAAAGCTGACTGCGTCGCGCCGCACGACTGTTGAATCCCTAATTAACACGTGCATTCGCTCAATCGAGAGCGATATCGCTGCAGCCAAGAAAATGGAGACCTGGGAGATCCCAGATGCAAGTTTTCCAAATGCTCCGCACATTGAGAAATTCCTGCGCGGTCCAGATGAGACGATGACGCTGCCGAGTTCGACGCTGAGCGCGATATATCCACATGGAAGCACATCATCCACGAGTCAAAGCGTTGAACATGTCAGCACGGTTGGGGAAGCATCAACTGACTTGGGCCTCGTCGAAGTCCTGCTCCGCAAAATGCAGAAGCATCATCGCGTCGACGCTGAGACTATCAACAAGTTAGAAGACGAGCTCCAGATGATCAGATCTGCATTTCCACCACGTCAATTGAGGCGGAGCACCTTGTCTGTGGGACATAAGCGTTTGCGAGAGGAAAGCAGTAGTGCGTAGCATTTTCGATGCTGATGAGCAAGGATGCAAGAAAGTGGGAAAGGTCTTTGCATGTCAGGACTTGTTCTAGTGGCGCGCTAGTGAAGCTCGATATAATTCGTTTTCGACTTTGCCGCTTCGTCATTTTCAGGCGACAATCATGGCCTCGCTTGCTTCTCTTGCTGTCGTTGTGGGGCTATGTGCCTGATCCTGGATGGTGGGTCGAAGGTGCAGTCGTCAGGGTGATCATACTGCTGCTCGTGTGGATGTGTTCTAGTGAAATTTGGCGGTTGCTCAGGGTTTGACTCCCTTGCTCGCGGCTCTAAAACTTGCACCTGGAGGCGAGTACCATGGGCTGACCGAGTACATGATTCGCTACGGTAATGGAAAGCGTGGAGAAATCACCGGTTGCGCACCTTCATGTGACTCGAGTGGTCTCGTTTTCTCGTAATCAAGGTGCTCACTACTCGTATCTCGATGTCAAGTCTATGCCTTTCGGATCCAGTGAATGCGTAGTGACTCGACCGGGATGAAGGATGCAGAGCATCGATTTCTCGATCTCGAGCTCGCACTCGCCACCACGGCACCATAAAGAGCTCCGCCGTTGCCAGATCGCCAGGTCCGCAGCCTCGGTCGATCCCTCCATGCACTCTCGACCAAACGCTCGTCGTCACCTGGCGGCGCAATCCCGTTCATCCAACGACGCGTTCGTTCCTCTTTTTTCTTCCAACCCAGCAAACAACCAGCTCATCGTATCGCGGTAATCATCCCACAAAGACGTCAGCATCGTCATCCAGTCGCTCCACCGTCGTTCATAGATTTCGGCTACTCCAACACTTCGCGCCAGTCGACATTTCCAGGGTATCACCATAGTGTCCAACGCGCCGTGCCATTCCGCACGGAGGTGTGCCAGGACGCACAGCAGTGCAGCTGCCCCCAATGCAAATCTCGCCAGCGAGTTGCTAGCAGCGACACGCGTCGCGGTGGTGGCCACTTCCGGATCGCCTTGATCCACCGTAATCCGAACTCGGGAGTATTCTCGACTGCCGCCACATTTTCGTGTGCATTGGTTTCCTGTATATTTTCCACGCTTCCTCATGCATGCACATAGTGAAGCCACTGGCCCATTTGGCAGAGCCGCTTGATCATGATGAACCCACTTGGAGGCAAAGAGGAGCTTTTTTGGCTTTCCAGCTGCAACGAGGCAGACTCGGATGCTGTGTCCGCGCGAAAGCGCCCTTATCAGGAGCAGATTGCACAGAATCCGGCGCTCGCAGTTTTATTTCAAGTTCACGAGGTCTATCAATCGCATCCTGCATCCCGTCGGACATTTCATGCCGACCACACCCGCTTTCCGCCCTTTGTGGCACGTTGAACTCGACCGAATCTCCTCGCTTAGGTTCATTCTGGCACGCTTCCGCATACAAACCCTCCCATCAAACAACTTACCACGCGGATTACGGAGCTCCATGTGTCACACGTTGCGACAAGGCGGCGCTGTTTAGGCGCTGACACACACTAGGTCCCCTTTGTGCAGCATACAAACGCCAAGTGACAAGGAGGCGGTTTTCACGATGCGGCAGTCGCCATGCGGCCATCACTTCGCCATTTCCGCTGCTAGAACGCCATTGCTGCTAGTGGCGAAACGCTGAGCCCGCCATGACGCTGTCCATGACGTCGCGAGTGCCGCTGACGCGCAAGAGCGTGACGTACACGGTGGACGCGGACGGCCGGCGGCGGCTGGCGACGCAGGCGTCGTCGTCCAACTCGAACGACATCGCCATGACCAACTACCAGGGCACCATCTACTTCATGGACGTGATCCTGGACTCGTCCACCTTCATCGTGCAGGTCGACACGGGCTCGTCCGACCTCTGGATCTCGTGCTACTACCTCAGCGGCGTCACCTGCGAGTCGACATGTCCAAGCGACGCCGCCGTCATCTCGTACGGCTCGGGAGACGTATGCGTTGAGGGCACCTACGCCACGCTGCAGGTCGGAGACGTCGTCATCGATGACTACGTCGTGGGCGTCGCGCAGGGATCCAACGTCAACCCCTCCAACTCGGACGCGCTCATCTCCGGAGACTCGCAGGGACTCTTCGGCCTCGCCTACACGTCGCTCGCCACGCTGCCCTCGGCCGGCGGACAGTTCATCAACTACGTTGACAGCTTCTCCATGTACTTGACCAAGGAGGACGGCTCGGACGGCAGCTTCCTGCTGCTCAACGACGTCGACGAGACCATCATCTCGGAGAACAGCCTCACGCCCTTCACCATCCCGCTAGCGGCAGAGCAGCACTGGACTGTCGGCATGACGTCCTTCCAGGCCGGCAACAGCAGCGCCGTCTTCCCGTGCTCCTCGGCCTCGACCATCACAGACGGCAACGGCGGCACCGTCTCGGCGTGCCCCTGCCATCGTGGACTCGGGCACGTCGCTGCTCGCCATGCCGTACTCGGTCTTCACGTCATTCGTCGATACGTACCTGACACCAAACGGCTGCCAGGAGTACTCGAGCGGCACGTCTATCTACATGTGCTCAAGCGACGTCGATCTGCCGACGCTCGCCTTCTCGTTCAATGACGAGTACACGTTCTACCTGACGAAGGAAGACTACATCCTCGAGTACTACCAGGGCGTGAACATCGTGGAGGTGCAGCCAACGTCAACGTCGAGCTCAGGGGACGTACGCCAACACGTGGATCATTGGCGAGACTTTCCTCAAGATCTTCTACACCCAGTACAACGTGAACGAGTCGGTTGTGTTTTACTGCCAGAACGGTACGACGTGCACGCCCGGTTCACAAGCCGTTGACATCCCGTCGAGCACTTCTTCGGGCGATGGCGACACAAGCTCCAACCCGTTCGGCGGTTTTGGCAGCAACTCGGGTGCGAGCAACACGTCCAACGGCGACTCTGGCAACAGTGACCATCTCACGACCATTCTGGCCATCGTGATTGGTGTGCTTGCATTCTTCGTCATCGTTGGGACCGTCGTGTGGTTCTTCCGCTGGTGCCGCTCGCGGTCTCGCCGGAGAAACAACCCGAACCATAGCCTCGAGCCCGTGGTTGTTGTCAATGGCGCGTACTACCCTGGCGGCGCTGCGCTGACGCCCCACCGCGGCTACGCGTAGTCGCGCAAATGTGCTGTCGATAAATGGAAGTCAATAGCGGCCGAATTATTTGATTGGGAACTCCTCACGCGCTGAGTGTGGAGGCGAGAGATAAACACGACAACAATATAAACACTGGACGTCGGGATCCTCTTTGCGCTGTAGAGCCTTTGCCGTCGTCGAATGCATCATCATCTTCGATGACGATTCACCTCGAGGCCACGACAAATATTGTGAACAGAGAGTGCTCATGTTGATTCGAATTACACCGCCCGCCAACTAAATATGTGTCAGCAGCTCCGTTTAGAGCCCTGTGGCGGCCGCGTACGCGTCCAGCAGCATGACATGCGTTGTCGTGAGCGTGACGTGAGCGAGCACATGCGGCAGGTCCGACACGTTCACCCTGTTCCACACGAGCCTCTTTCGTTGTTTCCCCACACTGGTCTCCTTTTCCATCTCCGCCGAGACCTCTGCCACCGTCTTGAGGATGATCCACTTGGCCACAAAGTAGAGCACGGCCGCGGCCACGAGGGAGGCACAGCACATGCCCCAACGCGCCGAGTCCGGCACGTGCCATGCTAGTGCCAGATCCACGCCGAAGCCGACCCACATGGCCACTCGATCCACCAATTGGGCCGCCCGAGACGTAGCTCCGTGGTTCCACAGCGACGTAGCCAATCCCACGACGATTGTCGCCGCCAGCAGCGCGCGAGACGGAGACGACCAGCCCACGCCGTAACGGGCGAGAGCAGCCGCATGGACAATGGCGACGGCCGCGCTCGAGCGGAACAGCACGGGGTTGGCCATGAGCCTTTGTGATAAACAGCTCTCGAGTGCCAACGCTGAGCAGGGACCACCACTTGAGCTCCAGACGGCGAGTTGAAGACTGATGGACTGCAGCCAAGCGTCGCACTGAAGGATGCAGGGTGGTTGATGAGCTCTTTCGTCATGAGGAGGGGCGACGTGGTGACTTTGTAAGGGAAAACGTATGACAGCGGACTTATGAACGGCGGGTCAATGCTCCTAATGACCGTAATCAGGCTCCATTTGATCATGCAGCGTGCTTCTTCGAGCACAAACAACATGGACATCAACGTGAGCTAGTGTACACACCAACCAGCGCTCCATTCATCCGACGGTAATACCAGTCGCTCACTCGTGGCGGACTACTACATGCCACTCGCTCGCTCTACTGTTCGTCGTCGGCGTCGTCGCCATCGTAGTCGCCTGCGTCGTCCTCGTCGTCCTCCTCGAACGTGTTCTGCGGCACCGAGTACAGGCGCACGACGGGCTTGTTGGGGTCCTTCATGATCACGTACTTGCCTTCGGGCTGCTCCAGCAGCAGCTCGGCAAGCATCTTGATGATGCCCCACATGTTGTTCTGGTTCAGCGCGAGCTGCGTGGAGAACGTCGACGGGTTGTACGACTGCATGCCGAGCACCACGTGCGAGTACGGGTCCTTGTAGTTGACACGCGACACGTAGCCGAGCTTCATCTCGTCCACGCCGCTCAGCAGCGACTGCGCCGTCCACTTGGCAAGCTTGTTGGCGTTGTTCTTCATTTCGTTGGCAAGGATCGCACCGCGCTGTGGAAACAAACAGGAGCAAGAGTTAGTTATCAATGATCATGAAGCTTTCTTCGTCGACGAGCTCGAGGGTGTGAAAACGGTAGTGGCGGCGGACTCTCATCGAAAATGATGTATCCTCTCCATGCTAGAGTCAGAATAGCGTATATATAAAGTTGGCAGTCATTGAGTCCGCATCCCACCGCCGCTCGTGTCCACACCCTCGCTGCCATCATCATCAACATGCACAATAAATCAAAAGCCAAACTCACCTGCGAGTCGATCTTCTTGCGCCACTCAATGCCACCAGCCAGCTTGGGGTCGTACTCGTTGAGGGCAAAGGTCGACACAAGCTGCTCCTTGCCGTGCTTGTTGGCAACACCGTGCACCTCGCAGCGTGCCACAAGCTTGATGCCGCTGCCCAGGTCGAACGAGCGGTAACGGTAGCCGTACGTAGCAGGCGTGGCGCCGTCGTCGTTCGTGAACGGGTTGGCCGCGTCCAGCTTCTTGACCTTGGTGGCCTTCATGACCTGCTGCGACAGGTTCTGGTTGATCATGGTCGCCTCGAGCGCAAGACGGTCCGGGTGGTTGATGTTTGTCGGGTCGTCCGAGTTGGGCGGCTCCGACGAGTTCTCGTTGACCGTGAGCAGGTCGAACGAGGACTCGTCGCGCTTGTCGAAGAAGACCATGTTGTTGACGCGCTGCACGACAATGTCCCAGGGGATGACCGAGCGCGGACTGGCCATGAGGTGGGCCAGGATGGCGTCCGTGGCGAACACATTGGCCTCGCCCTTGGTGGCGAGCTCCTCAATGACCGGATCATCCGTCGTGGTGACGTAGTAGAAGTCGCGGTCGTCGTAGCGGCGCACGCGCACATTGGAGCGGCTGGTGACTCGGTCGAAGGTGCCGTCGTACTCGTGCAGCTCGCCGCACCAGCGCAGGTCCTCGGCGTTGGGCAGGTTGGCCTGCAGCTTGGTGAGCTGCTGGAGCTCGAACTGGTCGACGATCGACCAGCTGGACTGGACATGGACGGTGGCGACGCGGTCGATCTTGACCTCGTCGCGGCGGCGGCTGGTGAGCGCGCGGCGCGCGTTGGCGAGTCGGTCCCACCGCTTGTTCTGCTTCTGCTGTCCCTTGAGGCGCAGCTGCTGCGAGCTGGTGGTGGGCGCGTTGGGGTCCTTGTCTCCGGGGCGTCCGCGTCCGAACTGCGCGGCGCCGCGGCCGGCGAAGCGCTGCTGGTTCCACGTGGGGCGCAGGCGGTCCTGCGTCTTGGGTCGCGTGGACTTGGCCGTGTCGACGAGCTGGAACGAGGCGTCCTCGGCCGCGTCGAACTTGTACTGGAACTCGGCGTTGACGCCGGACGGGTCGCGCGCGTAGCGGTTCTGGCGCGGCGCGTAGTTGGACACGAAGTCGGCGGCCTTGCCCAGCTTGTCGCCCTTGTTGAAAGGAGCGTAGGGCACGTTCAGGAACTGCTCCGGCAGCGCCGTGGGGCCCCAGCCGCTCGCGTTCACGTCCACGCGCGGCGTCTCGTACGACGCCATGGCTGCTGCTTGCTCGCGGGTCTTGCGGACTGGTTGAGGGGGTGGTGGGCGGCACGCAGCCAACCAACGGCTGGATGTGCTCGGCGAGAGGGCCTTTAGCATTCGATATTTATCTTACATATAGTTGTTACATTCTGGGATTATATCTGTGTTTTTACTTTGAATTACAAATAAACCTTATAGATGGTATAAATCAAGAGCGCTTTATCCAGTCGAGGCGGCTCCACCAATGAAACCTGGAGGCAAGACAGCCGCTCATTGGCTGGATCAGAAAGATGAAACTGCATGCGATTGGTCAAAAGGCACGCGCTCTCCGTCGCATGTCCGTTCGATTACCTGTCCTACTCCTACCGTCCTGTTCTGCCCAAAGGGAATCTCCAAAGCCACGTCTCTGAACAGTCTGCTTGCCCAAACATGCGACGCTTCTCCTCGGACGCGCCCCTTTCTCGCCCCCTTGCCACCACCACCAAGCCAGCCAGCAACCGCCAAGCAAGGCACCCCAAGCACCAAAGACGCGCGACTGACGCGCGCGTCGCGGGCGATTCTGAAGCGCTGACGCCGCCTCGTGGCCGCAGCCGCAAAGACCAAACGCGCGCGCGCCCGCTCGTTCGTCTGCTGCCACTTGCGAACGCGCGCGCTGCCCGTGAGCTCCGGACCGCCGACAAACCGATGATCTCCGCTTCGCGCAGGGCTCCGACCGCCTGCGGCCTGCGCTGCAGCGCCAGCTGCTGCACACGACGGCGCGCGCGCTGTTCGCGATCATCAGCAGCAGCGCCAGCGCGTCGGCGGCCGCGGCGGTGTCGTCCGCGGCGCTTGCGCCGGACGAGGGCCACCGCCACCACCACCCGCACGTGCTGCGCCACCACGCCGAGGAAAACGAGCGACAGGAGAAGGACAAGCGCAAGGAGCAGCAGGTGCTCGCGAGGGAGTTCGCCAAGCCCCAGGCCGACGTCACCTTCCTCGTCAACAACTACACGGCGCCGGCGCTTGCAGCGGCGTACCAGGACAGGTCCGTTGCGGAGTTTGTGTTCTTTTGGAATGGGTCGGAGTTTGCCCTGACGTGATTCATCCGTGCTACGTGGCAGGGAGTACACGCTGCGACTGTGCGCAGAGCTGCTGAGTGAGGGCAAGCTGGACGAGCTCAAGACAGTGCTCACACCTTACCACGGTGAGTCGCTGCTCGTCGACCTGCCCGACTGTCTACTCGCACCAACTGACTTGACGGCCCCAACACAGACTTCTCGCTCCAGGAGCGCAGCGCCAAGCGGCTGACAGATCTTCGAGACGCGTTCGGTGCGCGACATCTCGAGCGGATTCGCAAGCGGCTGAGCCGTCTGCCGCGGCAGATCACCAAGGCGTACACTCAGCGTGCAGCCGTAGTCATCCCACTGTGCACTTTCAACGGCGAGCCGTCGGTGCTTTTCACGCTTCGGTCGCTGACCGTCGGAAAGCACAAGGGCGAGGTGTGCTTCCCAGGCGGCATGGTGGATGAAGCCGACTCGTGCATTGAAGCCACGTGCCTGCGGGAGATGGAGGAAGAGGTCGGGCTCCACTCTGATGTGGTGGATGTTCTGGGTGTGCTGCGTTGCGACTGGTCGAACGTGACATCCATTACTGGAATTGCCGTGACGCCTGTCGTG
Organism: Phytopythium helicoides; assembly: GCA_024867545.1. Taxonomy (NCBI): domain Eukaryota; phylum Oomycota; class Peronosporomycetes; order Pythiales; family Pythiaceae; genus Phytopythium; species Phytopythium helicoides. Next base: position 220,850 of record JANFNE010000061.1, on the reverse strand, counting down.
GGATTTGTTGGCGAGATGCGCGACCAGAACGTCGTGATCAATGAGAACGAGGTCGAGCAACTGTTCACGGTCTCGCTCCGGGACCTGATGGACCCGGAGAACTGGATTCGGCGTCCGAACGCCACACCAGTGTTCACGGGTGGCCCGCACGTCGTCTGGGGGCTGACAGCCTACCTGCTCGACATCTGCCTCTCGGAAGTGCTGCTGATCGCCCAGGAGGGTGCTGGCGCCATGGAGTAAGCGTCCCGGCAGACCAGGTGTACTCTACCCGCGAGGGAGCTCTTCACGTTGAATCAATCATTTATATTTTAGACGGAGCCCGTTGTTCGCGCTCGCTCCGCGTGGTCGGAGCTCTGGACTGCTGAGCAGGAATCTCCTGATGTCCATGGATGGAATGGATTCAATCCGTTCGATCAAGTCCTACTATAATGTATGACGCTGAGCAAGCCTCGTGGATGGATGTCCGCCATCCACACACCAGCTGATGATGTGCTGGCAGACGGAGACCTGATCGGTTGATTGATCGCTTGTGGATATAGAACCGAGCATGATCATGCTTGTGATGATGCAACGAAGGACGAGACAGGAGGCGAGCCACTCCTTACCAAATTCACCCACGCCAGCGACGACCAGAGGAGAGGCGATGGCGGCGTTTGTGGGCTCCATCGTGTGGTCCGTCCCACGCCCTTCCAGGTCCCGCGAGCATTCGTTGAGGTACATCAAGAATGCGTGGAGCTCCATCTCTACGGACGATAACCCTCGGTCTCTACGGGTATGTAGGAGCTCCTTGAAGGCCTCAAGTCGCCAGGAAGCCCTCCAGCCACAAGCTGCTGCGACCGTCGCGATCCATTCGAGGCGTTGCAGTTGACGCAAGTGCGCGGCGCGTTCCGACAACTTCAGGATCGCGGGCGGTCGTGGCGTCGCACTCGACCTCTGAGACCTAATGCCTCTGACGCCACCTCAATCATGTCTCTCTCCGTCGACGGACCGAGGAAGATCTGCCTCGAGCGTCCAGGCAAAAGCCCGCCTCGCCTTTAAAGGCTCGAGTCGCTCGGCATCATCACGCGTCGTTCACGCCCCATGCGCGGGCTCGCGGCGGTCGCAAACGCGCGGGGTGTAGATGGGGTTCAGCGGCTGCGACAGTGGTCCCAGGCGGCGCACCATCTGCTTCAACGTGTGGCGCGCGGTATCATCTTTGGCAGGTCGTGTCGCCAGCTGGTTCCGCAGCGCGGCGACATCTTGCCTTGACTATAGCGGCGCGCTTGTGGCTCGCGTCAAGGCAGCCATCTGCGCGACTTGCCTTCCGTCGCCGCCTTGCGTCCGCCTTCCTTGGCGCATGGCAAGTCAGTCCGTCAGTCCGCGACTTTCCGCCGCGCCAACCGCCGCGTCAGCCCCCGCCGTCCGTTTCGAGGCCGCCGCCGCTGCGTCTCACCGCCCAACGCACGCGCGCAGATCACTTGACGCCATGACGTCCGTCGGCTCGGCGCGCTTCGGCCGCCGCTCCAACAGCTACGGCGGCGAAGCAGGACTGGGCCTCGACGCCTGCGGGCTCGGCGCGCTGCTTGACAGGGAGAGCGCTGCAGGCAGCGTGCCGACCAACCGCGCGACTTCGGTGCTGCACGGCGCCATGGGCGTGGTGGACGTGCCCACGGCCGCCGCGCTGGGGCTGGAGGAGGACGACGACGAGGACGACGACTACGAGGCGTACTTCCGCTTCGACCCGGCTGCCAAGCGCCGCATGACGTCCACGGCGGAGGCCGTGGCGGCCAGGAGGGAGATTGAGGTGCAGATTGGAGAGCGCCGCAAGGCAAAGTCGGACGCCAGCGCGCCGGATGCGGCGCCGGTACCGTCGCCAGTGGTTGCGCCCGTGGAACGAGCGCCGAGAGTGGAGACCGCGGCCGCGACAGCAGGCGCAGACAACGCCATGAGGAGGAGGAACAGCTCCATGGACTGGGTCTTCCACGGCGTACAGCTCAGCCGAGCGCAGCAACAGGGATGCTTCAAGTACATGAAGCGCAGACACCCCGTGGCGCTGGCGTTTGCGGCAGAGAACGAGACCCGCAAGGGTAAAGGCAAGCGCGACAGCACCAGCTCGCCAACAGCCGAGGACGAGCGTCCGCCGTCCAACATCTTGCCGCTGGATGTCATCCTGGCCCGAGACAGCAAGACGAGCGCGTCCGCAGGTGACGACGACTCGATCTGGGAGTTCGTGCGCGTCAAGCACGGCGTCCGCGTTTTCAAGTCGACGCGGAGTCGCTGCGAAGTGCGCGCCTCAACGCAGGTGAACGCTTCGGTCAAGCACGTCATGTCGTTGCTCGCTGCGTCACCATCGACGATGGGGGCCGCCAACGAGTCGGCCGCATTCCTTGAGGCTCAGCGTGTCCTCATGGGGAATGACCAAGTCCTTGAAGCTCGTGTACTCGCATCGTGCGTGCCGTCGACCAGCGGATTCTTCCACTGCGGCCTCAAGTACGCGGCCATCAAGAACCCGTTCGGCTCGTCCTCTCGCGCGCTCGACCTCGTGTACCTCGACTACACGGACGTGGTGACGCTCGAGAACGGCCAGTCGGTGGGCTTCCGCGTCGTCGAGTCCATCCGCATCCCTGGCGTTCGGCCCGTGCCTCCGTTCACGCGCGCGTCCATCCGCTGCGAGGTGTACATCGTTCGCGAGGCGCCGGGCACCCCTGGCGTCGTGCAGGTCACCTACGCGGCCCACGTGGACCCGAAGAGCAAGCTGGCGCCGCGAGCTACAAGCCACTACCAGGACCTCGCAGCTCTACGGCTAGCCAACCTGCGTTCGTACGCTGAGAAGCGCAGCTTCGCGCTGCGCGTGCGCACCGGCCGCGGCGCCTCCGCCAAGGGCAACAACGTGGAGCTGACCGCGAACGGTTCGTCGTCCAGGCACTTCCCGCGGCCCGCACGCTGCTGCGTGTGCCAAAGCAAGTTCTCGCTGCTGCGCAAGCGCCACAGCTGCCGCGTGTGCGGCGACGCGAGCTGCGGCCGCTGCTGCCGAAAGCTGCCGGTGCTCGTGGACGCGCGCACCACGTCGCGCGTCAAGGTCTGCCTCGGCTGCATGCTCGAGGCGCGCGCCAACCCGGACGGCGACCCGCAGGACGACGAGGACGGCGACGACGTGGCCGCCCAGCTCGCCGGCCGGCAGCGCACGCGCACGCGCGGCGACCTCAGCAACTCGACCTTCGTCATCCAGGACTGAGCCGCTCCTCCTAGTACGATAGAGACCCCATCAACTCATTAATCATTTACACCGGAATATGTTTTTTCATAGCAAAAATTGGCTTGTAGCGCCAATATACAGATATTAATCAGGCGAGGGTATTCAGAAGCGGAATGGAGACAGGCCACTCATCCGCATGCTGATCGCCCCATGGAGGCCAGGCACAGGAGGCGCGACGACCGCGCCGCCGAGTGGCTGCTGGACGCGCTCACGTGGCTCGTGGCGCTGCTGCTGGCGCTGGCGCTGGCCCGAGCGCTGCGCGACTACTGGCGGCGCCGCGGGTACGTCGCGGTGGCGCAGGACGACCGCTACCTCTTCTCGCGCGTGCTGCTCGGCGCGCGCGACTCGTGGGACGACCTGGTGGGCGCCGCGCGGCCGCACTCGGCGTCGGCGACCACCGCGAGCGTGACGAGCACGGATGGCGTGTGAGGCTGCGAGTAATGGAATCTACTTCAACCTGTTGGTGGGGAGAGCTTTCGTCTACTGCTGCAGGTCGATCAGCGCGAGAACCTGGTCGGCTGCAAGACCGCCAGCAGCAGCACACACACACACACATGAGCAACCAGTCTGCGAGCTGAACAGAGCTCTGCGTCCGAGACGTACGGGATCGCGCGACGGCGCCGGGCTTGTAGCTCCACTCGGAGGTCGGGTGGCGGTCAAAGTCGAAGCGTGGATCCTCTTTCTGCTGTCCCGAGACACCCGCGGGCTGAAGCGGTCGCTTTGGCGCGCCGTTGGTGTTGCTAGCTGCGTAGGGATGTGGTCGGCCGCGTGGAGCCGCCGACTTGGTCAGCCGAGACGGCCCAGGCCGCATCGCCGGCGTCTTGAACTTGCCGTTGATGGCGCTGCTGGGGCTCGCACCGCCGAGACCGCCGGTGGCCGCGTCAGTTCGCGACGATGGAGCGCTGGACGGCCTAGCAGTTGCAAAGGACGGAGCTGCTGGGGCTGGAGAAGCGTCGGTCTCTGCCTTGATGGGCGTTGTGTCGATGATATCCACGATGAACCTGCAGGGCAGCGTCATTGAGCTCGCCGCTCTTGCCACCATCAGCCCTTCCTTGCCACGCACTTGGCAAAGTCGATGAACTCCAAGTCCTTGTGGAAGTCCACGGGTGTCATCTTGGTCTCACCCAGCAGCGACCCTGGCCACCGCCGCAATCCTCGTCAGCCATTTCCACCGCAGCAACAGGAGCCAACGCGTCACTTGCCCTGCAGCGGGCCGTCCTCGTGCAGCACGAGCCGCCGAGAGGCGTAGACCGACACGAAGCCGTCCTGCCACGTCTTGCGCTTCTGCGTCTTGTGCTTGGTGTACATGCACTCGAAGTGCGCGACGGGCGCCGAGCCCAGCAGGTCGCTCACGCGCACCATGGAGACGAACGAACGCCGAGTTTGAGCGACGCACAGTAGCGGATTGGCTGAAAATGGCTGCAAAGCGTGATCTCACTTCGGCGTGATGCTCGTCATCGCGACCACTTCAAGGCGATTTTGCGGCCATTGCATCAATGTCTCGTGGTGCTCTGGCATCAGTGATGCCTACACAAGCGCTGCATAGAATCAAGAGCTTGGAATTGTCGGAACCCGACTTGCTTTGAGCCGAGTGAACTTTTAAGCCTTCAGGTCTGCAATTTGTCAATGTGTCATGGCAGCATTGACTACCTCACGACCCTCAACTAGAGCACGAACGATAGATTCAGAAAATCCACGTCCAAGCACTCATATTACCAGTGTGGTCACCATGAGGGCTGCCAATCCACAAACTCACGCCCCACCACCGAGCAGCAGGCCCACCCTTGCTTCAGCAGCAAGGCAGAGGCGTCAGCATCCGTACCCGGCCGCATCATGATCATTGACGGCTTTTGCAGGTTTGCAGGACGTCTAGTCTGACGAGCTTTATGGAGAGCAATCAGGGCGTGCTCAAATTCAGCGGACGCCTCCCCATCGGTGTTGATTTGTTCAGCGCTTTGGCTGTCAAAAGATGAGCTTCTAGTTGGATTTATCACGCTCAACGCCAAGCTCGGCAGGGTCATCATTTCATATGGCCCGCGCAGAGATTTCTCAATGTGTGGAGCATTTGGAAAACTTGCATCTGGAATTTCCCAGGTCTCTACCTTTCTGGCTGCAGCGATATCGCTCTCGATTGAGCGAATGCGTGAGTTGATTAGGGATCCAATAGTCGCGCGGCGCGACGAAACCAACTTTTTGGTGAGGCCAACGATTGCTTTGACCGAACGATTTATCCAGTGACTTTCTGAGCGCTCCACCACGCCAATGATTGCTCAAAGTTCCGCGAGTGAATCGCCAATTCCCACACTCGTTGTATTGACACAATGCCAATCTTCACGTCTGGGTTGGGTTTGCTCGTGAAGCAGCTCGTGAGCACGTTTAGATAGATTCTTCGACGAAGAATGAGAAATATGATGCAATAAATGAAGGCGATGTTGCCTTCAAACAGCTTTCGTACGCAAGGTATCGTTCGAGAGGGGACTTCGCAACTAGAACATGACAGCTACAGCTCTGCGTGTGTAGCTAGATGATGTGCTTGGTGTAGTGCAAGAGCGAGTGTGCGTTAGGAGTTAGAACAGAGTCAATCGTGTTGCATGTGCTGCCATTTGATGAATCGCAACGACAGGCGATTGATTCCAATCAATTGTGCAGGTGAGCCTAGAGACGACACGTAAAAGCATCGACAAGGCAGCAAACTACTCGTTCTGCCTCCAAGTGGGTGATCCTCCACGCATCGAAACCGAGATGATGGCCCTCGGTAGCTCTCGGCGGCAAGGTTATCGCGATTGTATGAGGCCACAACGCACTCGCAACGACATCGAGCAAGGCCAAGCTGGACAACGGGATTCAGGAATTGCAAGGATAGGGATCTCTCGTGTTCTACTACTCAACGGAGAGCTGCCGGGGACCCAATGCGTCGGTTCTATGAGGGCTTAGGCGTCCTGCTCGACCGGCGCAGCCTTCTGGGCCTGCTTGGCCTCACGCGCGAGCTTCTTGGTCATGAACCGGTTGAGCTTCTTCTGCGAGCCGTCGATCTCGCGCAGCACGACCGTAAGGTGCGTGTGCGGGTGGTGCATGATACCGGAGCGGCCTGTCAAGTGTTTCATTCATCCTGTCAGCTCCAAATCGCAAATTCGCTCCATCCGCCAAACCCTCGGCGACGCACCTCGGCCCATGATCCGCAGGCGCTTGAGGTAGTGTCCCTTGTTCACGAAGCACTCTGCGACCTGGAGGTTCTCGGGCTCGATCTGGTAGTTAATGTCTGCCAGGTTGATGGCGTTCTGCACCGTCTTCTTGACGACCTCGGCGCGGCGCTTGGGCGAGAACTTGAGCTGCAGGATGGCCTCGGGCGCCGACAGCCCGCGGATCTGCTGCGCCAGGTACGTGAGCTTGCGCGGGCTCACGCGGATGTTCTTCTTCATGGTCTTGACCTCGCGCGCCTCGGCAGGGCGCCGCCGCGCTCAGGAACGCCGCCGTCGCGTCCTCCTCGGCCGCCGCAGGACGCCTCCGAGCTCGACGAGAAGCCCAGGCGCGCGCTGGAGGCGCCCACGGCGGCCTTAAGCGCCGACGGGCGGCCTGCACGCAGCGATAGCGTGCCCAACTGCGACGACAGCGCGCTCAGCATGCTGCTCCAGATGCGATGGGTGGGGAGGTGGGCGGTCCGTAGCTGGTGGTGGCGGAGGTGGTGTCTGGAGGGACCTGTGAGATGTGATTCACGGGGATGTGGAGGGTATGTAATTTTGGAGGTAGGAGGGGACACGTTGAAGTGGACAAGGTGTAGCCATTCAGGATTGAAGCGGTTTGAGAAAAACCGAGGCGCTATTTGTGTCGACGTCGCTGCTGGCGAGCTGGAAACGGACTGCTTAATGGCGCGAACCGGGCGCGGATGCTGTCGTCGTATGCCGAGCTGAGCTCTGACGGTCCGAGAGCAGTCCGCTGAGGGGGACTCCAATCGAGGAGAGGAGGAGGAGGAGGAGGATGGCAGCGGGACAGATGAAAGCAACACTGGTGACGATGATGGCGAACTTGGCGACGAAATGAACGATGGCGATGGTGATGACAACAACGACAACGACGGTGCTGACTATGCGGATCCACCCGAGTCGCGAGACTCAATATGGGAATCTGAGACGCCGCTGCCCCCACTACCGAGCGCGCGGGATCGGCACTCGCTAATCGAGTTGCTAACCGCCGAGCTAGCAAACTCGGATCCATCAGCGCAGAATGACGTCCCGCCGTACCTCGAGACTTTTGAGGTTGAGATTCCTGATAACGAAGTTGTGATAGGGGCAGTGCCAGTTGACGAGATCGAGGCACGAGAGCGAGAGGTTGAAGAAGCTCGAATCCGCCAAGCGCAGCTAGAAGCCGATCAGTATCGGCAGAGAGAATCCCAACTCGCATACAGAGAGGCCTTGCTGAGAGCGAGTTTGCTAGAGGAGGCACAGAGGCGACACGAAGTGCTTGTGCGAAGGGAGAAACAGTTAGCTGAGCTATCAGAACTGCGATCACGGAGAATCCGAACATTGTATCAGCAATGCGAAGCTCACTTGCTCGACGTACTCCAGCACCAGCAAGCTCAAGTTCACCGCGAATACGGAGACTTTGCGGAGTCACGGGTGCCAGAGAGTCTGCGACGATTGCGCGTCACGTGGAAGGGTATCCCACAGACACTCGCAGTGCGGGTACGTCGACTGAACGCCGTCAAGGACAAGCTCCCACGAGGCAACTACGTACTTGTGGCAACTTTATACGACCGTCTAGGTGGGCATGCGATGCATTGGAGCAACTGGGACCGAGAGCAGTCGCTTGAAGAGCGGAAACAGAGCGATCATGGACATCGAAAAGGGCAGCGGAGGCGAAGACCAAACTTCACCCGCCCCTTTCATACATCGAGGACGGTACTTCCACACAGATATTGCAGTCGAACAGCGACTTGATGTCGTGTGCCCTCCCGAAAGCGCACGGCGACCGGCAAACGTGATCATCTTCGAGCTTTTTCGATTGGCTGATGTGCGTGACGAAGACGTAGTCAGTGGTGACGCATCATCAAAACCCCGCCGAAAACGACCACAAAAGACAGGTGGGGTGTCGTCGCCCCTGACAGATGCGGTAGTTGGTTGGGGAGTCTTACCAATGTGCACACCCGACATGACACTTGTCAGCGGCAAATACAAGATCCCCTTGCTACGTGGAGAGTTGGACACTACGATGGACAAGTTCCGTGACATCGAGCAGATATATACACGGGATTTGTCGTCGTGGCTGTGCAACTTGTATGTACAAACAGTGGTGAAGAACGAAATTGTAGGTGTGAATGTCGGCGCTTCTAGGCGATTTGATGTTGAAATGGATGTTCAGCGCGACTTGTGCTCCCTACGACCACCACAGTTAGTTGAAAATGGTTTTGGGCGATACGCGCGGCGGATTTCGTCTCCAGTGCCAACGAAAGATGCTGGCCGAGGAACAGTTCGAAGACGTCGTCAGCCTCAAGACCAAGGGAATGATCTAGCCTAGCAGTTGCCAAATCGAGGCTAGCGGGGCAACAGCCAGCACAACACTTACAGACAGAGACGACGAGTCTGGCGTCAGAAATCCAAGGAGAAGGCATGCAAACAGAAGTTGGTGGCCGCCATCGAAATGGATACTGCGCGGAAAAGGCAACACTCGCGTCTACGTACGTACGTTGTTGGCTTTGATGCTCTTTCTTGTAAGTTGAGAGTATTAACGCCAACATATGAGCGTAGTCTGGGGATAGAATCACACCAGCCCTCCCGATGTCGGCGCGTGTAGACATGGAGATTGAGCCCATACTGGAGGCTACACCGAGGGGAAGTACTCGAGTGATAGAAACTGCTGCCAGCTTTCGCTCAATCGCGTGTACATCTGATAGCGAAGAGTGGATCTTCTCGTCCTCTGACGAGCTGTCAGACGTTGAGAACGATACCCACGAAACAACCATCAAACTCGATACAGCAGATGACGAGCCATTTGACTATGAACACTATCACTTCTCGGTAAACGCGGCAGCAGCAACTGAGACGGCACGCCATGTGCGTTTCCATACGCAGCGCAAATTGCTATATCTTCGTCACGAGCTGCTCGCTGACCTGTTGGGATCTAGATCAGGCGACAAGGCTTGGCGAACACTCGAGTTTTGGCGATTGCTGCTGCTGCTTCTCTTCGCATGTTGGCTGCGTTTATATATTCGTTCCGCGATCCAGTGGCTGTTTTTGCGTGCTCGACGAGTCCCAGTGTTTGACCTCCAGCCGCGGTGGCTTTCGTGCCTAGTGAAGTATACGTGGCGCTCAATTCCTACCCGAACCGAAGTGGCGCTGATCGTCGTTGGAGTTGCAGCGAACGCTCTGCTCTTTTCCTCGTTCGCTTTAGCCGCCGCTCTTGCCCAGAAGCTCATTGGTGATTTGCCAGCTTTCGGTTCAGACTTTATTGTGTGCGTTGGCGCAGCAATGATTCTGGACCCACTTCTGGTGCTTATTGCTGACGTGGCCTCGCACCACTACGATTGCTCCTCCCTCCCCGAATGCTCGACAAGCATCGCCTGCCTCATCTTGTCACTGTGTTGATGGTGACTGGTTCAAGCTGTACATTCGATTTCAGGCACTTGAGGGCAGTGGCATCGTGGGAGCGTTCATTACGCTGGCACTTTTTGCTGCGCTCACGTGTATGTCGCTCGCAGCTTTCTACGTGTACCTTGCTCCATGTGCACCGCAACGGCCGCATGCTCGACATCTACCGCCGCATTCACGGTCTCGAGGTAGAGTTCTTTGTGCCTCATGACCTGGAGCTGTCGCTAGGTGAGCTTCACGCGCTCGTCGCTGCGGCTCGACGCTGGCGCGGGCCTCAAGGAGCTCAGCGCAAGGTGTTTGTGCACGACTACGTATTGACAGACCCTCTGGACGCGTCATTCCAGGAGAAGAGTGCGCACGTCGCGATCTACAATGTTGCAATGGATGGAGCTCGGCAGCTGCACCGACACTTCCTCAAGGCGAGTGATGGCTCCGTGCTTGAGCTGTTCGGCGAGGTCGGTACCGGCGACGGAGGTGGGTGGAGCATGACCGCCATCCCCGCAGTCGACGGCTTCCACGGCCACGAGAGCGACATCACAGCCGCGCTCACAATGTTGTACAGAGCTCTCGACGTGCAAAAAGCCGCTCCAAGCGCAGAAGACGAGCTCTTCAGTCTGGTCTGAAGTTGAAGTGACAAGGTGTAGCCATTCTCAAAAGCAAATTAAAAAATAGCGTCTCCCATCTCATCTTTATTACAAAATACCCGTTATTGTTCTCCTAATGTTTCTAAATATTACAGATAGTATGCATGTCTATTATCGAAAATATCTCTATTAATATGGCTGGAATCGTAGTATACGGTACAAACTCTCTCAAACGAATCGACGGGCTGCACTGGCGAGGCAAGCTCCAGGTCGGTCGATTCCGGCGAGCGGCGCGGAGCTTCGGGCGCCGCCAGGCAGCAGCAGAGCGCCGCGCGGCTGGCGAGAGGCGGCAGGCGCTGATCTGCAGCTCGCGAGCTCTCGGCGCGTGCAACTCGCGGCCTCTGGGGCCTCCGGACGCGCGCGCGGCGATTGGTTCCGCGCCATGCCGGGCCGCGAGGCTTGTCGAGTGTGCGGGCCGGACAGCTCGCCGTCCGTGGGCGTGTGCGAGCGGTGCAGGAGCCGCGGGCTGGGGGCGGGGACGAAGCGGCGGGCGAGCGAGGCGCGGGGTCCTGACGGCGCTGGGGCAGGAGATGGCAGTGGAGCGCCGGAGGTGATCGACCTCATCTCGGACTCGGACGGGAACGACGAGGAGGAGGAGCAGGAGGAAGAGAAGCAGGCGGTGAGGCCGAAGGAGGCGTCGGGTCGCTCGGGTGGAGGTGGCGAGGTGAGAAAACAGGAGCCAGGGACGGACGACGGGGAAACTGGTGCCGACGACAAGCCGGATTCAGATGGAGAGCAGGGGCTGACAGAGGAAGCGGAGCCCGAGCTGTTGATGAGCCGCGTGTTCCCTGAGATTGTCTATGCGGTGTCGGATTTCCCTACGGAAGCGGACGCTGTGGCTGCTCGAAAGAAGCACGCGCGTGCAATGCATGCTGCGCTCGCGTCGGCTGAAACCTCGTCGGTGTCTTCTTCGGCAACATCCTCAGCAGCATCCACGGTGGGACGCCCGCCATCTTCAACAGTGCCAGCAGCAGTAACATCTACTACAACAGCGTCGACGTTGTCAGCAACTCCAGCGACGGGGGTAGCAGCGCCACCGCCTGCTCGAGCATCTCAACCGTCACGGACACCAGCAGAGCCACTGGCTGCTTCAGCTCCAGCGGCTCTATCGACACCAGCTCCGGTACTTGCCACTGCCACAGATGCCATAAAGCCCAAGGAAGTGCAACCGACGCCTGGAATATCATCTGCAGCCGCGACAGTCGAATCCACAGTGGTCTCAGCGCCTGCAACCGAACGAGCAAGGATATCGGCAGAGACGCCATCTGTACAGTCTTCTCAAGCGCCTGCTTCGTTGACGCCAGAAGCTACGACCCCGGCAACGACACAACAACGTGACGAAGACGACAACAGACACACAGATTCTCGTTCTCTGCCTGAATTCACAGCTTCTAGCGTGGATGACGTCGGCCGTGAACATGAGCAGGGGCCGTCATGGTCCCGAATATTTGATACGGTCGAGTTCAACGCCGACGATTTTACTACTACGAGTGATGGAGTCAGGATCCGCGCTGCGAGGCGATCTCATCCACCACGGTCCCATGCGAGTCTGTCAGAGTCGTCAGATGTCCCCACGGAGGGGGCCAATAATCGGACAGCTACAAGCACTCCATTGCATCGTGCTGCTGATACCGCAGAAACCGTGGCCGCACACACTGAGGATGTTCAAAAGACCACGGTACCAGTTCGACAACAACCAGCAGCATCCGAGACAGCTCCAGCATCCCCACCGCGCACTACATCACATACAGCTGCACAGTCTCCTCAAGTGAAGAGCGAGTCGGCGCTGACTGCTGCTGTCCCATTTTTCCGTCCCGTGCTAAAGCCCCGCGTACTCGGTGAGTGCAGTCCCGAATTCATGAGCTTCATGATGGAGTGTGGGGGAGAGGGCTATGCCGAGGATGACGAAGAACGCCGTCAACGAGAGCTGCAGCTTCTGGATGTGGTAGATTTGACGAACCTGAGCGATTCGGGCGATGAAGATGACATGGATGACGAAGACGACGTTGTGCTGATTGGCGCCTCAAGGAATGGGGTAATGATCTCGGGAGTCAACGGAACGTTGATGTATTCTAGCTCTCACTCTTCTACCAATGGCAGACCAGTGATGGGCGAATCGACAAGCATCCTCTGTCGCAAGTAGTGATACTCCTTCTACTGTTGCTACTGAAGCAGACATACCTGGTGCAGACGCGGGGCGGCGGCGGCGGCAGCAGCAGCAGCTGTAAAGCCCCTAAAAGTCGAGTGCATGATTTGTGAAGCACGTGGAGCTGAGCGCATGATGGCCAAGTGTGAACAATGTCTTGGGTACTACCACAGGCGTTGCGCTCGTGACTTTGGTGGAGAAGTGAAGTGTTGGAACTGCGCTGATGACGATCTTGTAGACGACAGCGAGCTGACCCCAGCCGTGCACGAAGAAACCGTCAGCATGTTGCGAGTGTTCCGCCAAGACCCTTCTGGCCTCATCGGATGATGAAGCAACCGCCGAGGGTGAGCTTGAGAGAGAGGATGTTGCAGGTGACGACGACGTCCTTGCTGCAGATGAGCAGGACGAAGAGATGGAAGATCCGGATGCATTTGACAGCGGCGACAACGCGCTGATGAGTGGGCGGAAAACTCGCTCAGAATGGCGCTGGATGAGATTTGTGAACGAGAGCACGTCGGCTCTCGAGGAGGACTTCCGCGCCTGTCACTAGCCGAATCGAGCAGGAATTGTCGACAAGTGAGGGGCGTGCTCGGTACTCGAAGGGATTTGCCACGCGCGAGTCCTTTAATTCGGAGATGAACCAGGTCGCAAATCACTATGCCGAGATTGAGCGTGAGCGCGCTCGAGCAGAAGCAAGAGCTCGACTGGAGGCACAAGCACAAGCTCAAGCTCAAGCGGAGGCCCAAGCGCAGGCTCAGGCACAAACACAAGCACAGGCACAAGGGCACGCCCAACCTTTAGCCGCTGTGCAGTTGTTTGGCCAGGTGCAGAGTCAAGGAGAGGTTCCACATTCAGTTCTAGCCCAGAGACCGGTTTTTGGACAGGCACAACCTCAGGCACAAGCTCAAGTGCTGTCTTATGGACAGGCACAAACTCAAGTGTTGTCTTTTGGTCCAGTGCAAGCTCAAACTCAAATTCAGATGCAGCCTTTTGGTCTGGATCATCCTCCAGTTAATGTTCGAGCGCAGATTCTTGGGCAAGTCCACGCTCAAGCTTGGACTTCCGGTCCAGTGCAGGCACAAACATATATCCAGCCCCAATCTCAATCCCAAGTTCTAGCCCAGTCTTTTATTCAGGCACAGCGTCATGCTCAGGGGCAGCAACAACCACCCCTTAGTAATACTTAAACCTGTTGGCTCAGCATTTCACGAGTTGTTCAACGTTGTGCTGCATTCCTATTCAACGCGTGTCAGTCCTGATATGCGTCCCAAAGTAGCTAAAACTCGGCAGCGCCACTTTCAGCAGCCTCGAGATTCACGTCGTCGTCACTAAGTGTCGATACAATTGGCATGATAGCCTGCCTGTCCGTGCACTGGGATTACGTGTTGTCGGCCATAATCCACAAACAGAATTCAGTGGCCACTTCTTGCTCAGGGAAGCGCTGATTCGGTCAATAGTTTCACCACAATACGCCGAACCGGAGTTAGAATTCTCACGCGAACTTTATGGGCCACGTCGTCGACGATCGCTCCAAATGGTTGCTTTGTCAGGTCATCAGGCTGACAACCAGCTCTCTCTGTCGCTGTTTGATTGCTTCATTGATGGTGTCAAAGGTAATCAGAAGTACTTAAGTACTTTGAAGTACAACAGGGTTTTCGATGTGGAGGTCGTGAATCCTCCTGCGCACGCTTTTTTTCCAAGCCCTTTACAGCATTTCTTTTGATTAGCCATCGCTAGTTCCGCACTGCTGGCGTGCCATGATAATCCAGTCCTCCCTCTCGCGTCAGCTCGTGAGACGTCGAAAAGTCGTAGCGGATCTTGTCGGGATCTGCTCATTCGCTATGCAATCCAGACGTCGAACGGCCTATCGCTCCAATGCAAAAGTACACTGACTCGATTGTACAAGAAAGTTTGGAGCTCGCAAAGTGCTTGGTATCGGAGAGTTTGCGACGCACTTTACATTCTAGGCATGGATTTCCTCGGCACGTAGCAAGTCAAAGCAGACCCCCTCTTGTCCTTAGGACAACAACGCAAGCTTTTGAAGTTGAACTTGCTCTCATGGACACAACGACTGCTTTCGATGGTGGTGATAACACTGATTGGGATCGCTTTGATTCACGTTGCCATCTGTTTTGATGTCGCTGGTGAATATCCACACAGGTCTCGTGAATCGCCTTCATCACCACGCACGTTCGAGCTTCAGCATTCGTTGGAGACGGAAAAGAAGAGCAAATGGATCGGATGAGCTTAGAGTGGCTCACGTGGAGTTCTTCGTTGATCGCGGCTTGAGAATGAGTACTGATTATGGGTCCCGTACTTTATGGAGAAACGTGAACGATCTGCGTGTTACAGTATAAAGGGGGAGCTCGACTTTCGACACGCCAAGTCGTCAACGCGATTCGATGAACTCGCCTGGCTGGAATCCTCGGGATCGGCCAAGTCGATCCGCAAGGATGGGGACACCTTGAGCTCGTTGCAGCGTGTTTCAGTGTACAGCGGTACTTAACCACTACGAACCCACCCCTAGCGATAACGGTACTGTCCGCCAAGCCGGCAGGAGGAGGACAACGAGCGTAAGCAATCGCGTGAAGACGTCCAAACAGGACACATATGAGGATTGCACCCCGGCAACATACATGTTCCTGGCCATCAACAATACGCTTCTCGACGCTCCGCCGCCAAGCGATGTCGCACCCAAGTTGCGTGCTGCTTCAATATAACACATCAGCGATCGTGAGGGTGACAAGCTTCTACATTCTACATCCATGCTAGTCGGGTAGCTGTGGTGGTGACCTTGTTCAGAAGGTGGATCCGCGTGCCGTTGGCGTGACCGCAGCGTTCGTGTCATGACTCGCGCGAAGTGGCGTGGCATCACATGGCACGGCGTGGCGTGGCACCGTTTCGGGGCATTTGCGCTAAAATCGCACAAAAACAAGTCGAGTTTCGATTGTTTTTTGTCCGTCAGCGGGGGGACTAAGGAACATGTGGTCGCGCAAACGAGTCGCGTAAGCATAATTCAATACAGTACTTTCTGCTAAGAGGATGTCCTTTCTACTTTTTTAAGAAAGTGTACATGGGTTTACGAACTCAATATTTCGAAGCGTCGAATCTCCTCTCGCCCACATACAGTGGCACAGGTGTCTCGACACCGTCATTTGTTTGCGCTGGTTGGCCTCGCTTTATGCATGATTACGACACACTAGCTCAAGCGTTTATATTTCAGAAAACAGGTGTGTTGCTGTGGAAGAGACGAATGAACTAATTATTCAATGTACAGATATCAATATACACAGGTTCCCAAATGGCACTTTTGTCCCAAGTTCGTCCTTTTTCTTCGATTACTGCAAGCAAGGGCTGTCGCTCGCAATCACTTGGCGTTTGTATGGTCGACCAAACACTCATCCATTGTCCGCCCCACGACTCGGCTGCCTGGTGCCGCCATGTAAACAACCGGTGCTCCCCGTCCCCTCCACACAACGTCGATTCGTTCGCATGTACCGTAGTTTAGCGAAATGCCCATCTTTCCTTGCGTTTTGTGTGGCGCCAAGCATTTCGGCAGAACCGTATTACGCTGTGCCTCATCCTCAGGGGCCAATCCGTTGTCGTCGATTGTCCATGGCACCACCCGCCTGCCGCGCTCAGACGGCCTGGAAGCATCAGCTCACTCCATCTTTCCACGAGCGACGGCCACTTCTCGACATGAGCAACGCGTCGATCGATCTCATGGTGCTGCGTCCCGGCTGCCCCTGCGCCCTCGGACGGCTCTGCGTGGCTCAGCGACTCGTCGAGCGCCGGTGGAACGAGCCCCAGCGCGTCAACGTCGACGTCGGCGTCCGTAGGCGCGTCCGCGTCCTCCGTCCGCGAGGACGGCCAAGCGGCCAAGAAGCGCCGGCGCGCGCCTGCGCCACCCGCGAACCCTCCGGCCGTGCTCGCACTTCCCACTGACGGCTCGCGCCTGCGCGCGGCGAACGGCGCGCCGCTGTCGGCGACGGTGAGTTCCATGGATCATCCTCGTGGTCCGACGCGCGATCTGACGATGTGGCGCCTGGCGCAGCACGAGCTGCGGCTCCTGAGGAGCCAGGTGGCCGCCATGGACGACGAGCTGCGCAAGCTCAAGGCCCAGTGGGAAGCCGCGCAGCCCGACCCGCGCACGCTGATGGCCGCGCACCGCGCCTGCAGTCGAGAAGCGCGCGTCCGTGCTCACGGACCAAGCGCACGACGAGCTGGCGGACGCCATGGCGCAGCAGCAGCTCGCGTTTGCTACGCTGCAGTCGCTGGTGCTCAACGCGCCGCTGTACTCGTGCGGCCGCGAGCTGTTCGACGCGCTGCACTTTGACACGGCGCTGGGGCTCGAAGAGACCGACCGCATCGGTCAGCTGCGCGCGCACTTTGAGCGCAGCATGACGTCCATCCCCGCCGCAGGTCGCGCACTTCACCAAGCTCGAGCTCGACGGACGCGCGGACGCCGGTCAGACCAACACACCTCAGAACAAGGTCAGCGTGACGGGCTGTGCCGATCACACGCTCGTGACGAGCGTGTTCGTGTCGGAGATCCCGTGCCCATCGCTCGAGCAAGTCTTCAACGGCGTGCTGGCGTACTTCAATGGGCTGCCTACCGCTGTCAAGCGTCATCTCGGCACCGCAATGGACCGCAGGGTGAGTGGCTACTCCATCAACATTTTTTGTGTATACCGCCTGCTAATCATTCTGCTTGGCGACGACAGCGCATTCTCTTGAACGACATGGAGACGCTCGCACGCACTGGTCGTCAGATGGAACTAGACGAGGAGCTGGGCCTCCGCATCGACGATTACATGCAGTACCGCCGCACGACCATCGCGAGCTCGGTGCTCGAGTCCACGGCCAATACGCTCGTGTGCGCGAGTCTGCGAGACCATCGTGGCATTTTCCACGTGGACGCAATCACGGATGACGCGCAGCACCCGTTCTCGGCCCGCGAGACGCCTCGGTGGGCCATGGCCGGGCTCACGCTCGAGCCCAACGAGGCGCGGCTGGCTGTGACGCTGCGGCTCGCCATCGTCTACCGCTACGAGCGGCTGCCGCAGGATCCCGCGGTGGCGCAGGAGATGCGCGAGCACCGCGCCATCCTCAACGGCGACCTGCTCATGGCGGCCTGTGTGCCAGCACCTGCGCGAGGCGACCAGCTAACCGTCGTGCCACGCTACAGTATAGTGTTTATAGTTTTACAGTACCTATAAATCAAATGGACCGCGTGTTTCTCGATCCTCGGGATCGGCGTTGCATCGGTGTGCTGGTGCTTTGCGCGCGGCCATCGCGAGCCGCCTTACCATGTTGAACCGTACCGTAGACTCCACATGTCACAAATCACACTTCACGCCATCTGTTTTTGTGGGCCTTCTACAATCTCCAAGTGATCGCACTTTTTGCCCAAATACCGAAATGATCGTAATCAAACTTAAATTCTCTTCATAATCATCAACCATATGTGGGCCACACGTGGTTGCTCACTGTCCAAAGCTCACGCCTCGGCCCGACTGACTAAACAAGCCCACTTCCCGCCACGACCATCAGGTCCACAGGCCTCCAAGGCTCATGGACTCGCCGCTCGCGGACGCGGCCTTCCGCTTCTCTACGGCCGACGCATCCTCGTCCTCATCCTCCTCCGCGTCCGCGAACGGCAAGCGCGCTCCTCTGCCGGCCGCTGTACGTCCGCACTTGAGGCCGCGGCCGTCCGCGCTGAGACCGTCCGTCCCCTCACTAACGCCGCGTGGACGTCACCCGCAGCATGAAGTCCGCCAGCTGCGCGCGCTCGTGCAGCGCCTGGAGCGCGAGCTGGCCGAGCTCAGCGCCAAGTGGCGCCAGGGCGCTGCCCGCCGACGACCGCGTGGTGCTCGCCGCGTGCGCCGCGGCCCGCGAGAAGGCGCGCACGACGCGCGCCGAGAAGCGCAACGCGCTGCTGCGCGACCAGCTCATGCAGCAGCAGCTCTTCTACGCCAGTCTGCAGGACCAGCTGGCGCGGCGGGCCCCGCTCGGCGACGGCTCCTCGCGCACCTCGGCCATCTTCGCGAGCCTCCACGCGCCGCTGAGGCTCTGCGGACGCGACGTGCAGGCCAAGGGCGGCAGCTTGAGGCGCCAGCAGCTCGCGCACCGACTTGCGGCCGGTGTGGACGGAGCTGCCGGACGTCATGGACTCCTTCACGCGCGAGCCTGCTGCCGCTCGCGTCCCCGTTCCTGCCCGTACTCGAGCACGAGCCTCGCGCCGACGAGCGTGCAGGCCAAGCCTGGAACGCTCGTGAGCAACGTGTTCGTGTGCAAGCTGCCGGCGGAGAGCGACGTCGCGCAAGTGTTCCGCGTCGTGGTCGATAACCTGAAGAAGGCGCCACAGGAGCTCAGCCAGCGACTCGGCATTCACTTAGACTTCTCGGTACTACCGCTCTGTACTGACAAGCACCAAGTACGGAGCGCGGTGCTCGGCCGAAGACGCAGTCTGACTGACGTGTTTTTGCTGTGCACTTTGCTGCAGATGCTCGACATGCTCGGACCGGAAAAATACTACGGTCGTGTGACGCGTACTGGCGGAGCCTTCAACGGCGTCGAGACCCTCACGGCATATGTCGCCGAGCTAGTCAACGAGGACCTTGGCGTCGCATTGCTCGACTTTGTGGACGCAGATGACGAGCTTTCGGATACGAACAACGCGGCTCCAGAAAAGCAAAAGCAGGACCAGCCGCTACAGCTCGACACGTGCTCGCTCGTGACAGTGAGCCGCATGCGACCGGAAGACGCCGAGAACGAGCCCGACAAGAAGCGACCCGTGCTCCTGCGTCGGCTGCGAGTGCACCGGTACAATCTACCACCGCACTCGCCATTGCTGCATAGAGATCTGGAGCAGCACCACGCGTACATTAATGGTGATTTGCACATGGAAATGTTGTCGGCCGCGGTAGGCGCGCGAGGCAGAAGAGAACTCGGCAACCTCGTCGGGTGCTGGGAAGACAGGCGAATGAATAGGAAAAAAAAGGCAGCTTTAGGGAAATAGAGTCGAGTATTTATCGAGTTCACAATTACATGAGCGAACCATTCACTCACTGCGCAATCTGAGCTGGCCGCTGCTCCATCATGTGCCGGCAAACGACCTCCATAAATAAGTCCCCGTTGGCCAGGGGGAGCGTGGCTCGCATCTCGTCGTGTAGCAGAGGAGACTGTGGCGGCAAGTTGTAACGGATGGTGTTGATGCGTTGTAGTAGCACAGTGGGTGCGCCAGTCATCGGGTCGGATCTCTTGTGTAAGAGAGATGGCGAGTGTCGAGTCGCGGAGCAAATCTCCTTCCCGGAGCTGCGTCGGGTGGAGGTCATCCCGGTCAACAAAATCGACGACGAAAACTGCTCGGTTGGAGCCGATGTGCGCGCTTCTGGTGGTGTTCGAGTTGGTAACAAAGTGCGGCCCAAAGCGGTAGTGCAGTCGAGAGTAGGCGCTCATGTTTCCCAAATCTTGCAAGAGCTACAGACATCAACAAATTTGCGTGAGCACGTTAGCTAGAGTTCAAGAAGCGGCTGCAGTATAGTTGAGAGAGAGACAAACCTGGAGGTCGGACTGGGCCACCACGCCATGCTGGCTGAGCTCGGTTGAAAGGCCCTGGAAGTAGCGCATCGTGGCGTCGATGGCGACCCGCAGTGTCGCGTTGGGCAGGCGTCCTACCAGCACGCTCGAGAGGTACGTGTGGCTTTCGTCGGCCATAATGCTCGTGTGTGCAAACAATGGCGGCCCGTTGGAACCTTCCCGGTTGGTAGCCTGGCGCGTCGATGAACTTGCGGGTGAACCTGTCGAGCGCTGCTGGTGCCACACGAACGCCGAGCTCGCACTGTCCGAGCAGTCTTTCCGTGCGTTCACTTGGCGAGAGCGAGGCCGGCAGCTCGAGGAACGTGTGCAGGGCGTCAAACAGCTCGCGGCTGCGCGAGGGCTGGAGCAGTGGCGAGTCGGTCACCCGCCGCTGCAGAGAAGCCAGGAAGAGCTGCTGCTGCAACAGCTGGTCCTTGAGCGACCGGTTCACTCCTTCGGCCTGGGCGATGCCCCAGCGGGCCTTGGCCACCTCGAGCGCTCGCACTCGGACGCGCTCGTCCGGCAGCTCCTTCCGCCACTTGGTGCACAGCGAGTGCATCGTGTTCCCCAGGGCCGTGGCGTCTTGCCGCAGCGCGCGGAGCTCGTGCTGATGGCATCGCATGGACACGGTGAGGACCGAGGCCACCACCACGCATCGGCCTGCATGAACACCAGGCGTACCGTGGCGGAGGGCGCCGGCGGACGGCGAGGCTTGTAGCGGCCCGAGAGGAACGCGTCTCCGTGGACCAGGTCGTCCGCGTCCACAGCCGCGTCCACAGCGTCCACAGCGTCCACTGCCGCGTCCACAGCGTCCACAGCCTTGCGCTTGGCGCCTGTGTGGACGGCACGAGGCCCCACGGCCACGTCCGCGGGCTGCAGCAGCGTGTCGAGCGTCGGCATCGCCTCGAGTGAGTCGCAGGAGGAGGTGGCGGCGAGGCGGCGATTACGAGAATGAGCCTGATGACCTATTTGTGAGACGGAGGTGGCGCGTAAAGGGGGGTCTTGTATTTGGAGGGATTATCCCATCGCAATTTACTGGGTGGATGTAGGCGGCGCGCTATTAAAGTGGGGATCAACCGATATGATGTGCTGGGAAGCGGGTGCTGATGACTGGCTGGGTTGCAGTCACATTGCGGTAATCAGTCTAGCAAAAGTTGATTCCCCGCTTCGTATTCGTTTTGGAGGAAAGGTAGCCTGGTTGTGACAAAGCAGGCTTTCATTGCGCTCCGTGCTGCAGTGTCGTCTGCATCCATTTCGGCGCATTCCACGCGAGGGCGGATGCGATCGCCTCAATGTTAAAGCTGGTCATGACACGACACAAAGAGAGAGAGAGTCGAAAACTGACGGTCGGTTGGCGTGCGCGCTCCGAATCGTCACCAACAAAGCAGGGGCCTTGGCTGCATCACGGGATTGTCAAGGCGTCTGAACTCTCAAAACGCTCACGTTATGTCCAAAAGACTGCTGACGGGACGCAAGGTCGCCGTGGTAAACAATAGCTGACTGTACTGGTTCATCCGCAACGCAGTGCGATCGAAATCAATTGGCGACGGACAGACGGCATCGCAGTGTTGCGTCCGAGCTATGGCTGTTGGTTGATGACGACGTCGAGAGCCGCTCCGTCGGTCCGAAACAAATCGGCGGCGCATAAGCACTCGTTGATTGTGAACAACTCCGCAAATCGCTGAGATTCTTCCATGCGAGGTTTGGAATCCTCGTGACTTGGCCACCGACTTGTTGAAGCGGAGCTCTCGTCTTTCACGAACGATCACGGTCCGGCCCGCGACCACATTTGCGTCGTCGTACAGTACAGTACTGTACTGATATTTTTAATACGTTTATGATTTGTTTGTTTTTGTATGAGCAGAGCAAGATCGACACAGCCGGGCATCATGGACCAAGCCACGCTGATCCCCCCTGCAGCTGCACAGCGCATGGACCCGCTCCTACATCAACACGATGATGTTGGACGGAGGAAGCGCGGCGATTTAGAAACGTTAGACACGATACAAACTTTTCTATCTATACGTTTCTAATCCTGCGATCACATGTCACGGACGAAATCAAGTCGGACCAGTGATTATGCCAAGCACGCAAATTTGTCGCCCAATGAGGGTGCTAGGAGCACTTAAAATCACGATACAAGGTCTAGAAATGGTAGAATTGCACCCTCTTCTGCCAGCGCGATTATGGTCACCTTGCCGAGCCTGATGTCAGGAGCTCCTGGCATTGCCACCACACTTGCATTCCGCGCGGTGCTGTGCTGAGCTAATGTCGCCACGCAGCTCCGACGAGCTACTGGGCCACGCAATGAACGCCACGCCACCGCCATCAGCAGTAGCAGCAGACTCTGAAAGCGCGAGCAGCGAGCCGTCGTCGCCCGCTCCAGCGCAAGTTGAAGACGCAGGAATGGCGTCAGCGGAGACCAAGACCCAGGCGGTTCCGGCCAAGAGGAGCGCGCTCAAGCGCAACGGGCAGCCGAGGAAGAAGAAGATCCGCACGTACTCGCGGAGAAAGGTAAGGTGGAGTTCGAGTGTGTTGGACTGATGAGCATGCGCTGACTCTAGGCGGTGGTGCAGGCAGAGATGGCGGAGCTGCAGATGGAGCTGGAGGGGCTGGAGGAGAAGCGGAAACGCGTATCGGAGCGCGCGGAATCGGTAAACAAGCAGCGCGCGCTCGTCGACTCCGAGGAGTACAACAAGCTGCTGCGCGAGACTATCCACAAGCAGCGCCTGCTGCTCGCGACCTCGACCTCCCTCGTCTCGTCCTTCCTGGTGCGTTCTGCTTGCAGAAGATGTATGTTTGTCAAAGAGCTCACGAAGCTGTGGTGGCAATAGCGCTCACAAGACTTCAGTCCGTTTGAGTCGTTCATTCGACTCGGGCGAGATCCCCAGGAGCGGCGAGCTACGATGCTGGCGCTCAAGCCCGAAAAAATCCAGAGCGCGCTCCAGTTCTTGCAAGAGAGTCGACGTTTTATAGATCCGACGGCCGATTTCACCGAGACCAAGCGTTTCCGATCCCGTGGCGGTGATCTGTGCTGCATTCGGTTCTCGATAACACCATTCCCAGAAGTTCCGACCGTCATGCAGGCATTCAAGACCCTCCAGCAGTTTATCCACAACATGGAGATTAGCGTCTCCGAGGTTATGGGCGACATTACAGTGCGAGAGAATGACGACGACAACTTTGACGACTCGATGACACACCACAAGCTCGTGACGTCGGTGGCCAATGTGGTATTCCTCGACGCAAACAATATCACATTCGCCGAGCTCTTGCCGGGCTCGACGCCTGACGACGATATCGGCGTGATTGTAGCCGAGTACGTGGATGAAGACGAACTGTATCCGTACCGACCAACCGAGCGCGTGCGCCAAGACATTACAATCCGCAGCATGGTGGCGTCCTATCTTCAGCCCGACGGTCAACGAATTGTGGCACTGACGAGGTGGTCCATGTTCCGGTTCCACCATTCCCCCTTCCTACCTTTTGACGCAAACGTTGCAGACCGCGTGACCAACGGATCCGCCTCAGTAGATGAAGCCATGATCAACGCTATCCGTCATTCTGTTGGCATATGAGTAGGTTTAAACGAGAGTAGTTCAAACCCCAGTCACGACTTTCTTGGATGAATGGCGAGAGATGACCTGCATCACTTCATAACAAGTTGCACCGCTCTGGTAACATGCATCGATGATGTGATTACGGCCGATTGCGACACGATGGCGATGCGTGCGGGGATCTCGTGAACTCAGCACAGATCCAAATCCGACCGCAGCGCGGAGCATCGACTGGTGCAAATGGACGCGACAACGCCTCTCTTCGATGACACATCACCGGACACACTTCCTTCTTTGTCAACTCCGCGTTCATCCATAGGCGTGACTACTAAAGGCATCACGGACGATTTGAGTCTCCTACCAACCAATACCGTCAAGCACAGGAAAAAGCGCAAGAAGCATTCATACACCGTCCAGAAGGTGAGGTGGACTTGGTCTAAAATGGGTGCACCAAGATATAACATTGCTGCATGTTTGGCAGGAGGAGTTGGCACGGCTCAGGGCAGAGTTGGAGGAGCTCCAGTATCAACACTCACAGTTGCAGAGCCACACAATCAAGACAAATGCAGAGCGGCAGAATGCGGCCTTGGGCGATGCTATTCACAACCAACGAGTGTGTTTCGCTCTAGGGCACTCCATGCTATCGCAGTTTATGGTGCGTTGGCTTCAAATCAATGCGGTAGATTGTGCACCAACTAACCACTGTGATGTTTCTGTAGTGCGTACATAAGTATGAGCCGTTCTTGCCTCTCATCCAACTAGGTAGCGACCCTACGAGCCGCTTTGAGACCCTCCGCGCGATTAAACACCAGAAGCTACGCCATGCACGCGAGCTTCTTGAGGCGCAAATGAGCTACATGGACGAATCCAATGACTTCAGTGAGAGCCAAAAATTCATCGATCAGCATAATGATCGCTGCTTCCGGCTGTTTGACGTGACGATTCTACCTCTACGACAAGAAACAGTCAAGTCAATATTCGATGAGATGTGCAGGTTCGTGTCGTCGTTCGAGATGAAGTTCTCCGAGACGCAAGGCGACTTCACCATTCGCGACATCGACAGCACGCAGGATCCATCCGTCTCACAACACCGGCTCGTGACATTCGTGGATAAGCATGCGGCAATCGAAAGCAACCACGTCACATTCACTGAGTTTCTGTCTCCAAAGACAAACCATGAACAAGGAGGGGATGTTGGGATCATCGCATCGCAATTCGTTGACGACGACGCCTTGTACCCGTATTGGCCAGACAAGTTTCTTCGTCAAGATGTGACGATGTTCGCAATGGTTCGCCATGGCAAACAAGGCCGCAAGTTCGCCCAGGGTGTATTTGGTGATAGATGGACCGCTGAAGACAAAACGGTCACGATTATCCGCTCTACTCTGAGTCGCGTTCGACGCTCAGCCTTACCGCTAACTTGTGACGAGCTGCAGAAACTCCATGAAGGCATCCAAAACGTCGATGCGGCTATGATCGATCAGTTACGCACGTTTATCAGGTCGCGCGAGCACGCCTTCTCTACTCAGTAGACTGGAGCAATGGAAGCTGCTTTATGTAGCGTAGATAATGCATCGTCAAGATAGCTCTTCTGTTGTTGCCTGCATCGTACGAAAACTGTCAACGGTGTGCCGCAAAGCTCGTGACAACGAAGTGAAAACGTGAAAATCCAGTAAAGCCCCAGTATTGTACTTAGTAGTGATTACTGTACCGTAGAGCGCGGTATAAGTGAGACCACGTCACGCCCACATCGCGATACGACAGTCACGACGCTGCAAGAGCAATGGCCGAGCCCTCGCTGTCCTCTCCATCTCGACGCACCATGAAATCGAAGCGTAGCAGCATGGACGCCGAATGCGAAGCCAAGCCCAACAAGCGCAAGAAGCGCACGTACTACGTGCGAAAGGTGAGGGCTGCTCATGGGGCCGCGTTTGAAGCAGACCTGCGAGCATTGCGAGCTGACGGTGTTGGATGTCTCCAGGAGGAGCTCGTGCAGCTCAAAGAGGAGTTGAGGAAACTCGAGCGTAGGAACCCAGACCTGGTCAAATACTTGGAAGTGCTGAATGTCGTGCGTCAAAACGAAGCCTTCCGGGACGCAATTCAAAGCCAGCGCTTGCGGCTCGCCGTCGGGCACTCCATGCTGTCGCAGTATATGGTGCGGTGAGCTCTGATGGATTTAGAATGATTGGCCGTGACGACTGACGACGCATACAGCGCATGAGCGATGCGAGCTTTGAGCCTCTTATCAAGCTCGATCGAAACCCCATGAACCGCCACGCGACTCTCTGCGCGATGAAGCACCAGATACTGCAGCATGCACACGAGTTTCTTGAGGCCCAGATGATTCACATGGACGACTTGGTAGACTTCAATGAGGGCCAGAAGTTCACGAACCAGCACGGGGACCGGTGCTTCCGCGCTTTTGACGTGACGACTCTGCCACTTCGACATGCAAGCGTCGAAGGAGTCTTTCACGAATTGCGCAACTTTGCTACTTCGTTCGAGATGAGCGTCTCGGAGGTACAAGGTGGTTTCACAATCCGTGAAAGCGAGGATTCGCGGGATCCTTCGATCTCGCAACATCGAATCGTAACATTCGTTGATGACCAAGAGGCGATCGAGAGCAACCACGTCATGTTCAGCCAGTTATTGCAGACCAATGGCTCAAGCTCCGACCAAGGGATTGGAATTATCACGTCGCACTTCGTCAGCGAAGACGCCGTGTATCCATACTGGCCTGACAAGTTTCTGCGGCAGGACGTGACGATGTACACGATGGTCCGTCGTGTCAAACAAGCTTATGGTGTGGCTGAGAACACCCCAGATCATCGCCTTACCATTTCGGAGACTGAGGACTCGCCTGCAAGAGATGGAGAGGAGTCTGTCGTCGTTGTTCGCTGGGCTCTGAGCCGCGTGCGACCCTCAAACTTGCCGTTGGCTACAGACGTGCACCACAGACTGCTGGAGGGGATTCGAAAAATCGACGTGGCGATTGTCGATCGTTTGCAAGCGTTTATCGATTCACACTCGCCAAGGAGTGCTCTTCCCAGCCAGCAGCTGCAGTCTACAGTCTTGTCGTTGTAAGTTTGCGCCGTGCAGATCTTTAGGGATAACAGTTGCAATGCGTAGAATGAGGCTCTGGTCATCATCACACTGCAGCTAGCCACGTCAGGAAAAGGGAGTTGATGCACAATGCCCTCGAGAAAACATGCGCTGGCGATGTCAGATTACGACGCATCGTGAATACGATCCCCTTTGTCGAGTCCTCGGTGAAAAGCCTTTCCGTACTCACGCGTTTGTCGAGGCGGAAATGAGGGACGAATCAATAGACTGCAACGAAGACAAGGAAGGTCAGCGACCGATGCTTGTCTTTCATTTGATGCGAAACGCTCTGCCACTAGGGAAGCAACAAATATGTTTGCTTTGAGAACGAGGACCCATGGGAACAACTGAGCACAGACTCGCGGAATGTTCGCCTCTTTAGACTGTGCTCAGAGCTGGTGGCTCCAGAACGGCGGGCAGAAGAGGCCATTGGCGACGCAAGAGTGCGTTTTCGACTGAAAAAGATATGTGCGACAGCCTTGCCCACGCCTCTCGATGGGCTCCAAGGAGCGCACGACGGCACACAAGAAGCTGACGCAGTCCTCCTTGGTCGACCATTTGCGAGCTCTTCATCAGATCAGTTTCCGGTCAGCAAGCACCGTCAAGTAGCTCGAGCCTGGTCCTTACCAAGACCATCGTCTCTGTGAATGATCCAGCTTTCAGCAGCTCTCTCTCTCTCTCATACGAGCCAGAAACTTGGGACCCACCGGTCGGTCGCTCCGTTGGCGTTGGGTCCGCCGTCCTCTTGTGAGCCCCTAGCAGCCGGCAGGCGGACCATCATCCGGTTCTGTATTGGCGCATGTAGGCACCAAGCAAACAGCACAATCCGCCCGACGGCGCGGGGATTACGCCACCGGGCGGCTCCATGTGCGTGCGGTGGCATGGCCGGTGCAAGCGGCCGTCAGTATCGATGGCCTTCCACGAGCAACGCGATCAGAGCAATCACTGCGCGCGCACTCTGCCGGGAGTGCACCCAGCCCGAAAGTATGGGACAGCTCGGGGAGAATCCAGCTCTCCAGCCACTCAGTTTACTCGCGTCAGTCGATGAAACCCGGCGCCAGGCGCACTGCTCGGACGTCTGGACGCTCAGTCGCTCTTGGCTTCTTGACGGACAGCACACGTGAGCTCCTCCGCCCTTGGTCTGGTGTCGGGCACGCAGCCATGACGCGTGCCAGCACGGACGGCGACAGCGATGACGCGATGCAGTACTCCAAGCCGCTGCGGCAGCAGAAGAAGCTGTGCGATGAGGCCATGGAGTTCGTCAACACCTGGCGTGGCCATGCAGAACGCCTCCCCGCCTGACACGGCAGGGGCAGAGGCCAACCTCACGCGGGCCGTCGAGATCATGGAGCAGGCGCTCGCCATCGAGTACCCGACGCAGGAGGAGCGCGACGCGAGTCAGCGCCTCAACAACAAGATGAACCGGTACGTCAAGATGATCCGCAGCCAGCGTGACAAGAGCCCGACCGCGGGGCCTGGTGGTCGACCGCTCGTCAAGAGCAACATCCTGGAGATGGACCAGCTGCCGCAGACGTACAACGCGGTGATGGAGCTGCTGACCAACGGACAGAGCGGGGATATCTTCGAGAACCTCAAGCAGACGTTCGGTTTCCAAGAAGGCAGCGTCGTCAACCAGAAAGAGCACGTGTTGCTACTCCTGACCAACTTCAAGCTTCAGGCTGAGGAGGACGCACCTCCCGGAGCTGAAGCGAACGAGCGACAGCATGACCCGCAGAAGGAGATGGAGTGGGCCAACAAGGGTGCCAAAACATTGCACACTCGGCTCTTCAGCAACTACACCAAGTGGTGCAAGTACGTCTCGACCAAGCCCAACTTCACAAACGACCCCGTCGTAGACATCGTGCTGTTCTTTCTCATCTGGGGAGAAGCTGCCAACTTCCGCCAGGTACCGGAGTGCCTTTGCTTTCTGCTGCATAACATGCTCCCGCAAGCCTCGTCTCGAGGAGGCGGGGACAAGCAGCCGGGCGATTTTCTGGCCGAGGTGATTCGGCCAATGTGGGCGGAAGTCAAGAAAGATAACGACAAGAAGACCAGCCAAGGGTGCCCGCGCTCCACACTCTGAAATTCGCAACTACGACGACTTCAACGAGTTCTTCTGGAACAAGAAGTGCCTCAAGTATAATCCTCAGACCCTTGGCGAGGCCTTTGCGGAAGTGGACAAGAAGGGTCATCCAAAGACGGTCAAGAAGACGTACATTGAGAGGCGGTCATGGGCTCGAGCTATATTCACATTCCGGCGCATTTTTTGCTTCAACTGCGCGCTCCTGATCATGGTCATGGGGTTCGCCATGAATATGGTGCTCTTTTGTCCCGATTCGCCGATCTTGTACCAAGCAGATGTATCGAATGGAGACTCGCGATCTTTTACGGTGTTCTCGAAGAACTTGACTGCCTCGGACAGCGCCAACTATTACGACGATACGGGTTCTTTCAAGAACGCCGACGATGACGCATCCGGCGAGTCGTCTTCTTCTGGAGGTACCATTTGTAACAAGGCGCTGCTGGCGACATGCCTAGGCATCAGCCCATACATCGAAGGCACAACGTTTACAGAGGTTCCGATCGATTTCAAGGGAGTACTCACTCAAGTCCCGTTCACAGACTGTGTCAAGAAGAGCACAGGGCTTTGCACGTGTTACGTCGACCTCATTGATGATTGCTTCTCGGCGACGGGAACAACAGAGCACATCAACAAAGACACGGAGGTGTACGAATACACGCTCAGCTACGACCAGAGTTTGTGCGTTCCTGTTTGGAAGAATGAGGTCGAGGCGATTATCAAAGAAGCTGGTCCTGGTCGACTGAACTGCGACGTCTGCCAACTTAGCCTCAAGGCCTTGATCTCAAACGGCAAGATTGGAGACTTGATCTCTGGTCTCCTCACAGTTGGAACCGGTACTGCTCTTCCCGCTGGTAGCACCAGTACTGAGCGAACGGACATTGGCGCACTTGCAATGTTTGGTGGAGTTGGCTGCGTCGGCTTGGTCGTTGCGTGCGAGTTCGTGAACAAGGTCACCTCGCGTGTATCATCTGGCTATGTTGGACGCTCCTTGCCAGTTCCGTTCAAGGCTTACTGCCGGTATGTGTGCTTTTGGTTCCTCCTGTTCGCTATCAAGCTTTGGTTCGACTACCAGTACGTTGTCAAATCACTCGTGGAGACATCGCTGTTCATCTGGTACGCGAACTCTGACAGCTATCTGCCGTACTCAAACTTCATGGTGCAAATCACGTTCCACAACATCTTGTACATCCTGTTTCTGTGGCTGCCAGCGTTTTTTGTCTTCATGTACGACCTCCAAATCTTCTACGCCATCGTCAACGTCGTGTTTGGTTCATTCGCTGGCTTCAACCTCCGCATCGGTGAACTCCGTTCGTTCCGAGTACTGCGCTTGTCGTTCAAGTCGATCCCGCGCATGTTTAACAAGAAGATCGTACCTAACATTCACGATGCCGCAGCTGCTGACGGCAAGAAGAAGAAGAAGAAGCTGAAGAAGGGAGAAAAGGAGGATCTAGGTATGCCGGTTCGAGTATTCGAGCGCGTCTCGATGGTTGAAGGAGTCAAGCCGTTGACTGTCAAAGCGCAAATGTACTCAAACCTGCTGGAGCAAAGCAATCAATACCACGAAGTGAAGACGCCGAACGGCGAGGAGGACGAAGCCTCCCAGAGTCGTCAGTCTCAACTCGGGTCGATCACAGGTGTGTCTGGAGCAGGACTTTGAGCGAACTATTCCGTTTGCGATGGCGTGGAACCACTGCCTTGCCAGTCTCCGTGAAGCCGATGTTATTAGCGACCGCGAGTTGAACGTGCTCAGCTACTTGATCGACTCAATTGACGCGGAAGACCGCAAACTCTACCCACCAGCATTTCTCACGGCTGGCTAAGCTGGATGAATCCATCGATATTATCGCAGAGTGCTCTGCTGTGTACGAGAAGCTGAGCTCAGACAAGAAGAAGAAGGACAAGGCACTGCAGAAGATCGAGACGACTATGCGAGAGCGCCTACTAAAGGATGATCTGCGCGTGGAGTCATGTCTTGGCTCTTACAAGTTTACTTCGCAGGCGATCCGCATCTTGCTGGGCGAAGCGCATAAGGACTTGAACGAGTGCTTTGATTTTATGGAAGAGATGGCGAACCAGAAGACGCTCCTCCAGGGTCTGAACTTGAAGAAGCTTCACCACTGTCGTGCCGCGTGCGCAGAGCTCATGAAGGCGCTATTGGAAGTCCCGAAGGCAAACTCGGCCAACAGCATCAAGTTCCAGCGCTCGTTGTACAAAGTTATCGACTGCGTAGAGGTTGTGCTGAATTCCCTGAAGGTGATTCTGGGCAAGCAAGAAAATCTCGTGCAGATTCTGACTGAGACGCCACTGAAGCAAAACTCGTTCTTCTTCCCTGGCGACGAGCAGCAATACGCGAACGTACAACTGCAGAAACTCGTTGAATCAGAGGCGGCGCTTGACATCGTTTCGCGCGCATACCAGCTCCTGACAGTCGACAACTTTGATGCTGAGCCACGCTCTGAAGAGGGCCGTCGACGCTTGCGTTTCTTCGCCAACTCTCTGTTCATGGAAATGCCGGACGCCAAGCCAATCCGCAAGATTCGCTCACTGACGGTGTCAACGCCTTATTACAGCGAGATCGTGCTCTACTCGGTGAAGGAACTGACAACACAAAACGACGATAGCATGAAGTTGCTGTTCTACTTGAAGACGATCTACCCAGTTGAATGGGAGAATCTTATCGAACGTCTACAAGTCAAGGACATGGAGGAAGCGCTCAAGAAGTACCCTGAGGAGGTTCAGTTGTGGGCAAGCTACCGTGGTCAAACGCTCGCGCGCACAGTTCGTGGTATGATGTACAATGAAGACGCGATTCGCTTCCTGCACTGGCTGGAAATCTGTGAAAACGAGGTGATGCACCAGCCCGGCTGTCCATGCAACAAGTGTAAACGGCTAGATGAGATGGTGGCGCTCAAGTTCAACTACGTCTGCACGTGCCAGATCTACGGTAAGATGAAGGACGAACAGCGTCAGCAAGCTCAGGACCTCGAGTACCTGCTGCGGAAGCACCCCACTCTGCGCATTGCGTATGTTGACGGACCGAAGAAGGTGAAGGACGAACCAGACAAGTACTACTCCGTGCTGATTCGAGCACAAGGAGAAAGTATCGCGGAGGTGTATCGTGTTGAGCTTCCTGGTAACCCCATCATTGGCGAGGGTAAGCCTGAGAACCAGAACCACGCCGTCATCTTCTCTCGTGGCGAGCTGCTCCAGTGTATTGATATGAACCAGGACGGCTACCTCGAAGAGTGCCTCAAGATGCCAAACCTTTTGTCGACCATGGATGGCCATGATGAGAAGAAGCCCCTGACGATCATTGGCTTCCGAGAGCACGTGTTTACGGGAGCAGTGTCCAGTCTGGCAAGCTTCATGTCGATTCAGGAGTTGGCGTTCGTCTCACTTGGTCAGCGAATGCTTGCTCGGAACCATGTTCGTCAGCACTACGGTCATCCCGATATCTTTGATAAGATCTTTGCAATGGGCACGGGTGGCACTGCCAAGTCGTCGAAGGGTGTCAACCTCTCGAAGATATCTTTGCTGGTTTCAACACAACTTTGCGCGGCGGTCGCGTTTCACACGAAGAGTTTGTC
This sequence comes from Phytopythium helicoides, assembly GCA_024867545.1. NCBI lineage: Eukaryota > Oomycota > Peronosporomycetes > Pythiales > Pythiaceae > Phytopythium > Phytopythium helicoides. The sequence continues at coordinate 188,334 of JANFNE010000061.1, read as the reverse complement.
CAGGTTGGCAAGGGTCGTGATGTTGGCATGCAGCAGCTGGTTCTGTTCGAGGCCAAGATTTCTTCAGGCGCCGGTGAGTGTGTGGTGTCTCGTGATGCACTTCGCATGGCTACGCGCCTCGATTTCTTCCGCTTGCACTCGTGGTTCTACGGCAACTTGGGTTGGTACTTCACGCAGTCGATGACGGTCGTTGGCATCTACGTCTTTATCTACGGCAAGGTGTACATGGCGCTGAGTGGCATGGACAGCTACTTTCTCGAGAAAGGTGGCCTCGGCATTGGTGGCACGTTGAACACATCGTGGGCTGTCCAATTCGGCTTTTTGCTCGTCGTCCCAGGTCATTGCCGTGGTTGGTGTGGAGCGAGGATTCCGCCATGGTGTGACGTACTTGATTTGGAACGTCATCACGCTCGGCCCGATCTTCTTTACCTTCCAGATGGGCACGCGTATGAACTACTTTGATCGCACGCTGGTTCATGGAGGCGCCAAGTACCGCGCTACTGGTCGTGGCTTCACGATCAAGCACGAGAAGTTTGCGGAGCTTTTCCGATTCTACGCGTTCAGCCATTTCTACCGAGGTGTCGAGTTGGTGTTCTTGCTGATCTTGTTCGCTTCGTACGGCACGTTCTCTTGGTGCCAATGCTCGTGGACATTGGATGCCGAGTTCTACAACTACTATAAGCCGAGCGACACGGACTGGAGGGCTCGCTGCTACGCGAACTACTACCAGAATTGCGTGATGCCGACGAACCAGAACTATGGCATTATGTCATACTCGCTGTGGATCATCGCAGCGACGTGGTTGTGGGCACCGTTTTTCTTCAACCCTAGCGGCTTGGACTGGGACAAGCTCATGGAGGACTACAACGACTGGCAAAACTGGCTGCAGACGACGAACGATACGGCGCAGAGTTGGTTTGGCTGGTGGTCAAGCGAGCTTGAATACCTGGACCATTCGTCTCGTGGTGCGATCTTCTTTGCGATGGTCCGCAAGACACGCTTCCTCTTGTTGGCGTATGGCATCTACCTCAACGCCATGTACAATGCGTACTACGGCGACGATGGGAAGGTCATCGAGTCGGACGACATGATGTCGTACGCGCTGGCGGCGGGCATGATCGTGGTTGTTCTGCTGGCGGTGTGCGTGGGCTATGTTGCGAGCCGCGTGACGAAGAAGATGACGTTCAAGCAGAAGAAGCTGCGCAAGATGAAGTTCTACCTCTCGTGCTGCGTGCTGCTGCTGCTGATCGCCTGCCTGTTTGTGATCTCGTTCTCCGAGTTGTTCCAGCTGGTCCTGATGATGTTCATCGCCGCGTACTGGTTCCTGCAGTACTTCATCTACCGCGGGCACCGCAACCACGTAGTTGTTCGCGCTCTGGCGCGCACGTACGACCGCTGGGTGGGCTGGATCGTGTTTGGCCCCATCGTGATCATAGCCATGATCCTGCCGTTCGTCTCGTCGTTCCAGCAGCGTGCCATGTTCAACAACGCCTTCACTGCTGGCCTCGAGGTCTCCAAGCTCTTCTCCAACGAGGCCGCGTCGTCCGCGGGCACCACCAAGGTCGTGCGCGTCAAGCGCGTCGCCAAGAAGAAGAAGCGCAGCGACTAACTGCGCAACTTGAAGTGCGTGGCCGGTGTAACAGTAGAACGTCAGTACCCAAACCGTCCCACTTCTTTTCAAAAAAAAAACAAATTGCGCATAACACCTCCATCTTTCCAAAAAACCTCAAATACAGCCCCTCTCTCTCCATTATCGACACATATCGCCGTGTCAAACCGCCCACTCTCGCTTCCGCCAAGTTGACGCCACGCCGCGCCATGTTCCCGAGCGCGTCGCCCTCGGCGCCCGCGCCGACACCCCCGCCGGCCGCCGGCGCCTCCGCGCAGTCGAATTCGCCGCTGGGCGTCGAGTTCGTGCCGCTCACGGCGCTCCTGGCGCCGCAGGAGCCTCCGAAGCCCCAGAATGCGCCGGCGAACGTGGCGCCTGTCGCTCCGCCAGCCTGCCGACGACGCGCCGGCAGCAGCGCCCGCGCCGACCTTTAGCGCGCCCAGAACAGTGTGGGGCGGCGTGCTGGAGGAGTCGCTGCTGGTGGCGGCGGCGCCCGCGAGCAGGAAGGCTGGAGCGAGCTCGGGGCTCGCCACGCGCACCTACTACCGGCGCAAGGTGAGGTGATGATGATGGCGGAAGGATGGGGAGCTTCCGGACTGATGCAGGAGGCGGCGGGGATGTTGCAACAGGAGGAGAAGGAGGAGCTCGAGCGCGAGGTGCAGGGCCTCGAGGCGCAGCTGCAGCACTTTGCGCGACCGGCAGCGCGCCAAGAGGCAGAGGCAGGAGATGGCGACGAGAGAGACGCAGAACCAGGCGATGCGCTTCGCCATCCGAACCCAGCGCATCGCGTTCGCCAACACCATGTCCTTCATCTCCAGTTTCCTGGTACGCTGCACTTGTCAGGCGTTAACTTGAGACGGATGGAGGCGCTGACAACCTTCGTGGGCATCGCAGCAAGGTCCAGACCACAGCAAGTACGAGCCGACCATCTGCCTCGGAACGGACCCAGAGGAGCGCCATGAAAAGCTGCTGCTGCTCAAGCCGCAGCGACTCGAGGAGGCGCTGGGCTTTCTCACTGAGCGCCAGCGGTTCATGAGCCGCACGAGTCCGTTCTGCGATACCCAGCGCTTCGTAGCCGAGAACGGAGACCACTGCATGGTCCGCTTCGACATTGCACCGATCCGCAGTGCGCGCACCGTCAAGCAAGCATTCGACGCCGTGCTCAAGTTCACATACAACCTGGAAATCGCGCTCTCGACGCAGATGGGCGACATCACGCTGCGCGAGAACGAGGACGTGAGCTGGAACAGCACGGTGGCGCAGCACCGCCTCGTGACGACCATTAGCGACACGCTTCAAGTCGACACGAACAACGTGACGTTTGCCGAGTACCAGCCCGACAGCGGGAACATTTGGAGTGGCGGAGCCGGCTGGGGTGGCGGACTTGCTGGCAAGGAGGTCGGCGTCGCCGCCTGCAACTACGTCGCTGAAGACGGGCTGTACCCGTACAACCCGGCGCGGCTTCGTCAGGACATCACGTTCTTCGTGCTCGTGACATCCTTCCCGAGGCCGTCTGGTGACATGCCACCGCCTAACGCGAGTGGTGAGCCCCCAAGTGAGAACCTCGTGGTCGTGAGTCGCTGGACGTGCTTCCGCATCCGCAAGCCCGAGTTCTACGTGTCAGATGAGGAGATGGAGCGGACGCGCGAATCGCTCGAGCACGTGGGCGATGCAATGCTGGCCGACGTGCGCAACGCGTGCGCAGCGAACTCCCCGCCGTCCTAGCCCATCTGTACTGATCACTCTAGCAATCATGCATCAGCTTTGTACAATCTACGCACTTGAAGAAATCTGCCATTCCATTGAGCTCACCATACATGATGCCCGACGTCCAACGGTAGAGAGGGTGATCTCACCAGCGCATGTACCACGCATAGACAGCTGCTTGGTGATCGGCTGCGCACTTTAGCCTTGGGCTTCAGTTCTGCAGAGACCAGCGGAGCCGTCGGCATGCCACAGCTCGCCGAGCCTGCTCGATCCCCTCGAGACCTCGAGAGCGGTGACTCGACTGATACCCGCCCGTCCGAGGGCTCAGCGTCGTCTCCAAGCAGCAGCCCCGCGCCACCACCGCCAGCAGCTCCTCGCGCAGTATGGAGCGACCTGCCTGGCGACCGCGTGCTAGTCATTGAGCCTCCGAGCAGGGAAGACACGGCGCTGGCGCTCAAGGCCCGCACGTACTACCGCCGCAAGGAGGAGAAGCAGGAGCTCGAGAGCGAGCTGGCCGAGCTGCAGGAGCGACTCGAGGACTTTGAGTGGCGAGGCTGCGCCAAGCGGCGGCGAGAGGAGGTGGCAACGGGCCAGCTCTTCGGCCAGGCCATGCGCTCGGCCATCCACAGCCAGCGCGTGCAGTTTGCCAACACCATGTCCTTCGTGTGCGAGTTCCTGGTGCGTTTGCTGGCTGCTGCTTGCGCTTGGCGCGCCATTTGACACGAAGTGCGTTTGTGGATAGCGCGCTCACGACCACAGCGGCTACGAGCCGACCATTTGCCTCGGCACAGACCCAGGGGGCAGGAACGCCGCCTTGTTGCGTCTCAAGCCCCAGCGACTCGAGGTCGCAGTGCGGTTCCTGCAGGAGCGGCAGCGGTTCATGACGCGTACGGCCGAGTTTTGCGACCTGCAGCGGTTCGAGGCCGCGAACGGCGACCTGTGCCTCGTGCGCTTTGACATTCAGCCCATCCACGGTGCGAGAAGCGTCAAGCAGGCGTTCGATGCCGTGCTCAACTTTACTTACAACCTCGAGCTGTCGATCTCGGCGCTCGTGGGCAACATCACGCTGCGCGAGAACGAGGACGCGAGCTGGAACAGCACGGTGGCGCAGCACCGCCTCGTGACAACCATCAGTGACACGCTTCAGGTCGACACGAACAACGTGACGTTTGCGGACTACTGGCCGTCCAGCGGGTTTCCAGGCGAACTCGAGGGCAAGGAGCTTGGCGTCGCGTCCTGCAACTACGTGGATGAGGACGCACAGTTCCCGTACAGCCCGACGAGACTGCGCCAGGACATTACGTTCCACGTCGTGGTGCGGTCGTACCCTCGACCAGGAGGCGATGGCAGCGAGCAAGTCGTGGTGCTGAGTCGGTGGACATGCTTCCGCATCCGCAAGCCCGCGTTCCCCGTGCCCGCCGCCGACCTTCGCCGCACCCGCAACTCGCTCGAGCAGGTCGGCAGCGCCATGATCGACGAGGTGCTCGGCGCCTGCGAGCAGCAGCAATAGCGTAGTTTACATGTTAATCCGAGGCGTGAAGCGTTGCTGAGCGATGCAGCGGCCGCACCACCACGCACTTGTAGCGTCAAACGTGTCGTCAATGCGCCAAGTCAAGTGGTGCGGAATGGCTACACATATTTGCGATACCTACCAATACCGGTATCTCCTACTCGTCGCATAACCCCTTTCCCTGCTCGCGTCACGCAATGTTTACGCCATGATTAGATCATACCGTTATGTCGCCGGATTTTTTCTCGCATTAACTTACTATCAGTATATCTTCTCCTAATACCATACAAACATCTTCTAATCTACTGATTTCAGGTTACCATAGTCAACGACACAATGACGCTCCCCAAAATACAGTCGAGCGAGCTCAAGGCTGGATGGCGACGCTGCCGGCCATGTCGACGCGAGTGCTGCGGCCGCTGGCGCGCGCGCCGGAGCCCGCGACGTCGCCTGCGTCTCCTCCGTCGTCTGAGGCCTCGAGCCCCAAAGTTTCAGAGTCAGCGGGCGCCGAGGAGCGCGAGGACGAGCGTGAGAAGCCGGCGGAGCAGGAGAAGAAGGCGGGCGGGGGACGCGGGCGGCCGCGCAGGGCCGGCGAGGCGGGGCCCAAGCCCAAGAAGGCGCGCAAGAGGACCTACTACATGCGCAAGGTGCGGTGTGGGTGCAGGCTCGTTGTTTTTTGGGGCGTGGGGGCTGACGGGAGACGGCAGGAGGAGCTGGCGACGCTGACGGAGGAGCTCGAGGACCTCAGGCGGCGCAACGCCAAGCTGCTGGAGCGCGCGGCCGTGCACGAGCAGCGCGCAGAGGTGCAGAGGGTGGAGCGGCAGAACGCGGCCATCAACGACGCCGTCCGCGGCCAGAGACTGCTGTTCGCCAACGCGCACTCCATGTTCACGCAGTTCATGGTGAGCTGCTCGGAGGTTCTAGCTGGCGCTGGGTGGGTCGGTGGCTGACGGTTCTGGTGGTTGATTCGTGCAGCGCGTGCAGGAGCAGAGTCCGTTCGAGTCGTTCATCAAGCTGGGGAGTGACCAGCTCGCGCGCCACGCGACGCTGCAAGCCATGAAGCACCAGAAGCTGCGCAACGCGCGCGAGTTCCTCGAGGCGCGGATGAGACACATGGACGAGTCGGCCGACTTTAGTGAGCACCAGAAATTCACCAACCAGCACGGAGATCTGTGCTACAATAGCTTCGATGTCACGCCACTGCCGCTCGGTCAGACGTCAGTCAAGACCGTCTTCGACGTCGTGCTCAATTTTGCCTACACTTTCGAGATGAGCATCTCTGAGGTGCTGGGCGACATTACTATCCGCGAAAATGACGACACATGGGATCCGTCAGTCTCACAACACCGGCTCGTGACGCTAGTGGGCAACCGCGTAGAGATGGAGACCAACCACGTCATGTTCGGTGAGTACTACCCGAATGGCCCATCCGCGGCAGGCGAAACAGACTGCCCACCACTCTCCCCGCGTTTTGGAGCGCCTTCTCAACTCCCCGAGGGTCAAGAAATCGGCATCCTCGCATCGGACTTTGTGAACGAAGATGAACTGTACCCATATCGACCTGACAAGTTCTTGCGGCAAGATGTGACCGTGCTGACCATGGTTCGCCGCTCAAAAACTTCTGCTGTTCCTGGAAGTGGCACGGTTGGAGATACGTTAGACACATCTTCAGCATCTGGTGACGATGGAATCACCACTCATGCTAAGGAAGACTCAGTGTTGCTCATTCGATGGGCACTGATCCGCGTTCGACGTTCAGGAGCGCCTCTCACCCTCGACGTGCGCCGCAGACTACACGAGGGAATCCAAAAGGTCGATGCGGCCATGATTAACTATGTACGCGCGTCGATCGGCCCGCGTCGTTCTGCGTTCTCCATTTTGCATCCTCCACCTAGTCACGTGTCGTTCAACGATGGTGACGGAGTGGATAACTCGGGCGGAGGCGGAGTGTTCTCATGATGAGATACCCGTTAAATACACGCACGCTCGGCTGGTGGTTTCTTGTATAGTGCACTTGAATACTCGAGGGAACTCGAGGCTGGGCTGGTCTTGTGATCGATGGGCTACGAGCTTGTTGTGAGATTGTTGCGAGCTTGTTGTGATCTTGTTTGGATTCACCCGGACGATCATGATGATGACAATTTTCCCTCCATTCGAAGATTGCGGCCACAATCAACTGGTGTTGATGCTCGCTGTGATGTTGCTCACGGTGCAACCTGTTCTGTCTGCATGTTGATGCTCGCAGCATCAACTGTTGTTGATTGCAGCCGCAGATTGTGTTTATCGCAGCGAGAGATTGTTGGGCTGTATGATAGTTTGTCTGTCTTCTGATGAATAACAATGATGCCTATGTACACTACAATGTGTTTCATGATATCTACCTGGTGGGTGGAGAAAAGCACTCGGCACGCAGCGAGTCGACCATCTCATCGCCGATGCGCTCAATGCGGTTGCGGGCCTCCTCGAGAGCCTTGGGCGGGATGGACTTCCCTTCGCGGTGCACCGTGATGAATACCCATCGAGTCAGCACCACCACTGGCTCCGAGTTGGCTCCGGCGCAGCTGTCCGAGTTCCGGAGGCGGATGCTCAAGGCACCGGTGACGTTCTGCCGAAGGAACTCGCTCGTACGGTACGGGTACAGTTCGTCTTCGTCGACAAAGTCAAAGGCGATCAGACCCGACAAAGCCGAGGAGCTTGTTGTTTCTGGCTGGTGTCAGCTCCGAGAAGACCACAAAATTGGACTCAGTAGGGAACATCTCGCTCGAAATGAGCACTCGTCGATGCAGAATGCTTCCACTGTCGTCGTCATCGTTCTCGGCGCCGTGGATGACGTTGTTGCTCTCCTCGCGCGAGTTGGCCTGTTGCACATGCTGCATGTACCTTCTTGCCGACCTGAATACTTGCTTGACACACGCAAGTCCCTCGAGCGGGACGACGTCAAAGTGCAGCGCACAAAGGTCACCTTGTTCCGTCACGAACTGCGAGTGCTCGACACTGTGGCGCAATTGACCTGGTCGTTCAAGAAACTGTGTGCGCTTCTCCAAAAGCTGTCGTGCATCTCGTAGTTTCAAGTCCTTGAGTCCCAGGAGCGTTTCGCGGCGCTGGTTCCAGTCTCGTCGCAGCTGGATAGTCGACGCTAGTGGGCAGTGCTGGGGGAGCGAGTGCTGTCATGAACAAAGCGACGTCAGTCCTATGAACCTCTTTCCATCCACGAGCTCTGGTCGGCTAGACGGACCATGGCGAGCTCGGAGATCGCGGACTGCGCCGAAAGGAGCTGGAGCTGCTGGTTGCGCATGGACTCTCGCAGCAGATTGTTGTGTAGCTCCGTGTCAACGAGCGTGGGCAGTCCGCTGGTCGATACTCCGCAGCTTGGTGCGAGCCCCGCGTGGCGCCGCAGCAGCTGCACCTTGGCCTCGAGCGCTCGAATCTCGCTTAGCAATACATCTCTCTCCTCCTGTTCCGTCCATTCGCTGTCAGACCATCCCATCTTCTCCACTTCCTTCCTTTCAATGATGAGAGATGCGCGCACACACACACCTTGCGGACGAGGTAGGTGGGCTTGCGCCACTTGTGCGGCTTGACCCGCTTCCTGCTGGGCGATGCCGAGTCGTCCGAGTCGCTAGAGCCCGCTCGCTTGCTGCCGATTGAGCTCCTCCACGCCCGCTCGTCGCACAGCTCGGAGGCGGCCGCAGGTCGTCTCCGGCGCGTCGGACGGCGGGCTGCAGGCCGCTCGGGCCGAGAACGGGGCGTGCAGGTGGTCGAGCAGCGGCACGCGCGGCAGCGTGACGCCTTTGGGCAACAGCGGCACCAGTCGCGGCTCGGAGGCCGGCAGAAACGTCATCGTGGCGTTAGGTGGAGTGGCTCGGGGGCAGCGGACTCGCAAATGAGCGGAGACCGAGGCGCGTCCGGCGTGGCACAGCCATACTGGGCCGCAGTATACACGCCTGATTATGTCTGATTGTGGTGAGCTTCTGGCGGTGATTTTGCTCCTGCGATTTGATTGGTCGGCTGGGCCTCGGCGAGGGGATGGGCGCGGTGCGTGCTGCTGCGTGCGAGGACTTGGAGTTTGTATGATGAGCGCAGACATGCGGAGCGCGGGACGATTGACTTGGAGTTTGTATGGGTGAACCCATGTGGCGCGTCAACCGCGGCACAATCAACAAAGTTATCGGAACAACATGAAGAGAAGATAATAAATACATTCATAGAGGCTTTTATATTATGTGTAAAGTTGTTAAAACAAATGTTATTTAAAGATAACATTAGTTTAAAAAGGCTTTTGGATGGGAGGACTGCTTGAAGCTTGCCAGTCGTGCCGTCAACATTGGCCGCGTTTATTACGCCCTTCTGGCTGTTTTCGCCCGACCGAAAATCGTGCTTTTGCAGCGGGCGTAATACTGTTCGATCGGATTTGTGAGCGCTTGATCGCGTTGAAGTGCTTGGTGCTTGGTGCTATTGCAGGCACCAGCCATTGACGCCTTTCGAGGTGTTAAACGCTGCGGGCCACCAGTGCATTGCACCACTTGTTCCCGCTTCTGATCCACCAAGCACCACGTTCATCAGCGGAACCCACTTCGGGAAGCTCTCATCCCCGTTGAACTCCGTTGGATCACTGAGCAAGGCAGGAATACTGTACGCAATCACTTCAAGCTGGTCAAGCAGCAGCAGCACCACCAGCAGCAACATATCAGCAGCGCTCTAAGAATTCTGGGTACCTAACTTAGCAGCTTGTCAAGCCAAAGCAAAATCCTACGGGCAAAACTCCTACATATTTACTGCCATCCGTGCCAATGCACACGGTTGCAATCCAATGGCACAATGCAATGCCTGGTCACCATAAATACACCGAGCGGTTTTCGAGGTCTAGTGGCGGCCGTGCCTCCTTCAGCGCCGTGAGGATGGCGTTCGATGGCTCGTTGATGCGGTCCCGCATGAGTTGCATCACATTGCTTGGCAAGTGGTGCTTTGAGCGGCGCAGCTTTTGCAATACCCAGCGCGTCATAACAATCACGTTCTCGTCCTTCTCGTGGCCGTGGGGTGTCTTCACGCGACGCTTTACCGACTCGACTGCAATGACACCGCTAAGGTCGTGCTGCACGTAGTTTGTAGGGTCGTACGGGTACAGATCGTCCAGATCGACAAAATTGAGCACGAGTAGACCGAGGTCACCCGCAGTCGAAGATGTGAGCCCGCCTTTTTTTCGAGAGGATCGGTCGGAGCGGCGCAAGTCCGAGAAAACGACAAAGTTGGCCTCGGTCGCCAATGAATCCGTCTGGGACAAAACCATTCGGCGCTGGATGATGTTCCCATCGGAAGCCATCTGGTCCATGCTTGAGAACTTGGCACCCGAATGCGGAGTGGCACGCGTCTGCATGCGGGTCAAGTAGTAGTGGACGAGATCGAATGCGTCCTTGACCGAGTGCATCCCCTCGAGAGGGGTCATGTCGAAGCGGATGGAGCAGTAATCACCCGCGTCCGACAGGAACTGCGAGGACTCAACGTATTCGCGGGGTTCAGAGAAGAATTGCATGCGTCTCTCCAAGAGTTCGGCTGCCTGTCGGAGCTGGGGCTCCTTGAGCGCACACAGCGTTTCGTTGCGCTGGGTCCATTCTTGCCCGAGGTGGATGAACGTGTCGATGGGGCATTCGCTATGGAGCTTGGTCTGCGCGGCGCGGTCGTCAACACGACGCCCCCGCTACCCTATTTCGAATCAAGCTCGACGCACCGTGAGCTCGCAGATGGCCGACTGGGCCGCGAGCACCTGGAAATGGTGACTGCGCACCGACTTGCGTAGCTCGTGGTTGGCCACCTCCTTCTCGACGAGCTGTCGGTCCTGCAGCGCCTGCTCGTCCACGCCGAATCGCTGCCTCAAGAACACCACCTGGTCCTGCAGCGCGCGGATCTCCTGCAGCAGCTCCTCCTTCTCCTCCTGTCACCCCATCGCGTGTGAGTATCTTGAGCAGTCCACCGTCACCAGCGTGTCCCCACTCGCGAATCGCACCTTGCGGACGAGGTACGTGGGCTTCCTGGACTTGGTCGGGCGCCGCGTGGGCGACGTATCCCTGCCGCGCGCCTCCTCCTCGTCTACTCGGCCGCCAGATCCCGACGACGACTCGTCCAGCTCCTCGTCGTCCTCCTCGCTCCTCGTCCGCTTGTGCGCGTCGCTCCTGAGCGAAATCGGCGGCGGAGGCGGCAGCGAGGCGCCCGCGGGCGCGGCGGGCGACGCGAACGACGCGTGGCGCTGCAGCAGCTGCGAGAGCGTCGGCAGTGGCGGCGACGTCGGCCGCGACTCCATGAGAGGCCGGCAGGTGCTGCTTGTCTTTCTTTTCGGAAGTGGCGAGACTGGCAAAACGCGGCATACAAAAGCCGAGTCCGATGCTGGGTGTGCGCCACTTCGGCATGCGACATGTGCTTTAAACTTGACATTTGTATAAAGTGTACCCTCATGTACCCCCCGTTCCGTTCCGGTTATTACGTGACCGACAGAAGATGAGCGCAAGTTGAGGAACGGCAGGCAGGCAGGAAGGCAGGCGGGGTTTCCCGGCGGCGGAATGGCGGACGAGCGCGGCGGCGAGCGGTGGGAGGGCGCGGCGCTGGTGCTGGAGGCGCCGGCGGAGCTTCCGGAGCAGCTAGCGACGCGCCTCGCGGGCGACGCGCTGGCGGAGGAGGCGATGGAGGACGACGGCGGCGGCGATGAGCTGCTGGACGTGGAGCTCTTCCGCGACATCGAGCTGCTGCTGGACTCGGGCCGCGCCGAGATCCAGGAGGCGTACCTGGCGGCCATCGACTCGCTCGTTGGCGATCACGGGGACCAGACGATGGCAGATGTGGACCACTGGAATGCGTCACAGCCGCAGCCGCTGGCGGACATGGAGCTCGAGCTGTCGCTGTCGCACCAACACCAGACGCTGGAAGAGGCGAGCAGCAAGAGCGAGGCGCTAGAGCAGCGTAGTGAGGAGCCGGTGGATGACGGAGTCTACGAGGTGAGCAGACTGCGATGTGGATGCCAGTCAGGGAGGCGTTGACGTGGACAGTGATTTCTTCCAGCGCGAGCGCGAGCTGCTGGAGCGGGAGGCAAAGTTCCTCGAGGCGCAGCGTGAGTTTCTGCAGTTCAAGGCCAGTGCCGCGAGCTCGAACCTCGAGTCCTTCATGTCGCCAATGAACATGGACGCTGGGTGGGAGACCCGCGCAGAGGACGAGCGGAGGTCCCTTGAAGCGGCGCAGCGGCACCAAGCCATGCTCAGCCAGCTACTCGCACAACACCAGAAGAGCGTCTGCGCACTTGAAGTCGCGCTTATGCAGGCACCAATCACCCACTATGTACGCGCTACTCATGGTGTGCTTTGTCGATGCGGTGGTGTTGACCTGTGCTCCTTCTTCAACGCAGAGGCTATCGCTCATGACGCCGATGGAATCGTACATTCATCTAGGAAAAGACCCCAAAGAGCGGCGCGCCATGCTCATGAGCCTGCGCGATACCAAGATCGACGCGGTGCAGCACTTTATAGAGTACCAGACTCGGCACATCGACCCGCTGCGCGACTTTTTCTACCTCGACACATTTGAAAAGTTTGGCAAGTTTACACAGTCGACTTTACGGCCTCGTTCTTGGCCAACACAACGCTGGGCGAGGTCGCCGACGTCATCCAGGACCAGTTTGTGATACCGCTCGACGGCGTCTCGCAAATGCTCGGCTGCGTCTCCAATCGCGAGTACTTTGACGGCATCGAGGAGCAATTCCTGCACGCTCGGATCGTCGACCGCGTGGATGTGCCCCGCAAGCGGTTGCACGACCGCGGGTTCGTCGTACAAGAGTCCAATACGGTCTTCTTCCGTAAGTCGTTTCCGGACCGCGACGGATTCACGGTGCTCGCGAGCGACTACGTCGACAAGGACGATCTGCACCCGTACCATTCCAGGAGCCGCATCCGCAAGGACATTTCCGTCGGGTGCGTGCATGGTGCTAGCCAAGACGCTTGCCTCGTATGCTTCCAGGCGATCTAACAACCCCTTGCTTGCAGGATCACACTGAGGAGGCACGTCGACGCTGCAACTGGCACCGCGGGAGTTATCATGAAGCGCTTCTCGTTCATCCGGCACCACTTAGCAGCACCGCGAACCGACGCCCGAGCTCGTGCATGCCATCTCGACACGCGTCATCTGTGGGGCCAAGCACTGCGGTTCTTCCTCGCGGGCCGCCACCCGCGCCGAGGGAGCGACGAGCAGCGCGTATGGAGCCAGTACCGCTTCCCCGGCTGCCAGGCAGCACCTCGGCAGCTGCAGGAACAGCGGGCAAAGAGCAGGAGCAGGAGCATGAGCAAGGCGACGAGGAGTCAGCAGCTTGAGGAGCTCTTCAACTTGGGATCTGAGTCGGGCTCAGGCGTAGTAGTTTATAGCCAATGGGTGTGGCGAACGTGTAAATGAGGAATCGGATTGGTCAATGGCATCAGATAACAACTTGTTTTGTCCAATCATGTAGCTCAACAGAAGATTCAGTGCGGAAAGAATGCTGGTAGCGCAACCCACGAGTGTGGGTAGGCTGACCGTAGTGCTCGGGTAAAGTAGCGTTGAGCAAGTAGCGGTATAGACAGTTGCATCGGACCATAACTTAGTCGAAAGCGCGTGGTACCACACCGCATGACGCTCATCCAGCGCGATTACGGCATCTGGTCGCGCACACTCGTCATGCTTGTCTCTTATCGCGTGTCTATTTTCTCCAATCAGGCCATTCCATCTCCTGTCAAACGTATGTGATTGGCTGAAACCGCGTCTTTTCCCCATCCCGAGCCGCTCGCACGGCTCCTCCTCCCACCAGCTCGCTGGCATTTCCTTCTCGAACGCGAGCGGGGGAAACGAGTCGCGGCGCCTGTCGCTATACTGAACGCAAGTGAAACCATGGCGGCGGGGCTCCCCGACGACCTCGTGCTCGAGTACGACCTGCTGCAGCTCGTGGACGGCGAGGAGGGCGCGGCGGGCGGCAGCGGCTTCCTGGACCCTCCGTCGTGCCCCAACGCCTTCAATGTGGACGACCTGCTGGGCAACTGCTCGGTGGGCGTGGACATCGCGAGCGAGGGGGCGGGAGCGCGCGGACCCGACGGGCTCAGCAAGGAGGAGTGCGAGCTGCTGTCGGCGCTGGACGACAAGCGAGGGTCGCTGCATGAGCCGGGGGCGAACCCCGCGCCGCCGGAAGACGACGTGTCGGCCTTCATCGTGGACGGAGAGGCCTTCCTGCGCGAGATGGAGAAGGTCGTCAAGCTCGACGGAGGGGACGGGAAGGAGCTCGCGGCCAAGCCGTGCACGTGCTACTGTCCGGAGGGCCACTGTGTCTGCGGAGCCGTCGATCTTGATGGCTTCACGGACGTCGACGTGCTCTCCTCGCCCTGCCCGAGCAGCACGTGCCCCAACAGCAGCGAGACCGCGTCGCCCTGCAAGAGCGACCTGGGAGAGATTGAGATCGACTGCCCTATCCTCAAGGACCGACAGGCGCACGCCGCATGGATCGCGGCGGCGGCAGCGGCCCACCCCTCGGGCTACCCACAAATGACCCCTCCGGCGCACCCCGTGCTATTTACCCACCAGTCGTCCTCGTCGCTCTCGACGGCGTCAACGGCCACGTCGACGCACAGTGTGACTGGCTCGCCCATCGACCTCACGACGGATGACTCGGGTGCGGACTCAGAGGACATGGACGCCAGCAACGACGAGCTTGATTCCAAAGACAAGTCGATGCACGAGCTCGACTGTGTCGATGAGGACGAGGAGATGACGGAGGAAGAGGTGCAGCACGACAAAGAGCTGCTGGAAAAGGAGGCCACGTACTTGGAAGCACAGCACGACTACCTCGTGTCGCGTGCCAAGTCGAGTCGCCCGCAGCGTGCAAGCATTAAGTCAAAGCGCCGTGGCCGCGAGCCCGCTGCAGTCACGGAGAGCAAGCAGAAGCTTGCTGACGCGACGCAGGAAAAGTCCATGCTTTCTGAGATAGTCTCGCAGCAGAAGACCTACATGGACAACTTCAAGGCGATGCTTTCGTTCGCCCCTGTCAACGATGTGGTAGGTTTATTGTTGAGCTGACGCAGTCCACATGCCGGTATCACCCAAGCTGACGTGACACCCTGATGATGTTTTCCCAGCGTATGGCACTCATGACTCCCATCGAGTCGTACATTCATCTCGGAAAGGATTTCGACGAGCGGAGAAAGACGATTCTGTCTCTGCGCGAGGAGAAGCTCGACATGACGTACAAGTACATTGAGCAGAAGGCACAAGGGCTGAACCTTGACCAGCCGTACCAGTACTCTGACACGTTCGAGAAGTTTGGCAAGCAGTACTGCGTCAACTTCGCCATCTCCAAGTACGAGGGTGTGAGCGTGTTCCAAGTCGCTCGCGCTATTTACGAACAGATTGCTGGCAAGGACGAGGAAGGCCTCTGTGCCGCCATGGGAACAATGACGATTCGCGAGGTACGTGCCTTGTCACCAGCCAGTATGCACATGGACGTAGTCATAAAGCTGATCACTCACCGAATTATCTTGCTGTCTTTGCAGTCCTATGACTCGATCAGGTGCAATTTCATGCACCAACGCATTATTTCCAGCATGAAGTGGGATGAGGAAGATGAGAAGATGCCGGAGCTCGAGTCGAACGCGCTCTTCTTCAGCCGATTTGGCGACAACAGCGCGGTTATGGCAACCGACTACATTGACCAGGACGACCTGCATCCGTACCAGACGTCTACGCGCATGCGGAAGGACGTGTCGAGTGGTGTGGTGCTGACTGGGCACGAAGACGCGAACGGCAACAAGTACGTGGTGATGAAGCGTTTCCTGATGGCCAAGTACCACATGTACCCGCACAAGTTCACGCCCGAGCAGCAGGAGCGTCTGTTTTCTCGGCTACCGATGTGCCATGAGACGATGAAGTCTTTGCTTGTCGACAAGATTGCTCGTGGAGACGATTCTGGATGTGGTGGATGCGAGCAGGCCAAGCAGGTTGCTGTGCAGCAGTAGATCGGAGCAAAATCGCATGGCTTCTTCGAACGGTTGCTGGTGGTCTGATGATGCCGGACATGCGAGACGCCAAGCCCGCAGTCTCCACACACACTGCATTGCGTGGGCATCGTGGTGGCGGCTTTTCTTCATTTCTCTCCTTTTCATCGTTCCTGGCGTCTCGGCGAGCACCGACGAGGTCTCACGCCCTCAGCCTTTCAAGACCTGAATCGACCAGTCTGGGTAGTGCCCGCTCAAGGCAATGGCGTGGCGTCGCGGGAAAAGCGCAGTGGGCGTTTTGCTCATTGCGCCAAGCCGCTTCATGCAGATCTCCACGTCAATATATTTACCGTTGAAAGCTTGTACGTATGTAGTAGCTTGTACCAGGCAACAGCTTATAAAAGTAGTACTTTCATCCAATAACTGTGCTCAAGTTCGTACAATCTGCAGCCTGATTGGCTGATATTCAACCCGTTGGCTCCGCACCAAAGGTTGCTCGCCAGAAAATCTACTCCCAACCTGCAAGGCACGCAGCCCAAGTCGACGCGCTCGAGGTCCGCAGGCGACGCCGATCATGCCCCGCGAGGACACCAAGCGCCGTACGTGCCTCCTCACGCTCTCTGTGCTGCTTCTCGCGCTTGTCCGAGCGTCTGGAACGTTCTAGAGCGCGAGAAATCCGCGTTAAAAGTTTGAAATGCTGACCACTTTCGGCGCTTTGCTCCTTCGCCAGGCACGCGGCTCGTGGACGACAACAGCGACGATGAGGGCGGCGAGCGCGTGGAGTTCACGACCTCTAAGGACCTGCAGGTGCTCCCGACGTTCGAGGCCATGGGGCTCAAGGAGGACCTGCTGCGCGGCATCTACGCTTATGGTAGGGGGTGCTGCACGCCTTGTAGTAGCTGGAAGGTCTCTCACACTTGACTGTGCCGTGGCTGCAGGCTTTGAGAAGCCGTCGGCCATTCAGCAGCGTGCCATCAAGCCTGCCATCCAGGGCCGCGACGTGATTGCGCAGTCGCAGTCGGGCACGGGCAAGACCGCCGTGTTCTCCATCTCGATCCTGCAGACGCTCGACACAGCGAGCAACGAGACGCAGGCGCTCGTCATCTCGCCCACGCGCGAACTGGCCGAGCAGACGCAGAAGGTACTGCTCGCGCTCGGTGACTACATGAACGTGCAGTGCCACGCGTGCATCGGCGGCAAGTCGGTGGGCGAAGACATTCGCCGCCTGGACCACGGCGTGCAGGTCGTGTCGGGCACTCCTGGCCGCATCTTTGACATGATCCGTCGCCGCAATCTCCGCACGCGCAACGTCAAGATGCTGGTCATCGACGAGGCTGACGAGATGCTCAACAAGGGTTTCAAGGACCAGATCTACGACATTTACCGGTACCTGCCGCCGTCCACGCAGGTGCTGCTAGTATCGGCGACCATGCCACAGGAGGTGCTTGAGCTTACGCGCAAGTTCATGAATGAGCCTGTGAAGGTGCTCGTGAAGCGTGACGAGTTGACCCTTGAGGTATCAAGCAGTTCTTTGTCGCTGTCGAGAAGGAGGAGTGGAAGTTCGACACGCTCTGCGATTTGTACGACACACTCACGATCACCCAGGCCGTGATCTTCTGCAACACGAAGCGCAAAGTGGACTGGCTCACGACCAAGATGCGCGAGGCGAACTTTACGGTGGCGAGCATGCACGGTGATATGCCGCAGAAGGAGCGCGACGCTATCATGCAGGAGTTCCGTGCCGGTGGTGCACGTGTGCTTATCACAACGGACGTCTGGGGTCGCGGTCTCGACGTTCAACAGGTGTCTCTCGTCATCTGCTATGACCTTCCGAACAATCGCGAGCTGTACATCCACCGCATCGGTCGTTCTGGTCGCTTTGGCCGCAAGGGTGTGGCTATCAACTTTGTCAAGGACGACGACGTGCGTATCCTGCGCGACATTGAGCAGTACTACAGCACGCAGATTGACGAGATGCCCATGAACGTCGCCGACCTGATTTAAGACCGGGTCCATGCTGATCTTTACGGTGGTAATTCACGAGTGGTCTCCCTAATGAACGGTTTTGTGTAGAACGTGCTGGCTATTTGCCGATCTTGCTGTCCTTGGGGCTAATCAGAGCTCCTCTTTTGCTGGGTGTTTGATTGAGACTGCGTCGGTAATGCCCTGCTCTAGTTGCTGTAGACGCTCTAAGCGTTCATCGATGATGCGTGCAACTGCGAGGCGCAGGTCATTGCTGCTCGACGGGCTGTCCATGAACGATCGGAGCTGCATTGTCGGCATCTGATGGAGTTCCTCCAACGACACGACCTTCTTCTCCTTCTGTGTGACTGGTTGTTGCTGATCCTCTATATCTCTTTCACTTTCGCTCTCCCATTGCTTGAACAGTTCACGCCGTCGATGGCGGCGATTCTCAACCTTGCGGATCCAAAACTGCTCAATGGCGTCCTCGTTCATGACAGGGAACTCATCGATGGCGATACTGCGCTCGTTCGAGTCTCTATTTTGCCCTGGCAGTGGCTTCCGCTCTAGCACCATCATGTTGAACGTCTCCAGTGGCTCCTGGCTGGCAAAGTATGGCGACGCCAGCGCCACGCGCAGATGCGTCACGTAGTGAAAATCCCCAAGCTGATTCAATTCCAAATGAGATATGGAAATAGCCAACGCAGCATCAACGGGCTACGCACTTGAGTGGCAGCCTCCAACACTTCATGCAGCGATAGCGTCGTGTACACGCCCGAGTCGGACAGCAGCTTGAGCTCATTGACCGCAAACTTGTAATGAAAGCGTCAGCGAGCAGCCAAATCGCTCGAAAACGTGCGCTCCGCTCACCCTCGCAGCGTCCTGGACCATCGGATCCGACGGCGGCCATGCCGTCCGCTGCTCCGTGAAGATGCGGCGGTCGACCATCGCGCTGGCGCTCGCCACGAGCGCCGCAAGTGCCAGCAGCACCCGCCACATTGTTGCCATGAGCTTCTCAAGATCCAAAAACGTATAGTATACACTCGAGCAAATGCCGCCTATACGCGCGTGGTGGATTTGTACGCGGTGGCAACAGCACATTCGTTCCCAAGATGCAGGAGACGGAAGCAGCTTTTCCTAAATGCGTTCCAACTGACGGCATGGTGCTCCTACAATGTCTGCTTTCCTTTTGGTTGTAGCTCGTCGGGTTTGCCGAGATAGCAAATGGGTTTGTTCGCGTCCAACCAGGTTACTGCGTCCAATGCAACGGCATTCCGAGTGCCAAGCTCTCGTTTTCAATGTAGCGAGGTTACAATGCAAGCGAGTCCACGCAGCAAAGCTATGATATGACTGTCTTTTCATTGGTGCGTGGCGATGGAAAGTGCTGCCTCGGTCGAGAGAGAGAGTGGCGGACGCTTCGCACAGCAAGCCATGTCGCTGCTCACCACGCGCAGCTTCTGCTCACACAAAGTTACAGGCATCTTCGCGTCGCAATGAGTCGGGCAGCGCTGCCAAACGAAGCACCGTGGACGCCCATGCCACCGCCTTCCAGTCCAGCAGCACTACAGTCACGCCTGAACACCAGCAACGTCAGCCTCTTCACTTCATTCTGGAGGTGCCAGTGCTCATTGTAACGAAGCACACCTCGGCTGCAATGCGCGGTGAGCATGGAAAGCCACAGGTTCATGATATCTCGCAGCTCCGTCTCATCGCGCGGAACGCCATTATCAGATCGTGAGACATGGGCACTGCAACAAGTCGCGAGTGCATCCATTCTTGAAGGCTGCGACCGTGGCGCTCACTGCCCCGGTGTATGTCGCACGCCGGACGGACACCATGTCTATGCGAAGCCATTCGGTCTCCCAGGTTGGCGCTGAACATTCGACAGCATGCAACTCTACTAACGGATTTTAGTCCGTAAAGCCACGCAATCGTAGCTCTCCTCTCGAGTGGTTGCTTGCTCAGGTTTGCAGCCACGCGTCGCCGAGTATCGCTGGCACCTCCAGGTGGCGTCACCCGCGTTTTCCTTTCGCTCTCGTGGAGCTGCGCCTAGGCAACTGCCAGCCGGTCAACCCAGGCGTTTCCAATTCGCTCGAATGAGCGATCAATCATCGAGCGATCGAACGAGGGCTGCGAAAGGATCCAGGCGTGGGCGTCGCGTCTTTGTCGGGAGGCAGCAGCGGTGAAAAATCTCGTGGCGTGTTCGGGCCCGCTTACCGCATTTGAAAATGACACTCCATAAGCGCCAAAGGCGGCGTCGCATATACACACACAACGCGGCGGCGGTATCCGCGTTAATCTTGCTTTTAGTTTTTGATTATTTTGGCGGTGCGTGCCATTGCGGCGGTGCGCGGCTTCAATCGAGGCTGGAGCTCTGCTCGCACGATGAAGCCCTCGCATGAGCCATCACTAGCAAGTCGTCCCAATGGGCACAACTGCTGAGAGCGTCTCTGAAGATGCCCATCTGCCTCAGCGTCCAAAGCCTCTTTCGTCCGTTTTACTTCAGTTTGGGGTGGAGCCCAGGCAGCGGTCGCGCTTTCGGTTCTTACCGCTTCGATACAAATGGAGCGCTTCTGGAATAGCCTGCCTGGTGGTCAGGTCGATGTGGCGTTGCCGTGTTTTTGCCGCTGCGACGCCTCGTTACCATAGTGACTTCAAGGTCGCCACCGACGGAACTGGTCTCCTTGGTAGAAATGCACTCGAGAGGCAGAGACGAGCGGGGAAAATCTTCTGCGCGAGAGCGTGCCTGTCATCGAGAAGCGACTCGCACTGGCCTCCCATGATCGATCGGTTTCGGCCCGAAGCGGACGACGCCCATCGCTGCGAGTCCCAAGCACCGCCAGTTCAGAACTGCCAGAAACGCGGGGCTCGCAGACTCGAAGCGTTGGGCATTCGACTCTGCCGGGAAGCGCTCTGGCATCCGAGCTCATTTACGAATTCGCCTCTCATGGCTCAAGTCGCCTTTCAATTCAATTGATCCCTTCTCCACCACCGCCCGTTTTCGGGTACTCGGTTCTTCCCTTCCAACCATGTCGGCTTCTCCGTCGAATGTCGCCTTCCCCAAGGTGTCAACGCCATTGGAGCTGCCCTCTCCGGTCAACGAAGAGATGGGAGTGTTACCGTTCCAGGCCATCGAGACGCCCAAGGCGCTCCCGACTACGCCCAAACCCACGTGGATGCTCTACTCGAGCTGCTTCCTGGGCCTCCTCTTGCCGCTCCAGTATGGCTGGTCCACGTCCCAACTCAACTTCTACAAGTTCAACAAGCTCGCTGACTGCAACGCCCGCCCAGTGGCTCCTGGCACGTGCATCATGTTCCCAGGGCCACACCAAGCTCGACTGGATCTTCGTCGTGAACGCCTGGATTGTTGGCGGCATGTTCGGAGCTCTCTTTCGTCGGCAAGATCGCAGACCGGTGCGGTCGTAAGCGCGCGCTCATGTACATTTGCGGTTTCATCATCGCGGGAGCCATTGTGCAGGCGACAGCCTTCGACCTGTGGCAGTTTGTTGTCGGGCCGCTTCATCGCCGGTGTTGCCTCAGGAGCTGTAACCGGCAACCTCGGCAGCTACAACAACGAAGTTGCACCGCCCCACCTCCGCTCTCCGCTTGGCGCCATCCTCCAGAGTGGCATCGCACTCGGCATTCTGTTTGTCGACACCACTTTCTACTACCTGGACTTCGAGGATGGGTGGCGTATCATTGCTGCCTTCCCGATTGTGTTGGCGGTCATCTTCCTGTCGTTGGCGCCATTTGTGATGGTCGAGTCGCCCGTGTGGTTGCTTCTTCATGGACGCCAAGCAGATGCAATCTCTGTGCTGACTCAATTGTACGGTGAGGACCACGCTACCACGGCTTTGGCTTGGATTGAGCCAAAGAATAAGGCTACGAACCCGACTGGCATCAAGAATGGCAACGGTGTGTCGTACTGCGACTTGTTCTCGCCAACGTTGCGTCTCCAGTTCCTCATCGTCGTTGGGCTCGCCATCATGCAGAAGCTCACAGGTATCAACACCATCTTCTACTACTCGTCCGACATGTTTGCACGCGCTGGTCTCAAGAATCCCCGTATGAGCGCCATCATCATCGGCATCGTCAACACGTTCCCGTGCCTGGTGTCTGGGATGATGGCTCGCTGGTTCGGTAACCGCCGCATGCTACTCGTCGGCTTGAGTGCCATGCTCGCCTCAGCAATTGGCATCACCATTGCATTGAGCAACGAGATCTCCATGCTTACGGTCGCGTGCATGGCTATCTTTGTGATCGGCTTCAACGGAACCCTCGGTCCGCTTTCGTGGGTTTTCATCGCCGACATTTTCCCCGACTACGGTCGCGCCACTGTCACCTCCGTCAGCGTTGGCCTCATGTGGCTGGCCAATCTGGCTGTCGGCGTTGGCTACCCATATATTTCGACGGCGCTGGACGACCTGGCCTACGTGCCGTTTGCCATCATCGTCGCGCTATCGCTCACATTCGTGTACTTCCTCGTCCCCGACACGACGGGCAAGACGAACGCCGAGATCCAGGAGGAGTTCCGTGCCAAGCGCGAGAACAACTCCCAGGGCATCGTCTAATATCTTCGTGTTGCTCCTCTGCGTTGTCCCCGCAACCCACCAGCTATACTCGACTCCTCTTTGCATGTTGATTGGCATCCTAGACGATTCGTTTAGATTTCTCGTGAAAGTCCAAATAGACGATCGATTTGACTACCTCCACTTTGAGCGAGCGCAGTGTCCATAACAATCGGTGATCATCATGGAGCGGCCAGATGGCAGCGTATCGAGATCACAAAGTCGTCAGGCGGAAAGCGCGTCGAACCCAGCCGCACAGGAATCTATCCATTGGCGCGCAGATGCGCCTCGCTCACAAAGAGTTCACACCACATGGAGACTCTCCATCATGTTTTCCTATCACCTCAAGCTTTCCTGCAAAACCACTCGGCTCCGTCTGCGCTGGGTCCTCGTCTACATGGACAGCCTGCAAGAATTCACCTGACTATTGACTCGAAGAGATTTATGCTCCATGTCGAAGTGGCTGCTCTCACTCGACACCTCCATGCGTCGCAACCTCGCCAGTTCCTGCCGCCAGTTAGCAAGCCGCACATGACCGACACGGACGAGCCACGATCACGCCCGTGGACTGAGGCGTCAGTGCTGAACAGCGAACAGCGTCCGTTTTGCGTGCGCTCCGCCCCACTCCATGACGTGAATTCCAGATCCTTCTCGCCTATCCACGCGGCAGTCGCCACCAATTACTGCGGGCGCGAAATGCAGCCCGCGGTGATAAACGGCCGAAGATCACAGTCGAAGCTTGCCAAAGCACAGTTCGAGCCCGGTTCTGTCGGCCGACGTGCACTTCGTGTCTTTGCGGCGCCTCGAGGACGCCAATGCGCTTGCATGTCCAATCGAGATGAGATTCCCAGCACGAGATGGTCGTCACCGACATGTGGCACTCCCTTGGGCTTGAGAGGAAGGGAAGCAGCGGCTGCGAGGGCTCTCCATGCACTGCACCAGACGCTGTGTCACGCTGAGTGGCATGTGGGTGATTCCCACCTCCACCAGCTGCTTGGAACAAATATCCTATCGGACCAGCCCTGGGCTCGGTCCGCCACCTCGTCACCTCACTCGAGCTCGCCTGCTCGTCCGTGCCGCCCCAAAGACGTGCGCAGCGGCCAAGCGACCGACAACCCCCGCTTGACGCCCGCCCATCGCATGTTGCTCGCGGCTGGTCAACAAGCTCAATAGCTGCACGCTCGCTCGCTCGCTTGAGCCGCGATGGCGCTCTGCAAGTGCGCTCCATGGCCTGCGAATGAGTCAACCGGCACACCAAGCGTTTGGCGGCGCTGCCCAGCGTTTAACGCTCCTTGCACGCGGCAGCTTCAAGCCTGACGCTTCCCGCCGCAGCTGCGAGATCGGATCGCCAGTCGGCGGCGTCAAACGAGTGAGCCCAGGCGTGCAGGGGGCGACGGGGCTGCGTCCCACGCTTTTCCTCCGCTCCTTGCATCTACATACAGCGGCGGCTTGACATGCTGGGTGTTCTCCCCCGTCGCGAGACAGGCGGGGGCATCTTCAACACAGCGCATGGGATTATAGAGGGCTCGAATGATCCCCCCACTATAGAAACGCGCCGCGGTCGTGCGATCATATGCCGCAAGGACATGCCGTATAGCGGGTGGTTTCCTCGCGCGCGGGCGCCTCCCAGCGCCGCCATTTCCCTTTCCGCGCCCACGACGACCTCATGGCCGCGGAGCTGAACGTGGCGGCGGCCAAGGGCGAGCTGTCGGCCGTGCGCGCGCTGCTCGAGGCCGGCGGAGACGTCGACGCGCGCGCCGCCGCGCTGTCGGGCTGGACGCCGCTCATGTGCGCGGCCAGCGAGGGCCACGCGCCTGTCGCGCGCTGCTTGGTGGACCACGGGGCCGCGCTGGACGCGCGCGCGGACGAGGGCGGCGACTCGGCGCTCGCGCTCGCAGCCTACTACGGCCACGCCGAGGTGGTGGCGCTGCTCGTGGACCACGGAGCCGACACGGACGCAATGGACCACGCGGGGCGCTCGCCGCTCATGGCCGCGGCCGAGATGGGCCACCTCGAGGCCGCGCAGGTGCTGCTGCGGCGCGAGAGGGAGGTCGAGCGGCCGAAGGACGAGCAGCAGGCAAAGGCGCTCGCCGCGCTGCTGCTCGGAGCGCGCAACGGACACCTCGACGTCGTCGACGCGCTCGCCGTGCACGCGATCCAGTGCTTGAGAGAGGAAGACGCGGCGCTGCTGCCCGACAAGCTCGCTCCAGCCATGATTTGCGCGTCCGAGAGAGGACACAAACACATCGTCGAGTTCCTCGTGCAGGCGGTGGTGACCGTCGTGGACGAAGGTCGCATGCTGCAGCAAGCGACTGCGCTGGTCAACGCTACTGACTCGAGGGGATACACTGCGCTTCGCGTTGCAGCGGCCAACGCGCAGATAGACACGCTGCAGCTGCTACTTGAGCTTGGCGCGGACACCGAAGCGGCTTCCGCCGACGGCTGGACGCCACTCATTGCCGCCGCCAAGAACGGGCACAACACTATTGTAGACCTGCTCATCGTGAATGGTGCCAAGGTGGACGCGACCAACAAAGGCGGCGGCTCTGCACTGTACGTCGCATCATTCGAGGGTCAGGTGAAAGTGCGTGCAGTCACTCGTCGAGTCGGGCTGCGCGCGTACCGACCTTACGGCTGCGGACGGCTGGACTCCGCTCATGGCTGCAGCCAAGACCAACAATGCGGCAGTCGTCAAGTACTTGCTGTCAGTCGACAGCAAACTCTTGGAAGCCCGGAAAGAAGGCGGAGCCACGGCTGTCTACGTTGCTGCATTGCACGGCTCGCTGGATGCGCTTGCAGCCCTCGTCGACGCTGGTGCGGACGTTGACGTCGCTGACGACGAAGGCTGGACGCCGCTTATGTGTGCCGCTGAGAACGGACATGTGTCTTGCATGCACTTGTTAGTCGCGAACGCCGCTGACTTGGACGCTCGCTCGAATGAGCAGGACACGGCGCTCATTCTGGCTGCTTACTATGGACACGAACTTATTGTGCGTGCTCTTGTGGCATTCGGTGCCGATACGCAAGCGAAGGACAACGATGGACGCACTCCACTGATCGCTGCATCGGAAGGCGGTCACGTTCTTGTTGTGCGGGAGCTTTTGAGCAAGTTTCAAGATGGTACTGCAGTCTGTGAGGAGGAACTCGTCGAGGCGCTTCACCGTGCAGTAAGTTCCGGTCATGTCGATGTTGTTCGGACATTGATGGATTTTGCTGGGGAGGACCAAGCTACTCGACGATTGCTGATTGAAGCTCCTCGGAGTCTGGACGGTCGATCCGCACTCACTATTGCTGCCGCGCACGGCCACTTCGATGTGCTTTGCTTCCTCTTGTCTGCAGACGGCAAGTGCACTGAGGCAACCTCGCAGAGAACGCGGCGGTCGCAAGCTTTGCGAGCGGCTGCTCTACACGGCCATCTTTCGGTCGTGCAAAAGCTTCTGGAATCAGGCGAGGCGGATGTCGATGCCGCCAACAAGGACGGCTGGACGGCAATTATGTTGGCTGCGCGTGGAGAGCACGTGGACGTGGTGAGATACCTCTACTCTCGGGGAGCTCACGTTGAGCTAGAGGCCAGCGATGACGAGACACGGCACCGTCTGAACGGCCGAGAAAAAGCGGAGATGTCAGCTGCGCTCATGCTATCAGAGAGCGGCGCACCTCCAATGCCTCTTGCATTTTAGGGTTTCTCTGTTTTGTATGGTAGGACGTGTAGTGCAATATCGACGTAAGCGTAGAAAAGACATCGTGTACAATATGAAAGGCAAAAGCAGTTGATCCCGCACTCCACGCTCGCATTAGGATGTCAGTTGACATACCAGAGATCACCTACGGAGAACCCGTCCGGCAGACTCTCGACAGCAAGCCCAAGCTCCTTATTGTACACCGGCGGGCGGTCTTGGTGCTTGTTGACCGCCGCATAGTACGCTGCAAAAGCATCCATCGAGCTCGCGTGGTCTTCTTCAATCTCGACGTCGTCCATTTTGCGTGGCTGCTTGAGCGCGTCTAGATGGGCGGGTTTGTCCTCCACCTCGTAGTCGACGCCATAGATTGGGCTAGCGGAGAACACAGTGTGCAGACTCTGGATCTCCTTGAAGAGCTCATGTAGGCGTTCTTCAGGATCCACACGGAATCCGAGGATGTATCCGCCGCTGGCGACCGAAGTCTCGATTACGAGTGCTGGACCAAACTTGGACGACCGAATGCGAGCCGAATTGATCTGCATGTACGGGATGCTGACGTTGAAGTTCTCGGCGAGATTGGCATGCCACACGACGCGCACATTGGTGACGAAGAAGGTTCCAAGGTTTCCCTGGTCGGACGACAAGTTCCAGACACCGTTGAGCCGCGTGTAGACCTGCTCGTGTGGCAACAAGAGGAGCTCTTTTTCCTTGATGATAGCTCCGCGCAGCTTCAGCTCGCGGTACAGCTTGGTGGTCTCGTAGGAGCGGAAGACAGCCTGCACGGTCGTGAATAGCCGCGGACTTGCCTTGACGAGACTGGTGAAGATGAACTCGAAGCGGCTGTTGGCGTACTTGGTCATGATGTAGAGCGCCTGCGTGTTGCCGCGCAGCTTGGACGTGGCCGTGCGGATCTTGATGGTCTGCACACAATTGTAGCCGATGCTGAGGTTCGTGCGTACCGACTTGTGCGATGCCCAGAGCAGCCGCAAGTTGGTGATCTCTAGTGACCCGCGCTCGCCGTTGTTGCCCTTAGTGTCCTCAACCGAGTTGATGGCGTCGATGGTCACTTCGCCCTTGCGTAGCTGCATGGCTGCCGCCGGGACATCAAAACGAATCTCGCGGTCCTGCCACGTCAGCGACTCGGGCGTTGCCTTGATCTCCATCGCCATTTTCGCTGCTTCTCCCCCAAGCGGCCGGCGCAACGAGCCAACGCGCCACGCAGGACTCGAAACGACGCCAAGAAGAGCTCGAATGGCTACCTTTCAACTTCAACCTGATGATATGTGGACCACACCAAGGGATACCACTGGCTTGAAGAGCTCCAGTCAGTATCCAAGTCGACAACTATGATGCGGTCGAGCGCTGCGTCGGTGGCGGTGACGGCCGCTGCGGCCGCTGCGGTGGCTGCAATCGCTGCAAAACACGCGCGTCGACACTTTGCGGCGGCGTCAGTTGCGCTCCCGAGGTCACTGGAGGCTCAAGTGTCGCGGCGTCGGCCGGGGAACGTGGGCGACTCGCTTCACTCGCTCGAGACGCCGTGCTTGGTCGTCGACCTCGACGCGGTGCGTTGCAATGGGATGCAACACTGCTGTGGTAGCATCCATGAATCTAACGGTGTGGAGGTGGGTCGACAGATGGAGAAGAACTTGGCAGCGCTGCCCAAGTCATTGCAGTCGACACCTAAGGTGGCCATCCGTCCGCATGCCAAGGCGCACAAGAGCTCAGCCATCGGTCGCGTGCAGATGCGGCTGTCACGTGCTGCGGGTCTGTGCTGTCAGAAGGTGGGCGAGGCTGAGGCCATGTTTGCCGGCGGGATCACCGACCTGCTGCTGAGCAATGAGGTCTTTGGACCCGATCGGTTCGAGCGGATGGCTGTGCTGGCGAAGGCTGGAGCCAACGTCACGCTCGTGTTCGACAACGCCGACTCGGTAGCACAGGCAAGCCTTATTGCTACTACGCTTGGGGATAGTATTCCGCGCGCCTCGTGGATGTGAACGTGGGGCAGAACCGCTGCGGCGTCGACTCGATCGAGGAGGCCGTCGCACTCGCTCACCGCATCTCGACGAGCTCGGGGCTAGAGCTTCGCGGTATCCAGGCGTACCATGGTGCGGCGCAGCACATTCGCGACTATAGCGAAAAGGAAGGTGTGATTCGCTCAGTTGCGTCCAAGGCGCGTCAGGTGCGCGATGCATTCGTCAAGGAAGGGCTCATTTGCGAAGTCGTGACTGGCGGAGGGACCGGCACGTATCTGTTCGAAGGCCGCCAGTGGCGTCTTCACCGAGGTGCAGCCCGGCTCGTACCTGTTCAACGATGCCGACTACGCTCGCAATCTCGACAAGAGCGGGCATCTAGGTGAGTAACAGAGAGAGAGAGAGAGAGAGAGATTAGGTCCATGGTGACGGAGTGCTGACATCCAGCTCGATGCTCGCAGTGCGCCAGTGGGAGCAAAGTCTGTTTGTGCTTACAACCGTCATGAGCACGAACACGTCAGCCCCTCGAGCTGTCGTGGACGCTGGCATGAAGGCTGTGTCTCTGGACTCGGGCCCACCGCTTGTGTACTCGTCCATCGACCCAAACGCGCTGCCTCCACTCGAGTACCAGCCCGGCGGTGACGAGCATGGCATCCTCGTGCCGACGGCCGAGTCCGAAATCCCAATGCCCTCGCTCGGGCAGAAGCTACTGCTGACGCCTGGCCACTGCGATCCGACCGTCAACATGTACGACTTCATCGTCGGGTATCGCAACGGCATCGTCGAGCACGTGTGGCCCGTGGAGGCGCGCGGTCCAGGGAACTAACTAGCCACGATGTGCATGATGTGCATCACATTAGCGAGTCGCAACAATACACACAATCGAACTGACAGCTCACGTCAAACTGCGTTGAGAACCACCGCGTGCAATGGGGACGAGCAGCTCTTCCGACGACTCGAGCGACCACCGCGACACATCTCCTGCTGCGGTCGCATCTCAGCCTTCACCTTCGTCGTTCGCCACGTCTTCTGGCGCCTCGGCCGAGATGGCAGCGCCAGTGGAAGCGGAGACCTGACGCGGCAGGAGTCGCCTGACGGGGCGGACGCGATGCGAAACCCGCTGAAGCGAAAGAAGAAGGCGACGTACGCCATTCGCAAGGTGAACCGTTGTTGTTTGACGGAGGTCTAGTTGATCCGTGCTGAATGGTGTCTCGACCAAGGAGGAGAAGCTGCGGTTGGAGAGGGAACATTGAGGCGCTCGAGGCGCAGTTAGTGGAGCTCAAGCGCCAGCGAGCAGACCACGCGCGCCAGAAGAAGAGGAAGAATTCAAGGCAGTCATGACGGAGAAAGATGTGCGCAGCATCACACGTCGACAGGAGATGTCGCTCGTCAGCGTGCACTCGGCGCTCTCGGGATACGTGGTTCGTGCTTGTGGTGGATGAATTGATGATGCTACGTTGCTGACAGCACCGGTGCATTGGTGGCAGACTGGACAAGAGCATCTACCGTTCGAGATGTGGATCTACCTCGGCACAGACCATGACGAGCGCCGAGCCACGCTTGCTGCACTCAAAGATCAAAAGATGCGTGCTGCGCAGGAATACCTGAGAGAGCGCTCGCGGTTCCTCGACCCCATGCGCACATTTGCGGAGCACACGCGGTTCGCAACGCCTCAAGGGGACTTTTGCGCGTTGCGCTTCGACATCACTCCGTACGAGGGAGTGTCTGATGCGCGAAAGGTGTACGACGCGCTGACCCACTATTTCAGCAACATGGAGATCTGGCTGACTGAAATGCTGGGAGATGTAACGATCCGCGAGAACGATGAGACTGCTGGAAAGGGAATTGTGCAGCTTCGGCTAGTTTCTGCTCTCCATAACGGAGTGCAGCTCGAGATGAACAAGGTCATGTATACAGAATTCTTCAAGGCAACAGACTCGGGCGGTGGAGCATACGGACTGTACACGGCGGACTACGTCGACAAAGATGAGCTCTATCCGTACTGTCCTCAGGATCGAGTGCGAATTGATGTTACAGGAGCCATGACGATTCGAGAAATGAAGCGTCCAGCATTGAATACTTTGGGAGAGGAGACAATTGTTGTCATCACGAGGGTTTGCCAGCTCAAGCTGCGATCGTCCGGTGTCACCTTGCCACCTGGAACCATGCACGACATGCAAGAAGGGGTGGGAAATTGGGAGGATGTGATGATGCGCACTGTTCGACAGCTAGTGTACAAGTGATGCATGCAGTTACATTCGGTGCTTGACAAGCTCACAAACAGCATCGACGATGACTCGACTCCAACGCCGATGCGATTCCTCCAGATCCTCCATGGTTCGGCCAACTACGACAAGTCCCCTCGGTCTCCACAGCTTGAGCTTGGATGCACACACCATCACAACTCCTTTTGTGCCTTTGAGGTCTCGACTCAAAGGGCGACGCCCCAGCAACATGAAAAATCTTTGCGGATG
Source organism: Phytopythium helicoides (assembly GCA_024867545.1). Lineage (NCBI taxonomy): Eukaryota > Oomycota > Peronosporomycetes > Pythiales > Pythiaceae > Phytopythium > Phytopythium helicoides. The sequence continues at coordinate 157,869 of JANFNE010000061.1, read as the reverse complement.
CGACGACTTGGGTTGTAAGGGAAACAGCTCGTCGCTCTGAGCTGTGGTCGTCACGATGATGCCTGCTGGGCAGTCGTCTGCGAAGCCATGGTCTCTCTCGTTGAATTCGGAGAACGTGATGGCGTTCTTCTCCATCTCAACTGGAGCGCCGTGTTCATCTCGGCAGCTATCGAGGTACGAAAGGAACCTCGACTGGTTGATTCCGAGCGCTGCAAGAGCGTCGTCTTCGTCCCGAAGCGTAATCTCTCCAATCTTCTCCGAAATGTGAAGCTCAAGGTTGAAAAACGTGAATGTCATCGCATCAAACACTTGGCGCACGCTGGCTGCCGAGGGCAGCGGAATGACCTCGAAACAAGCCAAGCAGTGAACCCCATCGCTGTCTACATACTGAGCTTGCTCTGCGAATGGCAAGCCAAAGTCTGTGAACCTTGTGCGCTCGGCCAAAAAGGCACGCGCAGTCGACAGAACCGACGGCTTGAGTCTTGCCAGCATATTCCTTCGCTCGTCCACATCTCTTCCGAGCTGAATTTTTGGCTGGAACGGCACCCCTGGCTGCCTCACCTGCTCCCAGTTCAGGTCACGATGTGGGATCAGTGACTAGGCAAGCTTGCTCCTCGCTGACACTCAGCGAGACGTACGATGCTGGCGGACACCGCGGATTGAACTCCTGCAAACGCGAGCTCCTGCGCCACCACGGCGCTCCGAAGCCCTCCACTCCTTCCATCTATGTGCCCAATCGACGACCCTTTCGTCCTAGAGCTCTTCTCCTGCTTCAGCGCCTCGACCTCGAGCTCCAGCCGCCGCAATTCTTCCAGCAGTGCCACCTTCTTCTCCTGTGACAACCAACTTTAGCGCTCTCGTTTGGAGCCTGTAGAGCGCCAATCGCCGCCATATTCACGCACCGCGCGGACAGTGTACGTGTGCTTCTTCTTCTGCCTCGTCTTCCTCGTCTTCCTCGCCTTCTTGTCGCCAGGAGCGCAGCGATCTCCCGACAAAGCGCTCACCCCCGGCGGCGCCATGTTGCCACCCTATCCGTGTCTATTTTCTGGGAATACGTGCGCACTTTTCTTCTTAAGTGCGTGTTAAGTTCGCAATCTGGGCCAGGTTGACGACCATGAGCATGGACGGAGGCGATGAGGTGTTGCTGTCGCTAGTGCAGCGCTTCCCGGCGACTGTGGGGCGCAAACGCAGCGCTCGCAGCGGCGACGACAGCTCCACAACCTCCGCCAGCAGTGGGCGAAGTTTGGGCGGCGGAGGTGGCGCGAGGCCCGAGGACGAGGACGCGACGTCGGACGCCACGAGCGGAGACGGCGAGCAGGAGCGGCCGCAGCGCGCCAAGAAGCCGCGCAAGCCCAGCCACGTCATGATCCGCGTGCGTTTTGGGCTGGAAGGAGCTGTGCGGGTGGTGTGGGCTGCGTTTTGGTGACGCTGGTGCGGTGACGACGGCAGGAGGAGAAGGAGCTACTGCGGAAGGAGCTGGCGGCGTTGGAAGCGCGGGCTGCGGTGCTGCGGAGGCGCGCAGGACTGCCGGGCGTGGAGGAGCTCGAGCAGACGAAGGAGGTTGCGAGGCAGAACTTGGTGCTAGTGGACGCGCTGAGAGCGCAGGAGCAGCTGCTGGCGGACGCGCACGCCGCTTTCTCCGAGTTCATGGTGGGCTTGATGCTACCGCCCTGCTGGTAGAGATGATGCTGACGTTTTTACTTTGCCCAGTTGTCGCGAGCGAGCAACCCACTGGAAGGGTTTGTCCACCTCGGTCGAGGGATGGAGCAGCGCTCGGCAACTGTGATGAGGCTCAAGGACGAGACGCTGGCGCGTGCAGACCGGTTTCTTGAGGGTCGGTTGCGGCATGTCAATGTTCGCGGACCAGGGTCGCACCATGAGCAAACGGGTGCAACTAATGCTGAAGGCGACTACACCTTCACGCTGATGGACACAACGCGCTTCCGAGGCGTGGACAGCGTCCGGGAGGTGTTTCGTGCGATGCAGTTCTACTTTCTCAACCTGGAGATCACCAACTCGGAGCTGACCGGCAACATCTCGATCCGCGAGGACGACTCCAGTTGCGACGTGGAAGACGATGACGCTGACATGAGCATCCAAGTCCATCGTCTCGTCACCAAACTCTCAACCGGCGTAATCGTCGAGAAGAACGCCCTCAAGTTCCTGCAGCTTTTTGACAACGACGACCCCGTCAAGGCGTTCGCGCTCATGTCTTCCGTCCCGATCAATCGCGACGATCTGCTCCCTTACTCGCCTTCTGAACGCCTACGCATCGAAATGTTCTCGGCAATGAAACTCTCGGCGTTCTACGAGAGCGAGCCGGACTCGAGCACCCCGCGCCTCGCGGTCACCATGTCGAGGTGGTTCCGCGTCGAGCTGCACCAGCACAGCTCCCTAGATATTCCAGACCACGCTCTCCTGTCTGCCAGGCGCGCCATCCACCACATCCCCGATCCCATGCTCACCAGCATGCACCAGACGCTGTACGGCTCGTCGTCACCAGCCAGCAGCTCGTGATTCCCATTTGACTGCTGATACCAAGTAGTCGCCTTGCTGCGAACTCCCAAGCCAGAGCAAGGCACGTTGTTGTGCCCGTGGATATATATCGTAGTAGCCAAACAATCTGCTGCTCTGGGTTCGTGAAGTCGCCATCGAGTTTTTCGCGTGGCTTGCTCCCTGCGCGTCAATCAAGCCACTGCAAGCCAGCTCTCTACCTGCAGAATGTTTGCTGATCACTCTGCGCGTGTGTCATCACCGTCTTGTCGACCATTGCGCCGCGCTCTCGCCCGCCGTCGCAGCTATGGAGTTCGATGCGTTGGCGCCGCTCTCGTCGTCGCTCTCGTCGCCTCCGAGCTCCTTGTCGTCCCCCAGTCCGCTGACGGACGCGTCCTCAAGCTCGTCGAGTCGCGAGGAGCTCCAGCGCCCGACGCAGGCGAGCAAACGACGCCGGAACCGCAAGAAGCCATGCCACATCGCTCAAAAGGTGGGGAGCGAGGCTGCGAGATGTGAATGGAGGTGCTGCGTTGGGCTCATTCGTCTACGGACTCGGCGGAACAGGAGCGCAGGGAGTCGGTGGTGCAGGAGCTGGCGCTGCTCGAGGCGCGCGTGCGGGAGCTGAGACTCAAGGCGGGGGCTCCGTCGCTCGACGAAATCCAGGAGACGGAGGTGAGGGCGCTCGAGAATGCGCAGCTGCGGTCGGCGCAGGAGACCTATAAACTCGTGCTGGCCAGCGCACACAGTTCATTCTCCAGCTACACGGTGCGTCCCTTTCCTTGAATGAACTGATGGCATCCGCCACACACTCACAGTTCTCCGTTCACGCTCGGCAGAACCGCCAGTATGAGTCCCCGCTTGGACGCCCGATCGACCTGCCAGCCAACTGGGAGCAGCGGATGAGCCTGCTTGAGGGGATGCGTGAGGAGGTCGTCATGTCCGCCTACCGATACCTCATGGAGCGCACTCGGCAGATGGATCCGTTGCAGGAGACGGCGGAGGAGTCCAAGTTCTACTCACCAGAAGGCGACTATTGCGTGGTCAAGATTGACAACACGCCGTTCTTCGATGCGTCGGGGCCGGAGGAGGTGTTGCAGGCGTACTACGAGTACATCCAGCAGCTCGAGGTGACCCTGTCGGTGGCGTCTGGCTCTGTGATCACACGCGAAGGAGAGGAGATCAAGGAGGATGGTCTCTCCAGCCATCGGTTCTGCACGACGGCGATCGGGGTCGATGTGCCCATGGAGAAGAACAGCGTGGGCTTCACCGGCACCGTGCCGTCCAGCCTCGGACCGATCCATGTACTCGTGCTGAGCGTCGTTGGCAAAGACGAGCTGTACCCGTACCGGCCAAACGAGCGTGTCCGCAACGATCTCTCGGGCGTCGTCACGATCTCCAGGCGAGTAGGGCCGGACGGTGGTCCGCCGGTCGTGACCATGACGAGATACTACCACATCAAGGTCTACCGCACGCCGCTGCTTCCGCGCAGCAGCGACGCCGAGGGGCTCCACGAGACCATCCACCGGATCCACAGCAACATGATCACGGAGATCAAGTGGCACGTCGAGCGCAACCGCCAGGCGCGAGCCGCTCTCCGGACCGCAGTAGTTGAGTAGCAAGCGAGCACATGTACATTCACCACCGTCACTCTGGAGCAGTTTCCAATGTCATTTTCGATTCTGCCCGCGTCCACACGTTGCTACGATGAACACGGACGAAGGCGGGCAGCCTCGAGCGCCTGTCATGTTCTTCCGCCACCCAGCGGGCCCTGCGGCTCCCGTTGCGCCGCTGGTCATGTGGACGCCGCCGCCTTCGAGCGGCGTTGTGATGTCGCTTTTGCACGCGTTCGCCATCTCCGGAGCTCCTTCGGGGCCGCTGGGAGCGGCTGCTCCCACCAGGGCGAGCAAGCGAGGCAATGCGAGCGAGGGGGACGACGAGAAGGACAAGCAGGCGAAGAAGCAGAAGAAGCCGAGCTACGTCACGCGGCGGGTGCGGCTGTGCAGGCCCATGACGACTGGAAGGGCGGAGAGCGCTGATGGATGAAGTGGCTGGCAGGAGGAGCGCGAGGAGCTGGAGCGGGAGATTCAGGAGCTCGAGGCGCGCGCCAAGCAGCTCCGAGACGCGTGCGCGAACCAAGAGGACGACTCGCGTGTCTCCAGACTCGAGAACATGAGGATGCGGGACGCTGTGGACGAGCAGCGCTGCGTCATGGCGTCGGTGCAGTCGGTCATGACCGAGTTCACGGTGCGCTGCGTTGCATTAGTGTCCGCAGCAATGGATGCCTGCTGAGTCGCTCTTTGTCTGCTTAGAATGGACAGGTCTTGACGCCGCTGAGCGACTTCATCCACCTCACAACTGACCCAGAACAGCGGCGCGAGGCTCTTCTTGGAGTTCGCTCGCACAAGCTCGAGCGTGCGCGGCGGTTTCTTGCTGCTAGAACGCGCCACATGACGCCCGGTCGCGAAACCTGGGAGGAATCCCGCTACCGAACGCCCGATGGAGACTACTGCGGCGTGAGGCTAGATGTGACGACGTATCTCGGCACAACAGCGAAGAAAGTACTGGACGCACTTGTGTTCTACGCCATGCACGCCGAGATCGGCATGACGGAGCTGACCGGCAATCTTACCGTGAGCGAGAACGAGGAAAGCATCTTTGATGACCAGACGGGGGTGATTCTCCATCGCATGGTTACGACGACGCGTGGAGGGCTGCTTGCGGAGAAGAACGCTGCCATGTTCATTGACAGCTCGAGGAAAGATGATAGCAGTGATGAGTATGCGTTTGTCACGAGCGACTTCATCGACCAGGACGATATCTATCCTTACGTTCCAACTGAGCGTGTGCAGAAGGACTTCTCGGTAGCTATCAAGATCTCAACTTATCCTCTAATGGGGGAGTCTAAAGACAAACAAGTGGTAGTGCTCACGAGATGGATGCTCCAGCGACTACATGCGCCAAGGCTGGAGAGTCGACAAGTCACGAAGCACGAGATGGAGGTGCTGCAACAAGAGCAACTACAAGGAATGGACGCACTCACGCATTCGATCCGTCTGGCTGTCGACACAGCTCGCCGTGCTGAATAAATATCAATTCAGATACTCACAGACAGCAATCTGCATCAAGTTAGATGCTAGTGCACTCGTTTTGTAGTTGAAACATGCTACATTAGAGTCTGCTCCACCTTCAGTCTTGAAAATGATTGTGGGAAGCATTGACACCATTGATCGATATTATTCGCCTAAATCTCTGGTGAGGTGGCAAGGATTATTGTAGTATTACAAGGATATCTACTGCGCCAGAGTGCGCTGCATGGACCGAATGACTTCATCTGCCCACCGCCCAATCTCGTCGCGTGATTGTTGTACCTGCTTGATCGACATCGGCAGGTCGGTGTGGTGTAACTTAACCATTGACCAGCGCTTGGCGATGACCACAAATTCCTCTCCTCGTCGACCGGAGCCAGGACGTGCCGGTAGCGCCAGCCGAACGATCTCGATAACTGCGGTCACATCTTTCCGCTGTCGTGAGTTCGGTCGATACGGGTAAAGATCGTCTTCATCGACAAAGTCTCCGATGACGATGCCAGACTCGTGTCCTCCATTTGCTGCAGATGCCTCGCGAAAGTCGGAAAACTGAATAGAGTTGGTCTCGACCGGAACACTTTGGCCTGGCGAAGATGAGACGAGTCGATACTGCCGAACGCCGTCAGTGCCGCTATCATCGTCTTCTCGAATTGTAATGCTGCCTAGCATCTCGGAGATGCTGATCTCGACGTTGTAGATGTGCTGTAGCACGGCATCAAAGACGTCTCGAACACTTGTAATGCCAGGAAACTGTGTAACATCGAACTGGATCGAGCAATAGTCACCACGGTCGGTCTCGAATCGCTCCGATTCGGAGAATTGCTTGGTCAAATCAAGCCCTCGGCATCGGTGCTCGAAGAACCGGCGTGACGCTTCTATCCTTTCCTGCTTTGTTCCTAGCAGGTATTGGTGACGCTCATCTCGGTCGCGACCCAGTCGAATTAGACTGTTGATCGGTGTGATGTCGTGCTGTTTGCGCTGTCATACGAAAAATCGGGGTCAGATGACATTCATATGGATCAAGTAGACTGGGAGTGGCGCACCACGTAGTTGGAGACCATGCCTTGGACGTCTGCGAGCGCGAGCTGCCGCGCTTGGACCGACTCGCGCAGGATACGATTCATGACTGGTGCCTGTGTGTGGCTCTTGACATGCAGCGACTTGTTGACAAGCGCCTGTGTCTTCAGACTCTCGAGCTGCTCCTGTAGCGCAGCAATCTCCGCTTCTAGCGACATCTTCTCCTCGCGTCGCACGAGATGCGTCGGTTTGCGCTCTCTCCGTTCTCTCCTCCGCTTCTTGGACGCTGCTGAGTGTCCATCGTCTTCTCCCGAGCACACACCTGCAGCCAAATCCGCGCCACTATCCTCATCACTGAGGCTACCATTCGTGCTTCCAGGCTGGCTGTGTGCCCCAGTCTGGTGGTGCGCAAACTCCGCAACCGTAGGCTCCTGAAACCTGGGGAACGTCTGCAGCGCGTTGTATAGCGGCGGCGGCGCGAACACGGCAGCTCCTCGATCCATTGGCGGGCGAGAAGCTGCAAAGTCGGCGGAGCTGTTGCTACTCGAAGTGGTGGCTGGCAGGAGAGAGTTGGCGAGCAGCGAACGAGGCGACAGCAATCGCTGGGGCGGTGACGACGCTGGTGCTGGCGGCACGAGCCCGAGCGACGGACTGCTGTAGCGAGCGGTGCGCGAAGGGAAAATGCGCTCGTTGGGGGTCATGGCCGAGGCCCAGGCAGCTCGCAGGCGATCGGAGCTGCTCGAACCTACGGTATCGATTGACGGGCTGGCGTAATACGCAGCGGAGACCGAGCAGGTGCAAGTGAGACGATGGCTCTGCGCCACACTTGATCTGGTCGACAAATGTGGCAGTAAATCGACGGTAAGATCGACATAAAAACGAAAATAGACGTTAAATGTTGACTTAGAAATGTGTTAAGTTGCACTTTCAGACATTTTTCCAGTCTGAACGCTTGACTGACAAGAGCGAGTCAGCGCGACGAGTGACAAGTGACGAAGCGAGCGGTCACGGACGCTGACAGCGGCTCCATGCGACGACAGCGACAGTTGATTCCTCGGTGCAACTGTGCAGGGAGGTCGCTGGACGTGCTCAGGGGTTCCAACAATCGCTGCAGAAATCTGGGATGTACCGGTGCACAAGTCCCATGGAAACCAAGCATTTCGATGGCAGTGCTGCTAACGCTCGAGTGTGGATGTTCACCCAGGTGGATTCGGCTGGTCTCTGTGGAGTTTTACGTCAACAGCGACCGCGATATCACATTACGCGATGACACTCGGTCCTCTACGTCGACTCCGCGAAGCGGTTGTGTAATCTAGAATCGCGATGCAAACAGACAACGCTGAGCTTGGTCGGGGTGGAAGGCAAAGGCGCTGCCAACCACCCAATGCTCTACTCTCTCTCTCTCTCTCTCTCTTTCGCACGCATTCAAGTCGCGATTGAAGAATGTGACGATTGCGACGTACAATACCGCGCCAGCCAACCGTGGCAACCTGTCGATTCGATGCCGCCGCGCGTCCTGATCGCACGTGGTTACCTGCTAAGCATCCAGACACGCAATTCGACTGGAAAACTAGATTGTTTGTTCATGTCTATGCGGTACTACATACAGTAGTGCGCTTCGGTGGGGTTCCTGTCAAGCTGCATGCAACGCGGTGCTTCAGTTTCAACGTCAGCGGGAAAGAGTTGGGTGATTGCTTATGCTTTTTTTACGAGAGACTGTAGACGGATAGCCGTCGGCGTATGGTCGCAGTCATCACGGTCATCCACTGGCCCGTGTCGTCCACGATCTTCTGGTGCACGTCCGGCGCAATGACGAGGGACGTGCGGTGAAGTGTCGACAAAGCCCATCGCTTTAGTGTAACCACGAGCTCTTTCTTCTCGACCTCATACCCCTCGCTGTTAACATGACGGACGACTCGTATGTGGGGCGTTATGAGCACAACGGCGCTTGTGTCTCTCCTCAGTCGATCATGTGGCATGTACGGGTGCAGCTCGTCTTCATCGACAGGCTCGACGACCAGGAGCCCACTGCCAAGCCCGTCGAAGCTGTCCTCGTAATACTCGTAGAACACAACTGAACTCGACTCGGACATGACGCCCTGCGCATCGATGGACGCGAGGCGGTGGTACACGATGCCCTTGCCGTACTCCTGGAAGCTATGGTCGTCGTTCTCGCGGATGGTGATGTTGTCGAGCGTCTCAGAGATGCTGATCTCGGCATTCATGGCAGTGAACAGCACGTTGTCGAAGACGGAGCGCACGCTCCCTGCGCGGTACAGCGGTGTCACGTCGAACTGCACGACGTGGTAGTCCTTGGAATCAGACTCAAAGCGTTCCTCCTCCTTGTACGACTTGAGCTCGTCCATCCCTCGGCTGCGCTCGTCAATAAACTTGCGCGCTTCCTGTAGCTGTTGCTGCTTGATGGCCATGAGCACCTCGCGGCGAGTTTCGTGGTCGCAGCCCAGTCGAATCGACGACTTGATGGGGCTAAGCTCCTGCCGGCTGAGGTACCCCGACAGCGCTCCCTGCAAGCTCGTGACCGACAGCTGCTGCTTGCGGATGGCCTGCCGCAGCAGCGAGTTGGTGAGTTCGCTCTTGGCGCGCGGGGGCTTCTCCTTGGGCGACGCGTCCTGCTCCTCCTCGAACAGCGCACGGTTCTGCAGCACCGCGAGCTCGGCCTGCAGCATCTCCATCTCCTTGGCCAGCGCCGCGATCTCCTCCTGCAGCACCGAGTCCACGCCATCAACAGCTCGTCAGAACCACCGCGAGCTGCTCTAGAGCCGAGAGCCTCGTGGATGGAGCCGACCTTGCGGGCCGCGTTCGTGCACTTGCGCATCTTGACGGGCTTGTCGCCGGCGGCTGTCGCTCGGCCTCGCTCTTGGCTCGGCAGTCGCTTCATCTCGGAACTGAGCGACGTCCGACGTCTTGCGGAGCTGAGCGCAGCGCTCGCAGGTTGCTGTCGCAGCGCAGATGGCGCTTGTCTAGCGCCGCGCCGAGGACTCGAGACACTGCCATGACGCAGCCCATCACGGTCGACGTCACTTAGGGCCCTGCTATGCATCCAAGAGCGCTGGATTTTTTTCGTGACGTGGATCTGCTCGTCATGCACCAGCTCAACTCCATGAAGCATTCACGCTCATTTACCACCAGAACACCCTGACGCCAGCGCCAGCAATGCTGGCCCGGCATCACCCGAAAGACTACCATCTCCTTTTCACGGTGATGAGGACCCATGTTGTTTGCGATGCCACGTTGAAGAGTGAACAGACCACTGTGCTTCCAAGGCATCTTTTTTTCGTAGGGAATGCAATCGTTGTTTGTTATGCGTATGAAGAGTTGTGCAGAGAGAACGAACTCTGCATGGGTTTACCCTCTCTGCGTCCAAGCCCGACCCTTTTTCTTCAAGGCAGGTCTTGGATCTTGACGACCACCTTGCCAATGTTCTTCCGCGCCATCACGTAGTCCAGTGCGTCGGGAATGCTGGTGAGCCCGTCGAACTTGACGTCGTCCATTCCGTACCGCAGCTCTCCCTTCTCGAACATCTCCAGCACCTTTGGGCGAAGTCTCTCCACGGGTTCAGGGTACGCCGTCAGACTAATGCCTCGGATCGAAGCACACTTGGAGATCAGCGGCGGAAGCACATCGTTTAGCGTCGCCCCCTCCTTCTTCTTACTACTCTCCGAAGCGGTGGAAGCACTGGAGTCACCCGGAGCGCTGTAATCTGACGTCGTCCCAAACGCAATGACGCGACCGTGCATAGCGAGGTGGGGAACGAGTGAGGCCAGCAAATCACCGCCGACGCTGTCGAAGAGGAGGTTGATCCCGCTGGGATATTCCTTCCTCAGGACCTCACTCACGTCTTCCACCGAGTAGTTAATGGCACGGTCGCACCCGAGGGCTGTCAAGAAATCCGCCTTTTTGGCGGAGCTCGTCATCCCGATGACCGTGTTGCCGGCATTCTTGGCGAGCTGGACGACATATTGGCCTGTGCCGCCGGCTGCTGCAGTCACGAATACCGTCTCACCCGTTTTCATCTCGCCGGCCTCTTCCAGTGACGCTAGCGCCCAGACCGCTGACGTGATCGACATGGTCTCCGCTTCGCTGGACGGTGTTTTGACGAGCACTTGGGCAGGCACGAGGTTGTATTCGGCAAATGCGCCAGGGGCTGTGTTACACCACCACCACCCGCCACATGCGATCAAATCGTCTGTGAGAACGCCATTCGATCGACTCAATGCTGAAATTCTCACAAAACTTACCGATGTACGTCACACTCTCACCAACAGCGACGGAGTTCACCCCCTCGCCAACTTCAGTAACGACGCCAACTAGTGAAGAAGCGCACACACCCATAAAGATACTTGTCAACCGGGGTTCTAGGACGGCAAACAATCGAACCGGCTGACGTGTTACCTGCTTCAAGACCAGCCGTGAACGGCAGCTCCTGCCGCCGGACGAAACGGTTCTCGAGGACGAGCACGTCGTAGGCAGCCACGCACGCGGACGTGTTCTTCACGACGACGTGGCCGGGTGTGGCACTTGGGATTGGGAGTTCAACGACTTTGCCAGCGGTGCCGTAGTCGTTGGAGGGTTCAGTCACTCGGAGGGCCTTGTAGGTCGGCATGGTGTCGCGATGCAGGCACTTGGCTTGGAGTTTGGTGTTTCGGGGTTGAGCTGTTGAGCTTCGAGAAGTAAATTGGAAAGTGGGGTGGCCGCGCAGCTGGGACGCAGCCAAGCAGCCTTGCTGCAAGCCGTCTCAATGAACAGTGCAGTCATTGATCGACGATCGTGCACGATACTAAGTTGGTCTCCTTCATGACACTTCTCTTCAGAGTGTGTTGAGCGGTATCCAACACTTCAGTCACTTGAGCGCGCTGAATAATCAGGCCTGTGACGTGACTGAAAATCGCGTAAACCAGGCGGGGCTGCTGGTTGCCGTTGTGGTTCCTGTAGACGTCCTCATCGTCGAGTATGGAAAGGGTCTTGAAGCAGAAAATGAAAATCTGACTGTCATTGTAAGCATTGGGTATCGTTCGTAGGGCTGATGCAATGCTGGAGACTTGTCAATGTAGTTTGACGTGGAGTCTCTGGCTGAGGCTCAATCCATCGACGCGGAAGTGTGGAGCGTCGAACTCATAGATCAAATTGTTCGAGGCAATATACGTCACCTGAACTGTCTCCATCGACGATGAGGTCTTCAGGAACACAACGGCAACCAGCAGCCCCGCCTGGTTTACGCGATTTTCAGTCACGTCACAGGCCTGATTATTCAGCGCGCTCAAGTGACTGAAGTGTTGGATACCGCTCAACACACTCTGAAGAGAAGTGTCATGAAGGAGACCAACTTAGTATCGTGCACGATCGTCGATCAATGACTGCACTGTTCATTGAGACGGCTTGCAGCAAGGCTGCTTGGCTGCGTCCCAGCTGCGCGGCCACCCCACTTTCCAATTTACTTCTCGAAGCTCAACAGCTCAACCCCGAAACACCAAACTCCAAGCCAAGTGCCTGCATCGCGACACCATGCCGACCTACAAGGCCCTCCGAGTGACTGAACCCTCCAACGACTACGGCACCGCTGGCAAAGTCGTTGAACTCCCAATCCCAAGTGCCACACCCGGCCACGTCGTCGTGAAGAACACGTCCGCGTGCGTGGCTGCCTACGACGTGCTCGTCCTCGAGAACCGTTTCGTCCGGCGGCAGGAGCTGCCGTTCACGGCTGGTCTTGAAGCAGGTAACACGTCAGCCGGTTCGATTGTTTGCCGTCCTAGAACCCCGGTTGACAAGTATCTTTATGGGTGTGTGCGCTTCTTCACTAGTTGGCGTCGTTACTGAAGTTGGCGAGGGGGTGAACTCCGTCGCTGTTGGTGAGAGTGTGACGTACATCGGTAAGTTTTGTGAGAATTTCAGCATTGAGTCGATCGAATGGCGTTCTCACAGACGATTTGATCGCATGTGGCGGGTGGTGGTGGTGTAACACAGCCCCTGGCGCATTTGCCGAATACAACCTCGTGCCTGCCCAAGTGCTCGTCAAAACACCGTCCAGCGAAGCGGAGACCATGTCGATCACGTCAGCGGTCTGGGCGCTAGCGTCACTGGAAGAGGCCGGCGAGATGAAAACGGGTGAGACGGTATTCGTGACTGCAGCAGCCGGCGGCACAGGCCAATATGTCGTCCAGCTCGCCAAGAATGCCGGCAACACGGTCATCGGGATGACGAGCTCCGCCAAAAAGGCGGATTTCTTGACAGCCCTCGGGTGCGACCGTGCCATTAACTACTCGGTGGAAGACGTGAGTGAGGTCCTGAGGAAGGAATATCCCAGCGGGATCAACCTCCTCTTCGACAGCGTCGGCGGTGATTTGCTGGCCTCACTCGTTCCCCACCTCGCTATGCACGGTCGCGTCATTGCGTTTGGGACGACGTCAGATTACAGCGCTCCGGGTGACTCCAGTGCTTCCACCGCTTCGGAGAGTAGTAAGAAGAAGGAGGGGGCGACGCTAAACGATGTGCTTCCGCCGCTGATCTCCAAGTGTGCTTCGATCCGAGGCATTAGTCTGACGGCGTACCCTGAACCCGTGGAGAGACTTCGCCCAAAGGTGCTGGAGATGTTCGAGAAGGGAGAGCTGCGGTACGGAATGGACGACGTCAAGTTCGACGGGCTCACCAGCATTCCCGACGCACTGGACTACGTGATGGCGCGGAAGAACATTGGCAAGGTGGTCGTCAAGATCCAAGACCTGCCTTGAAGAAAAAGGGTCGGGCTTGGACGCAGAGAGGGTAAACCCATGCAGAGTTCGTTCCCCACGCACGCAATGCAAACATGCAACACCCCGTGGTCTGGTTGAACTACATTTTTTGTGCGACACACAAAGTGCACGCGGCATGCGTCATCCAACGCGACACTCGAAGCGCACAATCCTTGGCGGTGATGACTCGCCCGCCTCCCGTCTCACCCGTTTCACCTCCAACAAAACATACCCGACCATAACTTGCTACCTCTCCAAAAACACCCACTCTACCCAAACTTTCCCTTCAAAAACCCAATACCACCCCCCAAAACCACTACTCATCAACTATGCAAGCCCACCCACTACCCCACTCTTCCACCGCACCTCATTCGACCAGTCCACAGTCTCAAGCCGCCGCCGACAGCATGGACCTGCTGCCGACGCGCTCGCTGGCCGTGTGCGCGCCGCGGGAGCTGCAGGTTTGGCAGCCTGCGGACGCGCTGTGGCCCTCTGTGCCTCCCGCCGACGAGGACGAGGACGAGGCAGACGAGACGGCCGAGGAGAGCGGCAGCGCGCGCGACGGCGACGGCGAGGACGAGCAGCTGGCGGTCAAGGAGGAGCAGGCGCCGCACGCGCTGCGGTCGCTGGCGCGCGCGGCCAGCGGCTCGCTGAGCGACGAGCAGGAGCCGAGGCCCGCGAAGAAGAAGAAGCGCACGTTCAAGAAGCGCAAGCCCACGCACACGGTGCGCAAGGAGGAGAAGCAGGCGCTGCTGGCCGAGATCGAGCTGCTGCAGGCGCGGCTGGACGAGCTCAAGTTCCAGGCGCTCGTCGAGAAGGGAGAGGCCGCCAAGTCCGTCGCCAGGCAGAGACAGAGCAACCTCGTGCTGCGGGAGAGCATCGAGGAGCACCACGTCGCGTTCGCGCGCGTGCAGAGCCTGCTCTCGGGATACGTGGTGCGTGCGGACGGACGGACACGGGCTGCGTCTGCGGCGAGGACTAACGATTGTCGTGGGGGTGTGAGCAGCAACAGAGCCTGCCGAGGATCCACCCGACCAAAGTGCCCATCAAGCTCGGACTCGACCGCGGAGAGCGACACCGCACGCTCATGGCCATGAAGGACGCCAAGATCCGCGAGGCATGGCGCTTCATGGTCGACCGAACGGCGCACCTGCAGCCAGAGACGCCATTCTACGAGGAAGAGCGCTACAACTCACAAGAGGGCGACTATTGTGTCGTGCGCCTCGACGTCGTCCCGTTGACGGGGGCTCCGAGCGTGCAGGCCATTCTGATAGCACTCCGCCGAGCGATCGCCAACGCCGAAATCATCATCTCCGAGATTTCGGGCAACATTACGATCCGCGAAGACGACAACCACGGCGAGGCGAGCCTCATGCAGGCGCGACTGGTGTCATCGACCACGGATGGCACCTTCGTCGAGTCGAATTCCGTGACCTTCTCCGAGTACTTTGCCGACGGCGATTACGCAGTGATCGCAGGCGACTACGTCGACGAGGATCTACTCTACCCTTATCGACCCCAGGCACGCATACGCAGAGATGGCACCTCAATTATCACCGTGACACCGCGGTACGTTGATCGACGCTATGAACGCCGTGATCCCGGTGAGTTTCACTGTGGCGCAAGAACTGGCTGCGATGAAGACGGCCGAGAGCTGGTTGTCATTTTGAAGCGATGGGCAGCGTGGAAGTTTCATCACACCGACCTAGCGGTGGCAGACGATATGGTGCGAAGCATGCGTGATTCCATGGGTCGCTGGGGCGAGACCATACTCGACTCTGTCCGAGAATCACTCACGTACATGTCGGAGCACGAGCACCACGCGTCTCACGATGGCAACACGTTTTAGCAGTATGTAGTCAAGGAGAGACGTAGAGATCGTATTTATCCAAACGAAACACTTGCCTTTCTTCATGCATCCGCGCACTCCGAGCACTGCAGGATCTGCTGCATGTCCTCAATCATGCCGCCTCCCCAACCCATGTACTTCGGCTGCAGTGATCGCACGCTCTCGGCACTCGACGCGGCGTCCGTCGGTCGGCGAAACGTGCAGTTGGACCACACCGTCAGCAAGACGGCGGTGCCGTCGCCGCCAGTGTCAGCTCGAGGGCTCGAGATCAAAATGACCGACGACACATCTCGGCGGACTCGGTCTTTGGGATGGTACGGGTAGGCGGCGTCGTGCTCGACCACTTCGGTTGTGATGATCCCGTGTGGGCCGGCTACGCCAGCCTCTCCGGTCTCAAAGAACTCGGCAAAGCTCACCGCCTCCGACTCAACGAGCACCGATCCTTGCGCATTTGCAGAGAGCACGCGTTGGAGCGCGACGCCTCTGTCCGCCAGACACGCAGGCCCGTGCTGGTAGAACCAGTCGCCGTCCTGCCGAATGGTGATGAACTCGGACGTCTCCGAAATGACGAGCTCCGCGTTCGCCAAGGAGCTCATCGCGGCGTCCATGGCGCGCTTCACCGCGTCCTCGCTCCTGCCAAGCATCTCGATGGGCATGACGCTGAAGCGAGTGACGCAGGCGTCTCCCGCGCGCGTCTCGAAGGCGCTCGACTCGTTGAACGAGCCGCAGCTCTCGTCCAGGAACTGTCGGCGCTCAGCAACGAACGCGCGTCCAAGCCTCACGCTGATCGCTCGCCGGTCGCTCAGCAGCTTCTCCCTGGCCTCGTCGTCGCTCGGCAGGACGATCCCGCCCTCGAACGGCGACTCTCCGCTCCCGGATTGCTGCCTCCAGGCCCTCGTTAGCTGTGCATCACGAGCAGAGCTTGGAAAGGACCCACCGCGAGTCCGGAAAGCGCGGCGCGAGAAAAGTTGGCCGCTCGGTGCTGCGTGTGCGCTGCTTGCCGTAGCAGCGCGTTCACGACGAGCTTCTGGGCCCTCAGGGCCTCCAGCTGCTTGTCCAGAGCCCCCGCCTGCTCCACGAGCGCCTGACGCTCGCGCTTCCGCACTGCGTACGTCGACTCTCCTCGCTGCTTCCTCGGCATGGCGTCGGACGCCTTGGGGTCCTGAGCAACGGTCGATCTCTTGCTGTTTGTATGGGGACGGGTGAGCTGGCAGTTGGCAGCGCAACGGGAGACGAAGGTGCCGAATTGATGGAGGTGGAGGGCCTTGAAGTTGTTGATTGGGCTGTCACTCCACCAAAGCGTCTCCATGAGATTGGCTTTAGACACTTTTGCGCCAACGCATCGACCACCGTTTCCATCGTCGTGGAGCCTTGTCCTCAAGAACGCCAGCGAGGTTGGTATGGATGTCGCGTCAGTCAACTCTAGGACGCGTCAAGCAAGACGGAGAACGTGTCAACACGATCAGCATTGAAAGCGGAATGCGAATGGTCAGAGAAAGCTCGGCCAGAGGAGGAGGATTCTCTTTGCAGCAAAATCAACGGTGTGAACGATGCAATCGCAGTGAGGCTCCTACTTCTGCGTACTGGGCAGGACTTGCTCCATAACTGCTCGCTCCATGTCTTCTCCCCACTTTCCAAGGTGGCTGAGCAGCCGATGCCTTGTCAGAATCGGTAATGGCTCGAGTGTCGGCCGGAGCTTGGTGTGCCTGGCACGAGTCCAGACAACGACATGCTCCTGCTCCCAACGACGCGTTGACTCGTTGAACCGCTCTCTCGTATGCGCGCGCACAGTCATCACCATGGTGATATCGTAACGCACTCGATTTTGAGGTTGATACGGATATAAGTCGTCTCGCTCGACAGAGTTGATGGTCACTAGACCAAATGGATGACCGCCTCCGTGCTCGTCGCTCCGTTCAGAAAAACTCCTATTCATGACTGTGTTCATCTCGATTTGGGCTCCATTCAAGAGCTGCGTCACAAAGCGGCTCTGTTGGAGTCCTTCTATCCCATAATCGATGTCGTCTCGTGTAGTGACGTCGCCAACGACGTCCGTGATGCGCATTTCCATGTCGGACAAGTGCCCGATGATAATATCAAACACTTGCTTCACGGATACACGCGATCCATCCAGCGGAAGTGCAGACAAATAAAGTGCGCAATAGTCGCCAGCCTCCGATTGAGACAGCAAGTTGTCGGCAAACGGCCGAAACGGGTCCAAATACTGAGTTCGAGCCATCAAGTAGTCGAGTGCAGACACCATGTTGCGGTGTCGAAACGCAAACAGAGTTATTCGCCTTTGCTTATGGTCAGCATCGAGGACCAATGGAATCTGGTGCGGGATTGCATCATGAGAGCTCTGTCAGGTCAGCAGCACATTATTAGCCATGACAGCTTTCACCTCGCAATGACCGCATTTCGCACCATGTAGGCTGATATCGCTGACTGAAGATTGACGAGCGCAAGCTGTTTGAGCTTTATTGTTTCACGTAGCACGTGTGTCGCGAGCTGATTCCCCAGACTGCTTTCTCGTAGTTTGACAGCTTTAAGTCGCGCTTCGGCTTCCAGCTGACGCTGAGCGTCATGTAACGCTTCAAGGCGAGTCTGTAGTGCTGCAATCTCCGACAATAGCTTGTTCTTACTTTCCTGTTGATATCGATCGACTTTTAAGTGAAAATCACTCACGTTCATCCAAAACATGGCGTACTTTGCGAGACTCATAGCTGGATTTGCGCGATTTTGAAGATGGATTGATCGATGTGTTTTCTGGGCTATCCTTGCTCGGTAAAGGCACGCTGAACGAAGAGGCCATGTCTGAATCTGGTAGCCTGTGAAGATCCGCGAACGTTGGGAAATGATAAACAAGAGCGATGCGTGCCGTGCGATTACGCGCATAGTCCTGCGCAAAGCATGAGGCATGAGACACTGCGCGCAATCTTGATATCCAAAATGACGACACGGAAACAGCAGGTGGATCATGTTTACAGCCTTGTTGACTCGGATGGCTACGGGAAAAATACTGGTAACATGCTCACTCTCTCGACGATACTTGCTGGTGTCCATAAATTTGCTCGAGCACGCACAACATCATGATGTCTCCCCATCTTCCGAGTTGCTGATGAAGATTTTGCTCAACCATTGGAGGTAGTTGAATCCCATTGTTGCGCAGCCTGCTAAAATACGAGTGGGTCCAGACCACAACGCTTTTGTCGTCTTCGCGGCCTGTTACAGGGTTGAATTGCTTCGTCTTGTGTGTGCGAATTGTGAGTGCAGCTGTGATATCGTGGCGAACGCACTGGTGCGGTCGATACGGAAAACACTCGTCCACGTCAACAAAGTCGGACGTAAACACGCCGAAGGGGCCACCACCACCACATTCATCGCTTCGTTCTGTAAATTCTTGGAACGTCACGGTGTTGACCTCTAATGGGACCCCACACGAAAGGAAAGACTCGTATCTGCTCTGTTGGATCCCGTCGACTCCATAGCCGATCTCGTCTCGAGTTGTAATATCCCCCAACAAGTCCGTGACTCGCATTTCCATGTTCGCAAAGTATGCCGCAATGGCATCGAACATCTGACGAACAGTGACTAGTGAAGAATCGATTGGCATCTGATCAATTTGGTGAACGCAGAAGTCTCCTCCGTCCAGCATGTAGCGTGATTTCTCTGAGAAGGGGCGAAATGGGTCTAGGAAGCGAGTGCGCTCGTTCAGGTAGGCAAGTGATGCGTTAATCTTCTTCCGCTTGGCATCAAGAAGGGTCTCGCGGCGCTGCTTGGGACATCTGCCGAGGCGAATAGTAATTTCGTGTGGGATGGTTTCTTGCGCGCTCTACTCCAACACGAGCATGTAGGTTTAGTAGGTGTTGATTCAGCAAGTACCAACGCGGAAGGCGAGGTAAGCATACCAAATAGCTGGAGACAGAAGATTGGGCATTGGCAAATGCCAGCCGCTGCTTTTGCAAGGCATCACGCAGGAGCAATGTCTCTAACTGCTTGCGCAGAAGGCTTGATAAACTTGCTGCTGCCTCGGACACATCATATTTTTGATGCCTCTGCGACTCAAGTAGTTGCTCCAGCTCGATCTGAAGCTCTTGGACCTCTTTCGTTAGGCTTTCCTTCTCTTCCTGCCGCACAAAAACTTTAATTAGTACTCACTCTTGCTCAATCGACAACATGGTACTTCTGTATTTCACCTTGAGCACGATATAACTCGGCTTGCGGACTGGCTTCTCAACTGTAGATGTTGATACGAATGTAAGCCTTGAATTGGTAGTCGCTCAAGTCCGCATTGGCCCGACTTACTCGGAGACATCTCAAACTCGTTGTTGTATGTCGTGCTGCGAACTCCGCAGTGGGTAGTCGAAAACTGAGCTGTCGGTCGGCCACGACAACAGTGCAAGAC
Organism: Phytopythium helicoides; assembly: GCA_024867545.1. NCBI lineage: Eukaryota > Oomycota > Peronosporomycetes > Pythiales > Pythiaceae > Phytopythium > Phytopythium helicoides. The sequence goes on along the minus strand of JANFNE010000061.1, from coordinate 138,273 downwards.
TGTGCGTCAGCACTGGGGTTAGGTCATGCACGGATTATTCCCGCCAAGTCTAGAGTGATTGTTTGGAGTTCCGCAAGTTGAAGCAAATCAACACAAACGTAGTTTGTTGAACGTCACGCAATTTGTTACTGCAAAGCCTCGTATCTTCATGTCATGCTGGGTTGATGGAACCAGAACTATTAGTTCACAAAGTCACATCAATCGAGAGTGGCAACAAAAATTCTTGATATCAATCGTACACGAGTGAGGTAGCGATACGACTTGCAACAACGTGCTCTTAGGATACAAGGCAAAACAGAAGCTCGATGCCTCATTGATATACTACTGTGACGTTGACGGCTAGAAAGAAAGCTCCTCAGATCCGCCGCAAGCGCTATTAGGATGGCTGCACTCGAGGAAGACTCACTGGTGGCCAAAGATTTGCTCGAGCACGCAAGTCATCATAACATCTCCCCATCTTCCAAGTTGCTCACGTAGATTATGCTCTACCATCGGAGGTAACGGAGCCTCCGTGTGTCGTTGCTTCCCAAAGCACGAGCGTGTCCAGACCACAACTTTCTCGTCTTCTTCACGCCCTGTAACAGGGTTCACTTGCTTCCGCGTGTGCATGCGGACAGTCATGACAGCTGTGACGTCGTGACGAACGCACAGGTGTGGCCGATACGGATACAGCTCATCTTGGTCGACAAAGTCGGCAGTAAACACACCGAAAGGCCCGCCGTCACCATGCTCATCACTTCGAGCTGTGAATTCTTCGAATGAGACAGAGTTCACTTCTAAGAGGACACCGCACGCTAGATAAGACTCATATCGGCTCTGCTGGATTCCATCAACGCCATAGTCGGTCTCATCGCGAGTCGTGATGTCACCCAGGATGTCCGTAACTCTCATTTCCATGTTCGAGAAGTAGGCAGCTATGGCATCATAGAGCTGGCGAACGCTAACTTTGGAGGCGTCAAACGGCATTCGATCGATCCGAAGTACGCAGTAATCTCCTCCGTCCAGCAAGAAGCGCGAGGTCTCGGCAAACGGCCGAAACGGATCCAGAAAACGAGTGCGCTCCTTCAGATAAGCCAGAGCAGAGTGAATCTTCTTGCGCTTTGCAACCAGAAGCGCCTCGCGGCGCTGTACAGGATCCTTGCCCAGACAAATGGTCACTTCATGGGGAACGGCTTCTTGCACACTCTACACCAAACACGACACAACCGTTTAGTCTCCATTCCCACCAGGGAGGAAAATACGCTCATCCGTACCACGTAGCTGGAAACAGCAGACTGAATGTTCACGAGCGAGAGCTGCTGAATCCTCACGGCGTCTCGCAGCAGCGACGTCTCCAGCTCCTGCTGCAACAAAATCTGCGCATCCTGTGGCTCCTGCCTCTCGGCCTCTTGCAGCTTCTGCAACTTGATCTGCAGCTCCTCGAGCTCCTTCATCAGTTTCTCCTTCTCTTCCTACGGCATTGAACGCTTGTCATCTCTCCTCGTCGCTCCGTCTTCAGCTTTTGCTGGCAAAAACGGAAAAAAAAAAGTTGCCGCACCTTGCGGACGAGGTACGTGGGCTTGCGGCTCTTGGCGGCGTGAGCAGTGGGCGACGAGTCCCCGCCGTCCGTCGACCCGCAGCCTGTGGTCGGAGAGTCTTCGGTCGCCATTTCCACGTCGTCGTCGCGCGATTCGGCGCTCAGGAAGGCCGAGCGCTCCATGGTCTCAGCAGCTCGGGGTGGTGGATGGCACCACCACGACTCCGCAACGATTATGGCCGATGAGTGATTGCTACATGATGACGAGAGTGATGGTATGCGAGGCCGAACGAATCCGTCGTTCGCTTCAAATCAAAACAAACTGTCCTGCGTGAGCTGCGATGCCATTGAGCTGGTTGCACGACTCGTTGATGGATGGCTCCGTGAGTTGGAAGGTTTGCAGCTGTGCAGGAGGTCGGTTTGGCGAAGAAACTGGGTAAATCACGTTGCTCATGCCATCAGCAAGTGTTTCCCGGGCTGGAACGAAAGTTTTCGACTCGATCAGCGATTTGCTACGCCAACCATTGTCAGTTCGGCGAGCTTTCGTTTGACAAGTTTCATCGATGAAAGCGACGAAAGAGACATATGGAGTGGTGGATCCGCCAAACCAGCAACGTTAAAGACATCGGATTTGGACATTTGGGAAAGTGATGCTTCGAAGTAGTTGATGTGCGAGCATGTTTCTGTCTTTTCGAAGATGTTGCGCTCAGGAGATTGACCGACAGTGCGATTGCCTCGTGCTAGTGTAACGATAAATACCCAGGTAGAAACATAAAAAAGAAAAGCGAAAGATCATTTCAACGTTGTGCAAAGCCTCAGAACTCATGTGACACCTTTGAGATTACGGAGTGCCAATATGTCTGCACATGTGAAGGCTGTTTTCCACTTGTGTCGAAGCGAATTTCTAATGGTATTAGAAAGTAAGCTGAATGAGTCAGGGACACTACTGTACTTGTGTTTGAGCCGACTGGGAACTAGGCTTATCAAGCAAATAAATGAAAACCAGTCTTACTGGTGTAGTACTTTGAATTCAACGGGGCCTTCAGACCTCATATCTTCCATTTCAGACATTAACATCGACACTTCGCGCGGAGAAAAGCTCCCTAGTTTTTGAAGATATGCTCAAGCACGCTCGACGTAATGATGTCGCCCCACCTTCCAAGTTGTTCACGTAACCTGTTTTCTACCAACGGAGGCAGCGGGGTCTCAAAATGTCGCTGCCTTCCAAAGCATGAACGAGTCCAAACCACAACGCTCTTGACTTCCTCACGTCCGGTTACTGGGTCAACTTGTTTGCGCTCATGTGTCCGAATTGTGAACACGGCTGTGATATCAAAGCGAACGCGCAGAGTTGGTCGATACGGATACAACTCGTCTTGGTCAACAAAGTCCGATGTAAAGATACCAAAGGGCCCACCACCACCATTCTCCTCACATCGTTCTGTGAATTCATGGAACGTGACGGAGTTCATCTCCAACGGGATACCGCACGACAGAAATGACTCATATCGACTTTGCCGGATCCCATCAATGCCATAGTCGGTCTCATCGCAAGTTGTAATATCTCCCAGCAAATCTGTGACCCTCATTTCCATGTTCGAGAAGTAATCAACAACTGCATTGTAGAGCTGTCGAGCGCTAACCTTTGAGGCATCAAATGGCCTCAAGTCAACACTCTGCACGCAGTAGTCTCCTCCGTCCAGCACGAATCGCGAGGCCTCTGAAAATGTCTGGAATGGGTCGAGAAAACGAGTTCGCTCTGCCAGGTACCCCAGCGCAGAGTGAATCTTCTTGCGCTTGGCAGTTAAGAGTGCCTCATGGCGCTGCACAGGATCTTTGCTCAGGCAAATGGCGACTTCGTGGGGAATGGTTTCTTGCACGCTCTGCTCCATTCATCCGTTACCAATCAATCAGCACGCTTTCAATGTAGCAATTCCATCAGAAGCGATGAGTGAGACGTACGATGTAGTTAGAAACAGCAGACTGCACGTTTACGAGCGAGAGCTGCTGCATCCTCACGGCATCTCGAAGCAGCAAAGTCTCCAGCTCCTGCTGCAACAAATTCGGCGCATTCGGTGGCTCCTGCCTCTCAGACTCTTGCAGCTTCTGCAGCTCCTGCAACTTGATCTGCAGCTCCTCGAGCTCCTTCAGCAGTCTCTCCTTCTCTTCCTACAGCATTGAACGCTTGTCATCTCTCCTCGTCGCTCCTTCTTCAGCTTTTTGCTGGCAAAAAAAGCAAGAAACTGCCGCACCTTGCGGACTAGGTACGTGGGTTTGCGGCTCTTGGCGACGTGAGCAGTGGGCGACGAGTCTCCGCCGTCCGTCGACCCGAAGCCGGTGGTCGGAGAGTCTTCGGTCGCCATTTCCACGTCGTCGTCGCCCATTTCGGAGCCCTTGGGTGAAAAATGAAAACTGAACGATTACGGCGGAAACGCGCAAATGAATGACGATACAAGTTGCCGAGAGTGATGGTGAATACTTGTGAGATCGAACTCAGTCATTGGCGCATGGGCGACAACCTAGCACTAGCTATCGGCATGTCGACAACTGCTTACAGGCTCACTTCGTGCTCGAATGGGCTCGCTGGTTGAGAACTGTGAGGGTGACTCCTTACTCGTGGTGAAACCATTACTATAACAGAAACATTCCAAGACCTTCGCACGCTCTTTTTGGGCTCATCTCTTCAATCTGACAGTAGACCGAAGGAGTACTTCGCAGGAACGCTTAGTTTGGCAGGAAACGTTCATAGTTAGAGATGTGACCGGCAGCAATAAAGTCACTGATCGCCGGTGTGTTATCGAATTGCAGGCGCAGATATTTTATATATTGAGTTCGTCAAAGCACCACGAAAGTTGTGCCTGAACAGTATCATTCAGAGAAACCAAACGCTACTTATGAAATTGATGGATGGCTAGGCTTTTCTCAGGTATGATGACGGCTGTAGGTGCGAGAGAACAGTGTGGGTAAAAACTCATTGGTTTCTGTAGATATGCTCGAGCACACTCGAAGCCATTACGTCGCCCCACCTTCCAAGTTGCTCGCGTAGATTGTTCTCTACCAACGGAGGCAACGGGATCTCCGTGCGTCGCTGCTTGCGAAAACATGAACGAGTCCAAACCACAACGCTCTCGTCTTCTTCACGTCCAGTGGCAGGGTTGAAGAGTTTCCGTGTATGCACGCGAACAGTGAGCACAGCGGTGATGTCGTGTCGAACACGCTGAGTAGGTCGATACGGATAGATCTCGTCGACATCAACAAAGTCAGTGGTAAGCACCCCAAAAGGCCCTCCACCGTCGTACTCCTCACTTTGTTCTGTGAATTCGTGAAATGTGACAGAGTTCATCTCCAAGGGGACACCGCAAGACAAAGACTCATATCGACACTGCTGAATCCCATCGACGCCATAGTCGGTCTCATCGCAAGTCGTAATATCTCCCAGCATGTCCGTAACACGCATCTCCAAGTTCGAGAAGAACGACGTAATGGCGTCGTAGAGTTGGCGAACGCTGACCTTGGAAGCGTCAAATGGCGTTCGATCAATAATAAGAGCGCAGTAGTCTCCTCCGTCCAGCAAGAATCGCGAGGTCTCCGAGAACGGTCGAAAAGGGTCCAAGAAACGAGTGCGCTCCCTCAAGTAGGCGATAGACGAGTGGATCTTCTTCCGCTTCGCAACGAGAAGAGCATCACGGCGCTGCAAGGGATCCTTTCCCAGACAAATGGTCACCTCGTGGGGAATGGCTTCTTGCACACCCTGCTCAAGCAAGTCACCAGCTATCAGTAAAAATCAGCGTAACATCCGAGAAAAGGCGTCGTCGCTCGCACCACATATCCGGACACAGCGGACTGCGCGTTCACGAGCGAGAGCTGCTGCATCTTCACTGCGTCTCGCAGCAGCGACGTCTCTAACTCATCCTGTAGCAACTTCTTTCTGGCATTCTGCAGCTTCTGCAACTTGATCCGCAGTTCCTCGAGCTCATTCACCAGATTTTCTTTCTCCTCCTTCGAGTGTCGTCAGCATTGTCAACTCCACGGTGTCGGTACCAATGCTCCTCACCTTTCGCGCGATGTACGTATACTTTCGGACCTTGAAAGAAGGCGGCGATATTTCGCCATCCGAAAACTCAGAGTCTCTGGTTCTCGCAGACTTGCTAGACGTCATTTCCGCGCCGTTGTTTGAGATTTTCTGGCTCACAGGAAATGAAAAAGTGAGCTGGAGCATTCAATCAACACGATGACGTAATACCGAATACAAATCAAATTGGATCATGTAATCATTAGTTCAATGCAAATGTCCTCATGGCAGAGGCTCTGTAGTGGTGGATAGATGGAGGAGGTGGCCGCAAGACAAGGTGGAGGTCGAGAAAGCACGCGGTGAGGATGCTCGCAGAATGAAATTCTGAGCAGATTTATCATTCAGTCTACCACTCTACCGGCCCACTTTCCTTTAGTGCCGAACACTTTGAAATGTCATTGAACCTGTTCCAGCACTGAGGCCATCACCGTGTCACCCCAGCGACCGAGCTGTTGGCGAAGGCTGTGCTCCACGCCTGGAGCCAATGGGATGTCTGTTTGGTGTTGCTTGAAAAGACTCGACAGAGTGACTGTAATGATGTTTTCCTCTTCTTCGATCCCGGTTTGCAGATTACGACGCTTTCTTGTGTGATTTCGGATGACAAGCACGCCGGTGGCATCGTGACGAACGTACTCGCTCGGCCGGTACGGATAAAGGTCGTCGTGGTCGACAAAATCTGCCGTGAACACTCCGACTGGTCCTTGCTCCTCGTTCTGCTCGATAAACTCGTGGCAAACGACGACGTTCATCTCGACTCCGATACCACTCGACATCCGCGATGTGAAGCGGCTCTGTCGAGCCCCTTCAATGCCGTAGTCCAGCTCGTCGCAAGTTACGATGTCGTCGAACACGTCGGTGATTCTCATGTCGACGTGTGCATGGCTATCCACAGCTGCTTGAAATACCTTTCGGATATTTGTACGCGGTGCGAACAGAGGCGTGTGGTCAACTCGCAACGAGCAGTAATCCCCCGAGTCAAGCTGGAAGCGTGTCATCTCGGTGAACGGGCGAAATGGATCCAAGAATTGAGTACGAGCTGATAGATACGCCAGTCCGGATTGTATCGCTTGTTGCTTGACTGTCATGAGCATCGCATGCCGTTGATTAAAGTTGGCAGAAAGTTGGATATTGTTCTCGTGCGGTAGTGAATTCTGCGTGCTCTGTACCAAACTATATATGTTACTCCTCACCCAGCCATTCCTCATCGAAATACGAGACTTGCCGTGTACGCAGAAACAGCGGCCTGGACGTTGGCAAGCGAGTGACGATGCGCTTGTATGGTGCTGTGAATTTGATCCCGTTGCAGTTTTCGATTCAGCGTGGACTGCGCTTTCTTCCGATACACATCTTTGAGGAATTTCTGCTGAAGCTGAAGCTGGTCGATCTGCCTCAACAAACTTTGCTTTTCTTCCTTTAAGCGAGAGTCTGTTTCAGCCAAGTAGGAATTCGCATTGTGTTTCCAGTGGTTTAACATACCTTGCGTACTGCATACGTGGGCTTTCGAGGAGGCTTGATAGTATTAGGCTTACCGCTCCCATTCAGGCTCGCGCTTGAGTCCTTGACCGTCATTGTCAGTGCCTTGGGTGCCGAAAAATGATCTGACGAGTTTGAGCTGAATGGTTGGAAAGCAGCTTTGTCGCACAACTGAGAGTTTGGTGTGCGCAAGAAACGGACTCCAGATGGTGCTGAGTGTCTCAAAACCTTCATTCACAAACTAGTTGCATTACCACATCGCAGACATCGGCGAAGTGGCTCTTTGATCTCGAAGTGCACAGAGCCAGCGGAATTCAGTGCATGACAACCGGGAAAACATCGATGACGGAAATAGCATGAGCCTAAGTAGCTCAGCTGTTCTGAGGCGGAAGCAGTTTGTGATTTGCTTGACGATGATCTCCATTCAAACAAGTTTGTATAGCCGATAAACAACCGTTTCAATGGTCATCATTACTAGCGGAAACGGATCTGGTGTGCGCCACCAGCAAAGTAATTCACCGTGAGCGACTATCAACATGACGGGATGTTGATTTGACTTCGGAGTAGTCCTGAGTGCTTTCACACACAGAACTCCCTTCATTTCACGTCGAACGGCCGATTAAAGAGCGCGAACCCTTGTATTAGGCTTTTGATCGCGAATAGAGTGCATTGGATGATGAATAGAATTTTTCCTGCTGGCTAGGGACCTCGAATGCAACCGTGAATGCTGATATACAGTATTTAGAAACATTTTACTGATTGCCATAGATTTGCTCGAGCACATACGATGTCATGACATCTCCCCAACTCTCAAGATGTTTGCGAAGAGCGTGGTTCACCAACGGCGGCAACGGAGTGTCTGTGAATCGCTGCTTGCGTAGACTCGCACGGGTCATGACCACAACACTCTCCTCTTCCTCACGCCCTGTCGTAGAGTTAAACTTTCTTCGGGTGTGCAAGCGGACAGTCAGAACTCCAGTCAGATCGTGACGGACGCACTGATCTGGCCGATAGGGATACAATTCATCCTCATCGACGTAATCTGCAGTAAATACACCAAACGGACCGCCGTCGCCGTACTCATCGCTTCGGTCCGTGAACTCTTGGCATGTCACCGTGTTCATTTCTAGCGGGATGCCACATGACAGGAAACATTCGTATCGACTCTGCTGGATCCCGTCAACACCATATCCGATCTCATCTCGCGTCGTGATGACACCCAAAACATCCATTACACGCATCTCCAGGTTTGAAAATGAAGCAGAAATGGCGTCGAACAGCTGCCGAACGCTAACCTTGGAGGCTTCGAACACGATTCGATCGAAACGAAGCGCACAAAAGTCTCCTCCCTCCAGCAAGAACCGAGACGTCTCTGAAAACGGACGAAAAGGGTCCAGAAAACGAGTGCGCTCCGTCAGGTAAGCCAGAGCAGAGTGAATCTTCTTGCGCTTCGCAACCAGAAGCGCCTCACGCCGCTGCATGGGGTCTTTGCCGAGACAAATTAGCACTTCGTGGGGAACGGCTTCTTGCACACTCTACTCCAAACACGACACAACCGCTCAGTCTCCATTCCCACCAGGGAGGAAAATACGCTCATCCGTACCACGTAGCTGGAAACAGCAGACTGAATGTTCACGAGCGAGAGCTGCTGCATCCTCACGGCGTCTCGCAGCAGCGCGGTCTCCAGTTCGAGCTGCAGCAGACTCGGTGGTCGTTGTCTCTCGGCCTCCTGCAGTTCCTGCAGCTTGCCTTGCAACTCTTTGAGCTCCTTCATCAGTTTCTCCTTCTCCTCCTACAGATCGACCGTGCACTTGTCACGATTTTCCCATTTTTCAGCATTTACTGACAAGGAACTCCTCACCTTGCGCGCGAGGTACGAGTGCTTGTAGCTCTTATTAGCGTCATGTGACGTGGATGGGAGCATTCCACTGCTCATCGTCCTGAGTCTGGCGCGAAGGAAGGCCGCGAACTCCATGGTCTCAGCAGCGGAATGACCAGTGCGCATCGAGCTGGGAAGTGCACGAAGTGCGCTTTGAATGACTGTCGCAGACTTAGAATGATTGTTCATCGCACAAGTGCACTCGGGTGGGGGAGCATCAGGCATCGAGGTCCGGTAAAAACTGCATTGCAGTTGCATTTATCGAGCAAATTGTCGATGGAGCACGTTTTCCATTCAATCCGCACGAGCAATCATGAATGCTACTGATTGTAGTGCAAGACAAGGAAGAATGGCGTGTGCAAAATCCATTTGAGATCGCTAATCGACGACAAATATGAGATCAACTTCCAGCAATTGACTCTGCACGAATCTTCAGTCTAGTGAGCCTGTTTCCTGTTTCTGCTGCGAACTGTGAAGCACAACCCATACTCATACAGCCCCCTGATGGCTATAGATCTGCTCCAGAACAGAAGTCATCATCACATCGCCCCACCTTCCAACGTGTTCACGCAAACTGTGCTCCACCAACGGAGGCAACGGAGTCTCGGTGCGGCGCCGCTTTCCAAAGTATGATCGGGTCCAAACCACAACGCTCTCGTCTTCCTCACGTCCGGTGGTAGGGTTGAATTGTTTTTTCTTGTGCATCCGGACCGTCATTACCATTGTGATGTCAAGGCGCACGCATTGGTGTGGTCGATATGGGTACAGCTCGTCTTGGTCGACAAAGTCTGTAGTAAACACACCAAGTGGCCCACCGTCACCGTGTTCCACACTTTGGTCCGTGAATTTTTGGAACCGGACAGTGTTCTTCTCTAGCCTGATGCCGCACGACACGTAAGATTCGTATCGACATTGCTGAATCCCATCGACGCCATAATCAGTCTCATCACAAGTCGTGACGTCACCAAGCAAATCCATAACCCGCATCTCCATGTTCGCTAAGTATGAAGCTATGGCGTCGTAGAGCTGGCGAACGCTGACCTTGGAAGCGTCAAATGGCGTTCGATCAATAATAAGAGCGCAGTAGTCTCCTCCGTCCAGTAAGAATCGCGAGCCCTCTGAAAACGGCCGAAAAGGGTCCAAGAAACGAGTGCGCACGGACAAATACGTAAGTGATGCGTGGATCTTCTTCCGCTTGATAACGAGAAGAGCATCACGGCGCTGCACAGGGTCTTTGCCGAGACAAATAGTCACCTCGTGCGGGATGTCTTCAAGTACACTCTACTCGACCAATCCATCATCAGTAAGCTCAGCAAAATATCCGGGGGAAAAAAATCTGACGTCCGTACCACGTAGCTGGAGACGGCGGACTGCACATTCACGAGCGAGAGCTTCTGCATCCTCACGGCATCTCGCAAGAGCGAGGTCTCTAACTCACACTGCAGCATGTCCTTGCCGGCTTCTTGCTGCTTTTCTTTCTGCTTCTGCAGCTTGATCTCCAGCTCCTCAACCTCCTTCATCAGGCTCTGTTTTTCCTCCTTAGAGTCACGTAACGCCCGTGTCATCAGCATTATCAACTCCACTTCGTCGCACCGATGCCCCGCACCTTGCGCGCGATGTACGTGGGCTTGCGGGCCTTAGCTGTTTGAGTAGTAGGCGACGACTCTCCGCCATCCGTTGATCCCGCGCCAGCGCTCGCAGACTCGGCAGACGTCATTTCCACGTCGTCGTCGCGCATTTTGGCGCACATGAAGGCCGCGAACTCCATGGTCTCCGCAGGAAAGTCAATCAGGACAGTGCAGAGCGATTACGCCGGACGAGCACAATGATAAAAGTTGCCTAGAGTGATGGTGGGTTGTTGCAGTGACCGACTCTCAAGCGTGGACACCAACGGCTTCATGCAGCAAAGAAGGAGAAGACAAAGAGGAATACGTCGACCGCAGCAAATTGCCAACGAATCGGGTAGAATGTCGAATGAAGAACGAACAGCACCACCTACTGAAGCCTCGCGGGCTTTTGCACAACATGAGCCGCAAGCTTGCTTCCAGAAATGTTGGTATTCAAGTGGTGCATCGTCCTCCTGCTTTATGCTCTGAATTGAGTAGCTTCTCCAGCCGAGCTGCTGGCACATGCCACTAGGTCTTTCTCCATTGATAGTTATACTCACGCAGCTCAGTGGTGGCTATAGATTTGCTCCAGAACAGAAGTCATCATCACATCGCCCCACCTTCCGACGTGCTCACGCAAACTGTGCTCCACCAACGGAGGCAACGGAGTCTCGGTGCGACGCTGCTTACCGAAGTATGATCGGGTCCAAACCGCAACGCTCACGTCTTCCTCGCGTCCGGTGGTAGGGTTGAATTGTTTTTTCTTGTGCATCCGGACAGTCATCACGATTGTGATGTCAAGGCGCACGCATTGGTGTGGTCGATATGGGTACAGCTCGTCTTGGTCGACAAAGTCGGCAGTGAACACACCAAAGGGTCCACCGTCACCGTGTTCCTCGCTTTGATCTGTGAATTCTTGGAACCGGACAGTGTTCTTCTCTAGCTTCAAGCCGCACGACACGTAAGATTCGTATCGACATTGCTGGATCCCATCGACGCCATAGTCGGTCTCATCGCAAATAGTGATGTCACCAAGCAGATCCGTGACACGCATCTCCAAGTTCGAGAAGAACGACGTAATGGCGTCGTAGAGTTGGCGAACGCTGACCTTGGAAGCGTCAAATGGCGTTCGATCAATAATAAGAGCGCAGTAGTCTCCTCCGTCCAGCAAGAATCGCGAGGTCTCCGAGAACGGTCGAAAAGGGTCCAAGAAACGAGTGCGCTCCCTCAAGTAGGCGATAGACGAGTGGATCTTCTTCCGCTTCGCAACGAGAAGAGCATCACGGCGCTGCAAGGGATCCTTTCCCAGACAAATGGTCACCTCGTGGGGAATGGCTTCTAACACACTCTACACGACCAAGCCATCAACTGTTAGCAAAAGTCAACAAAATACCCGAGAAAAGGCATCGTCGTCCTCACCACGTATCCGGACACGGCGGACTGCACGTTCACGAGCGAGAGCTGTTGCATCTTCACTGCGTCTCGCAGCAGCGACGTCTCTAACTCGTACTGAAGCAACCCATTTTCGGCCTCCTGGTGCTTCTGCAACTTGATCTGCAGCGCCTCGAGCTCCTTCATCAGAATTTCCTTCTCCTCCTTCAAATGACGTCATGCCCGTGTCATCAGCGTTGTCAACTCCACGTTGTCGATCCCGTTGCTCCGCACCTTGCGCATGATGTACGTGGGCTTACGGGTCTTGGCTGTTAGCGTAGCAGGCGACAACTCCCCACCATCGGTAGACCCGGAGCCAGCGCTCGCAGACTCGCCAGACGTCATCTCCACGTCGTCTTCGTGCATTTTGGCGCTCATCCAGCCTGCCAATTCCATGGTCTCAGCACGAAAAATGTGGACAGTGCGAGCGATTACGCCGGACGAGCATACCACTGATAAAGTTGCTGAGAGTGATGGTGGGTTCTTGAGTCGCCACGACCGAGTTGAGACGAAGACGGCCCAGCACTCCACTCTCGATCGCGGATGCGAATGGCTTCAGCATGAAGCAAAGAAGATGAAGATGACGAAGAAGACGTGCATTGAAGCAAATTGCCACCAAAACGGATATAATGTCGGACGTAGAGCGAAAAGCACCACCTACTGAAGCCTCGAGGACTTTTGCACAACATGAGCCGCAAGCTTGCTTCCAGGAATGTTGGTATTCAAGTGGTGCATCGTCCTCCTGCTTATGCTCTGAATTGAGTAGCTTCTCCAGCCGAGCTGCTGGCACATGCCACTAGGTCTTTCTCCATTGGTAGTTATACTCACGCAGCTCAGTGGTGGCTATAGATCTGCTCCAGCACAGAGGATGCCATCACATTTCCCCATGAAAATAGTTGCTCGCGCAGATTGTGGTCCACCAACGGAGGCAACGGAGTCTCGGCGCGCCGCTGTTTACCGAAGTAAGATCGAGTCCAAACCACAACGCTCTCGTCTTCCTCGCGTCCGGTGGTAGGGTTGAATTGTTTTTTCTTGTGCATTCGGACAGTATTGACTATTGTGATGTCAAGGCGAACGCACTGGTGTGGTCGATACGGATACAGCTCGTCTTGGTCGACAAAGTCGGCAGTTATCACGCCAAATGGTCCGCCACCACCATGCTCATCGCTTCGATCTGAAAATTCTTGGAACCAGACAGTGTTCATCTCCATTGGGATGCCGCACGCTAGATAAGACTCGTATCGGCTCTGCTGTATCCCATCGACTCCGTAGTCAATCTCGTCGCAAGTCGTGATGTGACCCAATAGATCAGTAACTCTCATCTCCATGCTCGAGAAGAACCCTGTAACGGCATCGTACATCTGCCGAACACTGACTCGCGAAGGATCAAAGGGCTGCGTGTCGAAGCAAAGCACACAGAAATCGCCTCCGTCCAGCAAGAACTCTGAAGTCTCGGCAAACGGCCGAAATGGGTCCAGAAATTGAGTGCGCTCCGTCAGGTAAGCCAGAGCAGAGTGAATCTTCTTGCGCTTCGCAACCAGAAGCGCCTCCCGGCGCTGTACAGGATCCTTGCTCAGACAAATGGTCACTTCATGGGGAATGGTTTCTTGCACGCTCTACCACAATCACGACGCAACCGCTCAGTCTCCATTCCCACCAGGGAGGAAAATACACTCATCCGTACCACGTAGCTGGAAACAGCAGACTGAACGTTTACGAGCGAGAGCTGCTGAATCCTCACGGCGTCTCGCAGCAGCGACGTCTCCAGCTCCTGCTGCAATAAATTCTGCGCATCCGGTGGCTCCTGCCTCTCGGCCTCTTGCAGCTTCTGCAACTTGATCTGCAGCTCCTCGAGCTCCTTCATCAGTTTCTCCTTCTCTTCCTACGGCATTGTACGCTTGTCATCTCTCCTCGTCACTCCGTCTTCAGCTTTAGCTGGCAAACACCTGCCGTACCTTGCGGACGAGGTACGTGGGCTTGCGGGCCTGAGGCGACGAGTCTCCACCGTCTGTTGACCCATAGGTATCGTTTGGCGACCTGACATGCATCATCTCGACATCGTCACCCGTGAACGGAGCGAACTGCATGGTCTTCGGTTTTTGAGGAAATGAGCCTGACGTTCCAACAGAACTAGGAATGATGATGGAGCAGGTGCGATTACGCAAGTCTTGCGCAAAATGTTGCCTGTAAACACAACAGCTGTCGAGAGTGATGGACTCTTGAGATCTGCTGAGCCACATGAGATTGCTGTAGACTGCGTTACGTCACCAATAACCTATCGACACGCCAAGGTGGTAGATATTTGTTTTCCTTTCTGTTTGCAATTAGGTAACAAGGATTCATGACGTCGTGAAGAGCTTGCGTCTTTGATACGTGTAATTGGTCGCGACTACATCGTGTCTTCTCGTAGAAGTGAACTTATTGTTAGCCCTGCACAACATCGTCGAACACCCAGATTGAGTAATCTCGAGCCAGGATGCTACGCAGTTCGTAAACACAAGCAATTACTTCTGCAGCAGAAACTTGTTGATCCATTGAATAGTCTAGTATTTACGATTGACCTTCGTGGTGCTCACAGAGTTGACCTAGATAACCACAGGATTACGAGCTTGGTATCAATAGGCTTCTTCGAAATAGTTTTTGAATCCTAGGTTTTCATCCTCAAATAATATTATTCTGTTGCACTAAAACTGTTTGGAGTGCGTCAGCATAAAAGGTGAATTTTTGTGGTGAAAGCTGTCTGCTTCTAGTGAGTTAGGCAAATTATGTGACAATGCTCAAAGTTGATGATTGAAGAACTGATGCTGCAGCTGCACGATCTGCACGACAACTCTCATAACAAAACCAGCCGTAGCTCATTTTTGACTCGAATCCAAAGCTAACCTAAAATTATTGCAGTATCTTGTTCTCCAAATTGTTGTGTTGTTGAAAACATAGCCGTTTCGGATTCGTCTGCTTGAATATGTTATTTAATGGCGGTTGGATGAGAGTGGGCTTGGACTCACTGACCTTGTATATTATTTTTTTTTCTTGACGTTCTACAAGCCGAGTCCTTAGTGTCAGCGTCACTTCCCCATCGTAAGTTAAATACATTGCCCGCAGAGTTTTGAACGAAAACGTTTGCAAATGTTTCTGACTGAGCACGACAAACATCATCGATCTGCTAATCACTGGCAGTAAGTTGAATGGGGTTGATCATAACACTCAGATATAACGAACCCAATCCATCTCGTTTCAACAACGCTAATAATCGAACAGCAAATAAAGCTAAGTTGTCGTCATTGAACAAGTATCAGGGGCCTCACTAGCGTGAAGTATAAACAAAGCTCGCAGTAATTCAAATGCAGGTTTCCTAAGTTCACAAACATCACAGGAGAGGCAGATCTGCGTCAAGCACACTGAAAAGAGACTACTGTAGATGACTGTGTTTGAGTAATCTCAAAGGATGTATTTCTTGTATTCGCATTAATAGGTAAAGCCATACTGATCATGGTCGTCTCCAAAACAGCAAAATGTCTATTCGTTAGGAAATGAATGCATTGAAGTCACGATCATTTTGTACGAGTTATGACAACGAAAATGCTTCCGTTTTATCTTGTTGATATCAGATAAACCAGCACCGTAAGTTCTCTGAAAGATAGAGCGGCTGCTAACGAGCTGTGTGTGCGTCCTGTTGGTGAATATAGATTTGCTCCAGCACGCAAGGCATTATCAGATTTCCCAACCTTCCAAGCTGGTCACGAAGAATGTGCTCTGCTAAAGGTGATAGCGAAAGACCAGTTCGATGCTGCTTCGCAAAGAATGACCGGGTCAAAACCACAGCGCTTTCGCTTTCTTCACGTCCATTTGCAGGGCTGAATCGTCTTTGCGAATACGTACGGATTGTGAACACTGCTGTTACGACATGGCGAACACAGTGGTGTGGTCGATATGGATGAAGCTCATTGGTATCGATATGGTCGACCGTTAAAACACTGAAGGGGGAATAATGAGAATGAGAACTTGACTGTGCGAGATTACGCTGAACGAGCCCGCCGAGTGGATGCTGGAAGTTGCCAGAGTGATGGTGAATCAATCTCTTCAAATTGGTGACCTCCCGTTTGATGTCAGCATGGGAGGTGGTCAAGTCATCGGTAAAAATCGTGCCGTATTCTGGTACCATCAATAATCGAGCGACAGGTTCTTGAGCGTGAAGAAGAGAACGTCTTCACGTAAAAGCGAGTATCCACGGAACTTCTCACAGCGAACATTGCCTCCTTCAAAACCATTTATTGGGGTGTGAACAACGCATTCAGAGAAATAGGTGGGTCTCTAGCGAAAGAGCAGTGTTGCAGTTGAACAAACCTTCAAAAAGCCATATTTGTGTTCCAAGGCAGAATACTATGCAGCTTGTAATCACTATCATTGTTTCTGTCTGGAGCTGGAGCTTGTTGATTAATTGAATAGGCTACCTTTTTGCGATTGACAATGGTGGTACTCACACAAATGACCAAGGCAGCTACAATTTCATGAAAGCTTGAGACAGCGATAGGTCTATTCGAACTATCTTTCGAATCCTAAGTTTTCATTCTCGGTCAGTTTTTACTGTTGCACTATGTGCTGCCACACGGAAATTTCTCGACGTGAAGATATTGAGTGGCAAGGCATCATACAAGGTTGATGCGCTTACGGTTGTCTGGAGCACCCATGTATCTGCTCTAGTACAGCAGTTGTGATGAGGTCGCCCCACCTCCCAAGCTGCTCTCGAAGGCTGTGCTCTACCATTGGTGGCAGACGAATCTCAGGCCGGCGAAGCTTGAAGAAGCAGGTTCGGGTGAGCGCCACGACAGTCTCTTCCACCTCTCGGTTGGTTGTGGGATCGAAATGTTTCCTCGTATGCCGTCGTACCGCAACAATCCCAGTAATATCGTGTCTCACGAACTCTTTTGGACGATACGGGAACGCATCATCTTTGTCGACAAAATCGGCTGTGAGAATTCCGATTGGACCACCACCGCCGTGTTCACCATCGCGCTCAAAGTACTCGTGGAAGTTGATCACATTCATCTCGACGTCGACACCGCACGCAAAACGTGAAGCGATTCGGCTTTGGTTGATGCCTTCGAGACCATAGCTCGTGTCGTCTGTGGTTGTAATGTCGTCCAGTTCGTCGGTGATGCGGACTTCCATACTCGCGTGGTTGTTCACGACCGCATCGAAGACTTGTCGGACAGTGAGATTTGGCACATACAACGGTGTGTGGTCCAATCTCAGGGAACAGTAATCGCCTGAATCGAGCTGAAAGCCCGACATCTCGGTAAATGGGCGGAACGGATCTATAAATCGCATGCGCGCTGTGGTATAGGCCTTTGCTGCACTAATCGTGCGAGGCTTGGCTGACATGAGCGCCTCTCGCCGCTGATTGAAGTCGCTGCCTAGGTACAGAGTAGTCTCATGCGGAAGCACTTCTTGCGCGCTCTACCGGTGCATACAACAACCGGTTGGAATTACTGCACTTTACACCCACAAAGCAATTAAGGGCGAGCAATACCACATATCCCGACACGGCGGATTGGACGTTGACGAGCGAGAGCTGCTGATCCTGCACGGCGTTGCGCATCAACGACAGCTGTAGCTCTCTCTGGAGCCTGTCTCCTGCTTGGCGTTGCTCCTCGTCCTCCAGCACCTTGAGTTGGATCTGGAGCCGCTCCATCTCCTTCTGCAGCCTCAGCTTCTCCTCCTGTCCATTACAATGATAAGGCCGTCCGTCGAGCAAACAAAAAACGACGATACAGTACTTTGCGCAGGATGTACGTGGGCTTGGGCTTTCGGACTGGAGTCTCGCTCCCGTCGCTTGAGAAACTCGCGTCCGTGCTGCCCATGTCAACATCCACATCTGGGACCGAAAGTTCTGGTCGCATGGCTCTCATGCTGGCAATACAGAGTTCCGACTGCTGAAAATTCTAGTCTGAAGGTGAGCTCGACACTGCGGATTGCGAAATGAGCTCGTCAACGTCAGCACGGAAGAAGGCGGCGGTATGGTGCTGAACCTGTGGTGGCGACTACCGTAGTCAGTTGAGCTAATCTGTCGCATCCTGTGATGAAATAATGGATACATTATTTTTTGTATGGTTTGTATCCAATCATACCACCTATTTGCGCGTTTTCAGCCAACGAACGTGAATGAAAAGGAAGTGGGGATTTAATTTAAAATGAGGAAAGAACGGTCTAAACGTTAGCGCACCCAAGGCTTTTCCTCGTGTGCGGGAGACCTGCAAACGGATCGTGACGCATCCATTGTGACGCAAACGCCGACCAAGCTCTCGAAAGATCGATTGTGAACACCTATGATCGGTATCACTTAATAAGTCGGACAATTTGACCTGAATCATAAATTGCTTGATCTTCATCCATGGATTGAGCTGCCCCCAGAGCAGCGGCTCCACTACCGCTGGAAGTTGAATCATTCACCGTAGTAGTAGAGATTGTGTTTCGAAGATTAGCGCAGTTCTCTTCGCCTGTGTACTTTATGTTTCGGGTTTGTTGGGTTCAGTTTGCCCCCAAAGCGACCTCCACCTTGTTTCTTCCACCTTGTTTTAGCGGCACAGCGAGTGGAGCACGCAGAAGCTGAATTAGTTTGCTTATACAATCTCGTTGAATCATAAATTAGCAATACATCGACTCCTCAAGAGTAACAGCACTCGTAAATAAATATGATCGGACAGATTACGCGACGCAAAAACCTTAGGAGCCACCGAACGCTGGCAGGGAGTCGAATAATGTCCTCAAGAATCTTCCTCCCGCATATCCTGACTACTGCGCGTATTAAGCATCCTAGAAACTGCATGAAATTGATTCACGAGACAACTATACCTCAAGTGCTCGCAACACATCTATTTCTCGCTCACTAAGTCGGCTTTGGTACAGCTTACTGGTGTCTATAGATTTGTTCCAGCACGCAAGACAGCATCACGCCATCCCACTTTCCAAGTTGTTCGTGAAGAGCATGTTCCGCCAACGGAGGCAACGGAGTATCGGTGTGTCGCTGCTTGCCAAAGAATGAACGCGTCCAAACCACAACGTTCTCAATCTCCTCGTGCCCGGTCATTGTGTTGAACTGCATCCTC
This sequence comes from Phytopythium helicoides, assembly GCA_024867545.1. Taxonomy (NCBI): domain Eukaryota; phylum Oomycota; class Peronosporomycetes; order Pythiales; family Pythiaceae; genus Phytopythium; species Phytopythium helicoides. The sequence continues at coordinate 119,189 of JANFNE010000061.1, read as the reverse complement.
GTGTGCATGCGAACAGTCATGATTGCTGTGATATCGTGACGCACACATCGGTCTGGGCGATATGGATATAGAATGTCCTCGTCAACAAAGTCCGCGGTGAACACGCCAAAGGGTCCCCCACCGCCGTGTTTATCACTTTGACCTGAGAATTCTTGAAATGATACCATGTTCATCTCGAATGGAATGCCACATGGCATGGAGGATTCGAATCGACTCTGCTGGATGCCATCGACGCCGTATTCGATCTCATCACGAGTTGTTATCACTCCCAGCAGGTCTGTAATCCTCATTTCGATGTTCGAGAAGTAAGTCGCAATGGCATCGTAGAGCTGTCGAACACTGACTCGAGAGGCGTCGAAGAGATTCCTGTCGAGTCGAAAGACGATGAAATCTCCATCATCAAGCGAGAAACTAGAAGTCTCTGAAAACGGGCGAAATAGATCCAGATATCGAGTGCGTTCAGTGAGGTAGGCGAGCCCCGAATGAATCTTCCTTTGCTTTGCCGCCAATAGAATCTTGCGGCGTTGGGAAGGGTCTTTGCCCAGGCAGAGGGTCATCTTGTACGGAATGTCTTCTTGAATACTCTGGTCCATCGAATTATCAGCAAAACCAATCAGATCGATCAAAGGATAACACAAAAGACGTACGACATAGCCAGAGACAGCGGACTGCACGTTCACAAGCGATAGCTGCTGGAGTTTTACAGCTTCTTGCAGTAGAGACAACTGGAGTTCCTGCTGTAGCAGGGATGGATGCTTAATCTCGGCTTCTTGTAGCTTCTGCAGATTGATCTGCAACTCCTTGAGCTCCTTCAGTAGTTTCTCCCTCTCCTCCTGGCATCCACGTTGAACACTCTCCATGAGTCATGAGTCCTGCTTGTTGCTTTTACGACTGCTGATAGAGTTCTCAACCTTGCGAGCGATGTACGTGGCCTTACGCCTCCTTGGAGCCGGTGCCGTGAGCGATTGCCACCTGGTTGCCTGTTCCCTGAGAGACATCTCACCATTCGTGTACCGGATCCGGGAACCGCCAGTTGGGAAGCCACAGGCTTTCATCTCTCCGTCGTCACCGCGAATCTCTCTTCAGGAAGGCCGTGCTCTCTGAATGGTTTCGAACTGAGACGAACTCCACGATAAGGAATTGTGTTGTGGTAGATATTCTGGACGCGTCCCTCGCGCAAACAAGGAATGATTGTATCAATTCTACGCTTTGCAGAAATCGGACACTGATCACTACCCTCATTGCGTGAACTGACAGTTGAGGACAGTATTGCGAATGAGGCAATTCCCACTCAGAGGCTTTATTGGTTGAGAATGCTAGGTCGTTGAAGGCTCATTCATTTTATGTCGAAGGTGACTGCAAGCGTTGCCATCGACCGCTTAAGGTTTAGTCACAGTAGGAACAAGCGAGAAAACTCTTCCGAGCCGACTTGGCATATCAAGGCATTCAAATTCAAGGTGCACCTTGCACTGATAGTATTTTTTTCTAGGGACAGTAAATCAAAAGTAACGAATTCTATGAGGCTATTCTCAGAGAAGTATTGTGCGCTGCTGTATATCGATTCACGACAAGCCATGCCAAAACGCAACAAGTTGTCTTTTTCAATTGAGTTGGCTTACTTGAGATCATTAAGTCAAGCAAGCACAAGCGGAGGACCAACAGCGATTGTTCTAGCGATTTCTGGTTTGCAAAGACTTTATAAATGAAACTTATTGGTGGGCATAGATTTGTTCCAGAACGCAAGACATCATCACGTCTCCCCACTTTCCAAGCTGGTCACGAAGGATGTGCTCTGCCAAAGACGATAGCAAAAAATTAGTTCGATGCTGCTTTGTGAAGAACGACCGGGTCCAGACTATAGCGCTCTCGTCTTCTTCACGCCTAGTTGCAGAGTTAAATCTTTTTCGCGTATGCATACGAACGGTGAGCACGGCTGTAACGTCATGGCGAACACATTGATGTGGTCGATACGGATGTAACTCGTCCACATCGACAAAATCCATAGTAAATATGCCAATGGGACCACCACCACCGTGCTCGTCGCTTCGTTCAGCAAATTCGTGGAATATGACCGTGTTCACCTCGAACGGAAGACCACATGTCATTGACGACTCAAACCGACTCTGCTGGATTCCGTCGACGCCATAGTTGATTTCATCACGAGTTGTAATATCTCCCAACACGTCCGTGACGCACATTTCCACGTTCGAGAAGTATGCAGAAATAGCATCGCAAAGCTGCCGAACACTGACCCGAGAAGCGTCAAATGGCGTTCGATCGTCACGAAGGACACAGTAGTCTCCTCCATCCAGCAAGAATCTCGAAGTCTCCGAGAACGGGCGAAAAGGGTCCAAAAAGCGCGTGCGCTCGGCGATGTAGGCCAGAGATGACTGAATTTTCTTGTGTTTGGCAACTATGAGCGCTTCGCGTCGCAGCGCGAGGTCCTTCCCGAGGCAGATAGTCACTTCGTGTGGAATGGTTTCTTGCGTGCTCTGCGCCACCGATCCATCAGCAAAGATATCATCACATCTAAATAGAAAAGCTGTCAGCGGGTCGTACCACATAGCCGGACACGGCAGACTGCACGTTCACGAGCGAGAGCTGTTGCATCCTCACGGCGTCTCGTAGCAGCGACACTTCAAGCTCCTCCCGCAGCAAGTCCGTTTCCTCCTTCTTCAGCTCCTGGAGCTCGTTCTGTAGCTCCTCGACCTCCCTCATAAGGTTCTCCCTTTTCTCCTGTCATTCGCATCACACCCATGTCATCTAGTTATCAATTCCGTGTCGTGCTTCTCAAGGTCCCGCACCTTGCGGATGATGTACGAGTGCTTGCGCGGCTTGGCGGGAGGTGGTGTCGGTGACGACTCTCCGCTGTCCGTAGTCCCGGAGATAAAGCTCGGTGACTCGCCAGCTATCATCTCCACATCATTATCTCGCGTTTCGTAGCTCAATAAGGCTGCGAACTCCATGTTCTCCGAGAGGAACTGGTGGGAGGATTTGTGATGCGGTACAGTCTGTAAAACAATGGCGTGATTACACAGCGGGCAGTGATCACTGACAAGTTGGAAGCCAGACGAAGATTTGATTTGTCCGTGAGCGACAGTGATGCGCTCATCTGTCCACGCAAGCTTGTCATATGTGAGCCTCGCGATTTTATGTTCATACACACAACGGAGCATCAACCCCTTGCGTTTGCGTGCACGTTCATCCACATTGGTGGAGAGAGCAAGTTTGCAAGTGGGCAAATATCCGGCAATACCATCTTCCTTGAGAGCTTTGCGCATGAAGGCACTCGAACGCCATAGTATTCGTCTTCGAACTCGATACTACAGTAGTGTCGTGGTGAAAGCCATAGCGAACGATGCCTACTGATCCTGGTTTGACGCAACTACGTAAAAACGCACTCACTATTCGGCCAGTAACTGAATCATGGCGAGAAAGCAGCAGTGAGATTCATAACTCTGGTGCATGGATGTCCGAATCTACATAATGCACAACTACAGTCGAAAGGCAGATGAGAACAGCGTGCCTACAGTCTGTTACCATATTGACCGTGAATTTGGTCGAGCACGGCAGATATCACAACGTTTCCCCATTGCCCGAGCTGCTCGCGGAGCCGGCTCGTAACACTTCGCGGCAATACCATCTCTGGACGATGAATCTTGTACAGACAAGTCTGCGTGGCCACAATCACTCTTTCTTCTTCTTCCACTCCAGTGCGCGAGTTGCGTTGCATTCTTCTGTGCTCCCGAATGACTAGCGCACCACTAGCGTCGATGCGCACACGCTCACTCTTTTGATATGGATACATCTCATCGAGATCAACAAAGTCGACGCTGAGAACTCCAACTGGTCCACCTCCGTACTCGTCCCCCACATCCTCGAAATACTGGTAAAAATTGATGTTGTTCATCTCAACGTCGACACCACATGCCAAGCGTGATGACAAGCGAATTTGTCGAACACCATCCACACCGTAGAGAATCTCGTCGCTGGTCGTAATGTCATTGAACGCGTCGGTGATACGAATATCGATGCTTGAGTGGCTGGCAATGATCGTGTCAAAGACCTGTCGAACAGTAAGCCGCGTATCGAGCAAAGGTGTCTGGTCCAGTATGAGCGCGCAGTAGTCGCCCGAGTCGAGAGAAAACCGCGATGTCTCGGATATTTGGCGAAAAGGATCCAAGTACCGAGTACGAGATGTGGAGTACGCCAGCCAAGCTTCGAGGGCCTTTTGCTTGATCGCAAGAAGAGCGTCTCGTCGCTGATTATAATCACGACTGAGAACGATCGAGGCTTCGTATGGGAGTGAGTCCTGCGTACTCTAGATGATTAGGTATTAGCATTTGTATCTTCGACTTGCAGGGTCGCTGCTCGAAACGTACCACATAGGCCGTGACAGAAGACTGAACGTCGACGAGTGAGTGCTGTTGCTGTTGCAAGGCACGGCGCTGTTGATACCTCTGGAGCTGCTGCTGGAGCTCGACTTTCAATCTCTGTCGCTCTGCCTCTTCTAGCTCCTTGATCTTGATCTGAAGTTGATCGACCTCCTTGAGCAGACTCTCCTTCTCCTCCTATGGCGTCCAAGAGCAGTTAGCGCTCCCATCATAGCCCGGCGGCAAACGCCAGAGCCGCACCTTGCGGGCGACATATGTGGGCTTGCGCACAACAGGCTTTTCAAAGATGATCGGGCCACCGTCAGAGCCGAGGTATTCCATCTCAAAGTCGTCGCCCAGGAAGTCCGCCATGTCCTTCGGGCTGTGGTGCTCCATCTCCACTTTCTGAATGCGCGTGGTGGTGGTGCTGCTCTTTCTCGAGGACGTGATTACGTGTGATTAGGTGGAAGACAGATGAGGATTTGCTCGCGAACCATCACTCGAGGGACACCTTGCTTCACGCACCGTGCTTGCGTGCGAGTGAGATCTGTTGGAATCCGGGCTCTGGGAGTGTTCGCGAGCATTCGTCCTGAACTTCTTGCAGGCCTTCGTCGAGGCTTCCTTTGGAACGAATGTTATTGTACTACAGCACACATGACGATCGATGAAGGCACTTGCTAATTGATGCATAGAACTATACTGAGATCGGGCTGGAACTGCCGCAACTAAGGAATCCATAGGCTTCCTCAAGCACTGCAGAGATCATGAGACTTCCCCACCTCCCAAGGCGGTCACGGAGTTGATGCTCCACAATCGGTGCCAGAGGCATCTCGGTGCGACGGAACTTGAACAGACAGATCTGCGTTATCACAATCGCGCTCTCCTTCTCTTCGCTTCTGGTGGCCGGGTTGTACCGCTTCCTTGTGTGCTTTTGGACAACAAGCACACCACTGATATCGTGACGAATGCGCTCCGCTGATTGATATGGGTATAGCTCGTCGTGGTCGACAAAGTCTGCAGTGAAAACTCCAACGGGTCCTCCCCCATGTTCTTCATCGACCTTGTCGAAGTACTGGTGGAAATTGGCGACATTCATCTCGATGTCGACACCACAGGTCAGGCGCGAAGAAAAGCGGCATTGGCGAATTCCGTCAACTCCGTAGTCAATCTCATCGCACGTCGTAATGTCGTCGAAGGTATCGGTGATTCGCATGTCGATACTCTCGTGGTTGTCGAGGATCTTGTCGAACACTTGCTCAACAGTTTGATTCGGCGTGAATAGAGGCGTCGACTCCAGCTGAAGAGCGCAGTAGTCACCAGAGTCGAGCAGGAAGCACGTTCTCTCCGAGAATGGGCGGAATGGATCCAAGAACCGCGTGCGTGTGGTGGAGTATGCCAGCCACCCCAAGAGAACCTTTCGCTTTGCTGCAACTAGAGTATCTCTTCGCTGGTTGAAGTCGCTGCCGAGACGGAGCGTAGCTTCGTACGGGAGCGATTCTTGAGTGGTCTGGAGGATTCGTGGGGAATTTGATCAGCTTCAGGCTACTGAGAGAGTACTTTCAAACAACTTCGCACCACGTAGGCCGAGACTGCGGATTGCGCGCTGACGAGTGAGAGCTGTTGCTGCTGCACCGCGCTGCGCAGCAGCGACGTCTGAAGCTGCAGCCGGAGCTCTTCGTGAATCCTTTGCTTCTCTGCTTCTTCCATCGCCTTGAGTTTTGCCTGAAGCTCGTCCAGCTCCTTCAGCAGGCTCTCCTTCTCTTCCTGAGCCAACACATCCCGTTTTGTTAGTGGCGAGACTCTGCATCGACAACGACTAGACCATCGCGCCCTCACCTTGCGCATGATATACGTGGGCTTGCGCACACATGACGTGACGCCAACGACCGACGGAGTGCTTCCGTTGTCCATATCCACGTCCTCGCAGCCGTTCATACGCACTGAGTTCGGGAGTACACACTGCATGGCAGATTTCGGAGTGAGGATGGTGGATGGCTCTGTTAGGGAGACAGTGACGTGGTGAGGGGATTACATGCATCATGGGAAGGACCACCACCTGGTGATGCAATCACCGTGCAGAATCCGGATCAGTTGCTTTTGTGATGCGTATGTTTCAGACAGGGAGGTGAGACAACGACAAGTTTTCGTGCACAACCAAGTCCGCCCTCAAGATCGACCACGCCACCGAGACCTTTACAAATTCGCAAACCTCTTAATTAATCGTATTCCCTTGTGAACAAGCCTCCATCGATTATCACCACTACGATACATTCAGACGCCACTCCCGTAGACCTGCTCGAGCACGGCAGACATCATGACGTCACCCCACGAGCCAAGTTGGGTGAGAAGGGCGTGCTGTGTGAGCGGCGGTAGCGAGTGCTCGGAATGGCGCAGCTTGATAAGGCAGGCGCGAGTGAGCACTACGACCTTTTCCTCGATTTCAGTTTGAGTTTCAGGGTCGATTCGCGTCCTTGTCGCCTCGCGGACAGTGAGCACCGCTGTCACGTCCTGACGAACACACTCGGTCGGGTGGTATGGGTAAAGTTCGTCATGGTCGACGAAGTCTTCGGTGAATACTCCGAGCGGCCCACCCTTCGCAAACTCATCGCTCTGCTCCGTAAAGTCCCAGCTGACGACTGAGTTCGCCTCAAGAGGGATACCGCAGGAGAGATACGACACGTAGCGGCTCTGCTGGACACCTTCCAGCTCGTAGTTGGTTTCGTCTCGAGTCGTAACGTCGCCGAGCAGGTCGGTGACACGCATCTCAACGCTGGCAAAGAAACTCCACACCGCATCGAATACTTGTCGGACACTCACACGGGCGGCGTCGAAGGGCGTGATGTCGGTGTGCATGAGGCAGTAGTCCCCACTGTCGAGCACAAACCTTGTCGACTCATTGGACGGACGGAATGCGTCCAGGAAGCGTGCACGAGCAGTGATGTAAGCCATCGCAGCGAACATTTTGCGGCGCTTGAGAGAGACGAGAGTTTCGCGTCGATGGCTCGGATCTGTGCTGAGGCAGATCTTGAACTCGTGAGGAACAGTGTCTTGCGCACTCTGAGCACAGACTTAATCGATTAGTTGATGGACAAAACACGCATTCGTTCCAGCAGCGTCCTGCACATACCACATAGCTCGAGACGGCAGACTGAACATGGGCAAGAGAGAGTTGTTGAAGACGAGCAGCATCATGTAGCAGCATAGCTTCGAGCTGCTTCTGTAACACTCGATGTTGGTTCAGTTGGGTCTCAGAAACTCGCTGCTTCTTGGCATCCCGCAGCTGTTCGAGTCGTCCTTGCAGCTGATTCACCTTGCGAAGGAGGCGCTCCTTCTCCAGCTGAGTTGTAAGCGTGTTTTCTGTCAGCTACGAACACTGCGTTCAAGCAAGAAAAGGCGGCGAACCTTGCGGACCACGTGTGTTGGCGGTCGCTTCGTCGCTGAGCTACCGCGACGCTGCTCACCACTGCCCTTCATAAACACTTGCGAGATCGATGGCCCGATTACGCATGATGCAACACCGAGACGCTCGTTTGATCGCTGCATCTTGGGTTGTTAAATGACGGGCCAAGCCGATGCGATCAACGTGCGGCAACTGTTGATGCCACCTTGCGAGGTGATTTCGCCGTAGTTCTTCAACTTGAAGATGCTGCTCGTTAGCTCGGCGTGGCGACGCTGCTGTGTCAATCAGCGATTTTCACGACGCTGCTCCATGTCCAACCAGCTCTCGCACCGTGTCCAGCATGATGTCTCCCCATTTGTCGATGTTATCTTGCAATCCCCACTCCGCGCCGGAGACAGCCCGGGACTGGTTTTGTGCAGTTTTAAAAAGCAAGAACGCGTCAGGACCACGACGTCCTCTTCAACCGAGTCACCCGCGTCGTCATTCTGGGTCGCTCAAGTACGCAGTTGCACGGAGGTTGCGTATTGTCGGATGCGCTTGGAAGTAACGTAAGGGTACAGATCGTATTCGTCAACGAATTCGCTGGCGATGATCCCGAACGAGCGACCACTTCCACCGCTCCCCATCTCATGATGGTCGAAGTCCCATTCAGCAAGTACGACACGACGCGACCTTGCAGGGTGCTGGTGTTGCCGATACCATTATCTTCCCGTACAGTCACATCGCCGAGAACGTCGGGCACGCGGATTTCCAAGTTGGTATAGTAGAACGTCAGCGCGTCGAGAACCTTCTTGACGCTGATGATGCCCTCAAACGAGACTATGTCGAAGCGCAGCGTGAAGTAGGAGCTCTAAACCACGTCGTCTCAGCAAACACCCGACTCGGGTCAAGACACCGCGTTCTCTTCTTCAGGTAGAGCTGCGAGGCGTGCATGTTGCGGTCCTTGAGCCTTGCTAGCCTGTCCCTCCGTTGATACGGGTCTGCCCTAAGACAAATGCGAACTCGGTACGGAACCAACTCCCGCACGCTCTGCCCCGACCAGCTGCTGTCAGCTCCAGCTTGCGATTGAAAGCAGACGCGTGCGAAAACCGCACCATGTAGCCTGCGAGCGCCGAGTGGAGCTGGCTGAGCGAGAACTGCCGCGTCTGCACGCTTTCCCTGAAGGTCTCGGTCTCTCGCTCCCGAACGAGCAGCGACTTCGAGGTCTTCGCCATCGCCTGCCGCTTCTCGGCTCCCCCGCTCGAGCTGGTTGAGCCTCCCTTCATCTCCAGTCGAAAAGCGAACGGTCTCCTCCTGTCCATCAATCAAACGGCCGGCTGGTGGGCAGGTGTAATCCTGATGAAGCAGGCGATTGCGTGCCGAGCATAGAGCATAAGGAGCCCATCAACGCGTGGGAATCCACGGTACTCGCTTGCTCACCTTGCGCTGCCGGTGCGTTCCAAGACGCCTAGACGTCAAGCGGAGACCGACCGGAGTCGTCCACACACAATGTTTAGGCTCGGAATAAATAGTACCCCCGCCCAAAAGCGGCCAGACTGGCGAGAAAAGCAGCCAGCGTGTTCCTCGTCCACCGCATGCTTTTTCCTCGGGCATGGGGCGGCGAAAAGTGTTTACCTGGACATTGAACCTGGCGCAGCCGTCCGGTCGGACTCCTAGCCGCACGACGAGTCCGCGAGGCGAGTGCCACTTTCGGCTTTTTTCGCACGTGAAGTTGCTTGCGCGTCCAACGTGAACTTTTGGCCACGCCACGCACGACAAGCGAGGAGGAACCGCCGTGAAGGACTCGGTACGGTATACACACGCACGGTGTCAGTGCGTGGCGGATGACCGGCGGTGGGTCACGACGCGAGGCGGAGGATGTTGAGACGCGCCAGGAAGCGCTGGTCCTTTTCTTCCCACTTCAAGAACCAAGCAGCCCCGTACGGAAACCACACAACAATGCCGCCACGTCTGGGTCACGTGTGGGCCGTCCTCTAGCCAAGAGGCTCTTGGTGCTCGCGTGTGTACGTCAGCAGAGCCGACTTCGTGGCTCTTGCGTTCGCCTGCTTGGGTCGCTTTAACACGGTCTCGCCATCGGAATCCGCAGCCAGCTGAGACCAGAAGGCTCACCCGCCCTTTATGCGCACCGACCGCCAGCGATTTGCAGCTTTCGTGCACGCTCCCAGGACGCACTCGTGGCTGTCTCTATCCATGCAGCAGAGCAAACAGGTCCGTCGCAAGGCGAGTCGAGTCCGCCGCCGGCTGCTGCATCACTCGCGAGGATTGGATGGATGCACGCGGTCAACCAGGCGAACCACAGTGGCCGCCACTGAACAATGATTCGTTAGGGCCCCGATGAGCAATCCAGCACCGCTAGCAGAGCTTCTCGCCACCGGCAGCCCCCCATCGCCGCCGGCGGCGCCGCTCGGCCCCTCAAGATCGCGGGTTCGTTTTTGCACCCCCGGGGGCGCAAAAGTGAGCATGCAGCCATTCGTGGGGCATGGCCCATGCCAGCGTCCGTCGACTCGCATGTTTGGACGGCCTCTTGCGTTTCACCACGCGGAGACCGGCACGCTGGGCTGGCTGGCTGTGCATGTACGGTACCATGGCTGCTCGGCCCGCTCTCGGCTTTTGCATCTTTGAGAGTCATCATCGACTGATGTGTCAGTAGCCCAAGCCATTCGCCGAGCGTCGACATCCCACGGTACTCCTGCTGCTGGTCCGTTGGCATTTCGGGCTTTCACGCTTTCGGGCTTTCGGCTGTACTGTACCAGCTGCTCTCCATTCACGTCATTTCCGCTCTTGGCGTTGACGAGCTCGAGTGAGTCGACAAGCTCCTACGGTACTGCATGGCTCAGGTCTGCCTCCCGGCCATGATGCTCCGGGCCGTCATGAACGCGAGGGACGACTCAGGGTCTAGCGGCTCCGGCTCCAGCGGCACCGACAGCGGCAGTGAGAGGGTGAGGCGCCGGAATCTCGGCCACCAGCTGCTCCATCCCGACGACGACGTGTCTCCGAGCTCCACGCAGCCCTCGCCGCCGCAGTTTTGGCGTTTCGGTGGAGATATCCCTGGTGTCGGCCCATTCGACACCTTGGCCGTCCCGCCGCCCTCTGGGGTCCAGAATGCGGCTGGAGACGCACAGGTGCAGGCGGCGGCGCCGCCTAAGAAGAAGCGGAAGCGGAAATACCGCAAGGGCACGCACACGATCCGCAAGGTGAGGGACTCGACACGTCCACGGCTCGTCCGGCATCTCGGACGACTCTCTCAACAATTCATGATTCCACCGGCAGGAAGAGATCGCGTCGCTGCATCAAGAGATCGTGGAGCTGAGGCGACACCTCGAGGCGCTCAAGTCGGCCTCTCTCCCGGCCACCGCCAATGGGGAACCCGAGAGCGAGCAGGACCGCGAGTTCCGTGAAAAGATCTTCTCCAACAGGCTGCTGAGGCGCGCGCTCCGGCAGCAGCAGTCCAAATTCGCACCCGTTCATGCCCTCATGACTAACTACACACTATGGGTGAGTGGATGCATGTCTACGTCCGGCTGTTGCGTTTACTGACGCTTTGCTTCGTGTTTGTGATCAAACAGGAGGCCGAGGGCGGCTGCGAACTTCACCAGTTTCTCCATCTTGAGAGCGACGAGCATCTGAGGCAGACAGCACTCACCGCCATGAAGACTCACGCCATCAACCGCGGGAAGCAATTTCTGCAGCGCCGATGGCCGCACGTCGATCCATGGCGGCCCATGAAGCAAGAGCACTTTTTCGAGTCGTCACGAGGGGACTACATGGGCATATCTAAGGCGACCATGCCGTTCCGGAAAATCACGAGTGTCAAGACCGCGTTTGACGCGGTACTCTCCTTTTTCAACAACCTCGAAATCAGTGCCTCGGAGCAGTTTGGAAGCATTACGATCCGCGAGGACAATGACTCAGCTGACAGTGGCGTCGCTCAAAATCGGCTAGTGACGACGGCACCAAGTGGTCTGCGGATGGAGTCCAACACTATTTTCTTCTCGTGCTACTACGACGTGGATAGTGGATGGGGCGACCAGCCAGAGCACGGAATTGTGATCTGCAATTTTGTCGACCACGACGAGCGGTATCCGTACCTGACAGATGAGCGAATCAGGAGAGACGTGTCAGCGGTCGTCGAGGTCAAGCGCCACACGATGCAGAACCATGAGACGGGCGAAATGAAGACGGCGGTGGTGCTAACCCGCTGGGTCCAGACCAAGCTGCATTTACCTACCTTCAAAGTTGAGCCCGACGACTGGGAGGCATTGTGCGAGAAGATGGAGCGCTGGGTGCACATTCTGCAGCCCAAACTCTTAGAAGGGCTCGTGTAGAGAGAAATACAACCAATGCAGTAAGTATGACAGCACAACGGGATTGGACCTGTAGCGATAACTTCATAGAACCAAAATCTCAGACTTTTCATCCTTCTGCTTCCAAAGTTACTCGAATTGAAAACTAGAATCCGACTCTGGTTCATTTTGAGTGCACTAAACTACTAGGATACATCTTACACACACTAACGTCACAAGGGAAAACTGCTTGGAGCACGATCGCTGCTTAAAACTTGCTTGCCGTGTAACGCGATATTTGGATGAACACAACCAGCTCCAAGTGCGCAGTTAAATTCATTAGTTTGAGACCAGAATCTGCAAGCAATATCTAAATCATGTCTTCTTCTAAGAAGAAAGCTTTGAGACACAATATCACTGTGCCTAACAATTTCATGGCACCAAACGCATTTAGCTTTTCAGTCACATTGAGCTTTCTCGTCACGATTATTTTCGTCCTTCTGACCAAGATTTTATAGTGAAAGAGCTCAACGCTTGCACCAACACGATGTGGAGATCTACCATCAAGGCAAAAAACAATATTCGCAATCGCCAAGATATAGGTTTGAGCTAGTGAGTTAGAGATTCACTAGATTATCGCTCGTCGAGTTGCAGAAATTTTGGGTTGAAATCGATACCATCGATACATGTAGAAAAAGCTGCTTAAACGAGTCTCAAAACTGGCGTGCAGGAAACCTTGCGATTCTCTCTGTATTTGGAGGCGACAATTTGAGTTCAGCGCGCTTGGGCGATCTCCGTTGCGAATTCGAGATGTGCGTAGAGTGCGTGAATTATATTGCGTGTACTTCGAGCACCATACCACTCTGCCATCTAGAAAAAAAATCGTACATTAGCCGTTCTTGTCGCACGTTGTGGAAGGAAGCATCATTACCCAACGATTTGTGAACGAAGTTTGAGGCGTGCAGCTCAACATGCATTTGCGTTGCTGCTGATCAAGCCCAGCAGTGACAGCTGAGCTAACGACATATGTCTACAAATAATCGGAAAGACAAGTTTCTGTATTGGCACTGACATGCTATTATTTCGTTTATTGTTTGGCCTGCTCGACGGTAACCTTGTGGTTGATAGATGGTGAGAGGATCGCGGAGTAGTGCGACTCCCGCTCTGACAGAACACGACTAGTCCGTGATGGTTGGGGAGACACAATCACAACCGAGATGGACGCCTCCTCCTTGAAATCGCCATGGTGAGCCTTGCCGATTTCATCGAGCTGGATGGTTGCAACGATCTGCCCAGGCTCGGTCGATTGGTACTTTCCGGGGCGGTAAGCGATCCAAAGAGCCACCTGAACGAATCCGAGGATAGCACCAGCTACGTTGGGCGACAAGATAAACATGTCATCATCGACAGCGGCGTACGCGACCCAGAGCGAGCAGTTGATGGCATTGCACAGACAAAGTGCGAACGGTAGCGAGGCAGCCGACTTGGTGCGCACGATCTTGCGGATCGTCGCGAGCGGCGACGCAAACATGGCGATGGACGAGAAGATGGTAACCCAGCCCGTGACGACCGCAATCTGATGCTTGGACTGATGCGTTACACCCGTGGACGCGAGGATGGCGTAGATAGTATCGAGCAGCATAAAGAAGGCGGCAATCAAACAGACCCTGACGACCTTGGCGCGCTCGGTGCTCCAGTAGTAGAAGACGCTGGTGAAGGCGATGGACGTGAGCACGCCGAAGACCGAGACGGCGAAAACCGGGAAGAAATTGTCAATGTAGTAGGCGTATATGGCAACCATGTAGCAGTTGGTGCAGAGCAGCACGACTGGCAGCACGGCCACCTCGCCCGTTGCTCGCTGCTTGTGCACGCGGTAGAAGTCTGGGAAGGGCGAGACGCGCATCGTTATGGACACGATGATGGTCAGCACGCTCAGCACCGTGTGGGCCGTGGACGACGTCATTCTCAAAGAAGTCGACAGGTGCGGTGGGTTGGCTTGGCGTGAAGGTGGTAAGTTGTGGAATGTCGATTGGCGATGGATGGCATCGGACGGAGACCGACTGACGTGGAGACGGAAGGTGTCGAAGATTGTGCGCCACCTCACAAGCGTCAGTACGTTTGCGCGCCCACCGAAAACGCGTCCGACGCAACGTGTGTGGCCCACAGGGAGGGAGCGCCGCCCATGCGGAGACCGTGGGGACAGCCTGCGTTTCACGCGCAGCTCGTGGGTAGAGGAGCGCCAATTCAGGAAGGTGTTGGCCCCGACCAGTCCGACTGCGGGCTGTGAGTTGCCCGAGGCTCAACGGAGCGCCTTGCTCAGCTGCTTGGCACAGTACAGTGGGTCTGGTCAGGCTCAAGGCGGTTGCGAACGCTGGAAGGCGCCACGGTCCGATTGCGAACGCTGGCTGGACGACATAGCAGCCGTGGTGCAGCCCAGGGTCGCGAGTGTAGCGTTCGTCGAGCATCAGCCCTGCTGTTGTCGCAGCACGAGCAGGCTGCGACACCACTCATCCTTTGCATCCCCTCGATTACTCGAGAGATTGCGCTCGCAGTCACGAGTGGGCGTCACGGTGCGTCACTTGACAAATTGCGAGCTGCCCTCGAGTGCGTGGCCGCGGTTGCCGAGTAATGGCGTCGCCTCCGAGCTTCGTGGCGCTGCTGGCCGACTCGCTGTGGTCTTCGGAGCTGGAGAATGGAGCGGACGAAGACGCGGAAGTTCAAAACGGCGACTCGAGTGACTCGGCCGAGCCGGCGAGGAAGAAGAAGCGCTCGAGCGACAGCGGGTCAATCGACTCTGCCGACGAGGCCAAGGAGCCCGTGGCCAAACCGAAAAGACGACGTCGCAAGGCCACACACACACTGCGGAAGGTGAGCTAACAACAGGCTTGAAGTGAAGGCCGCAAGTGTTTGGCTGATGAAATGAGAATGGCAGGAGGAAAAGGCGAGGCTGCTCAAGGAGATGGCGGTGCTCCACTCGCAGATGGAGGACCTCAAGGCGCGCGCACTGCAGTCGTGCGGCCAAAGCTCGACAGAGAAGGTTGCAGCAAATCGGGTGCTGCGAAGAGCCATCCAGAGTCAGCAGATCGATCTCGCGCGCGTGCACGCGCTCATGTCCGAGTACTTTCTCTTCGTAAGTGAGCTATGGATGAGTGGATGGCGAGGGTGATTAAGAGATCTTCTTACCAAACGACATGTGTGCCACAGGACACGCAAGCTGGCAGTCCGACGCACCACTTCATCCATCTCAAGCGTGATGAGGACGACCGCCACGACACGCTTCAGGCGATGAGGGATAGAGTCATCATGGACGCACGTAGCTATCTCGATAGCCGCTTCCCTCGGATGGACGCTCTGAAGCCTATGCGCGAAGAGCACTGCTTCGAGGCTCCAAATGGAGACTATTGCAGCCACTTTGCCGCAGTTGTGCAGCTAGAGGGAGCAACAAGTGTGCGTCAAGTATACGACTCGATGGTCGCCCTTATTTGCAACATCGAAATCAGCATATCCGAGCGTCTGGGCAGTATCACCATTCGTGAAGACGATGATCGTAACGTGTCTGGGTTGATGCAGAATCGGCTGGTATCGACAACCCCATCAACCAGACTACTCATGGAGTCGAATTACATCTACTTCGCTCGATGTGAGGACTGCAAAGGTGCAGACGGCGAGGTACGGACGGAAGGTATCGTCGTGTGCGACTTTGTCGATGAGGATGATTTGTATCCGTATGATCCAGTGCATCGGGTCCGTCGAGACGTCAGCGCCGTAATTCAAATCTCATCACACCCTCGACGGAAGTCACGAGGTGAAGGTGAGATCGAGGGGGAAGAAGACGAGTTTGAAGACGTGGTGGTGCTGAAGCATTGGGTGAACTTACGCTTGCACTATCCGAGTTTCAAAGTGTCTTCGTCGGGTTGGCGCGAGCTCCGTGACTGTTCTGAACGCTGGTTGCAAATTGTTCGGCATGCTTTCCACAATGGTAGCGACCATTTGTAGACTTCGAGCCTATGTAAAATCTATATGTGACTCAATTGGTGCTCTACTTTTTTTTCTTCTTCTCGTGCTCTCACCACCATGCCGCTCGTGATTGAGCTCAACCCCGGGAGCTCACGTGCCGAGGAAGTCGCCACTGCAGTCACTAGCTGATCACCCAATCAGCGTGTAAGCACCACGCTGAGCACGCGCCAACGCCATGCCAGTCAGTGGCACCGTGAACTCAACGCCACTCGAAAAGGACGAAGATTGTCGTGGTGTAGCTCAGAGTTGAGCGTGTGAAGTTCGTCAAGGCATCAGCAACAACTTTTGTCGCAGCAGTGCCATCATCACGAGCGCGATTATTCATCAAGGACTCTGGCGCCACTATTGTACAATAATCAATCGCTCCTTCCCGTGTGCGAGGTCTCAGTTGCCGAATCATGGCGTCGCCGCCTCTGAGCTTCGAAGCACTGCTCGACGACTCACTGTGGCTACTGGAGCTGGAGTCGGCAGATGTGGACGCTCAAAGCGGTGACGCAAGCGACTTGGACCAAGTAGAAGCCGAGGAAGCCCCAGCAAAGAAGAAGAAGAAGACGCGCTTGAGCAACAGCGAGTCGATCGACTCGACGGACGAGGCCAAGAAGACCGTGGCCAGACCCAAGAGACGACGACGTAAGGCCACACACACGCTCCGAAAGGTGGGTCTGTGGCGAGCAGGAGGGGCTGGTTGTCGCAGCAGCGACTGACAAGCGAGTTGGGAATGGCAGGAAGAGAAGGCAAGGCTGCTCAAGGAGATGGCAGTGCTGCACTCGCAAATGGAGGACCTCAAGGCGCACGCACTGCAATCTTGCAACCGAGACGCAACTGAGACGATTGTTGCCAATCGAGTGCTGCGGAGTCTCATTCAGAGCCAGCAGATCGACCTCGCGCGCGTGCACGCGCTCATGTCCGAGTACTTCCTCTTTGTAAGTTGGCAATCGATGAATGTGGCAATCAGTTGAAACTGAAGACTGGATGCACTCTACAGAACACGCAAGCTGGCAGTCCGACGCACCACTTCATCCACCTCAAGCGTGATGAGGACGACCGCCACGACACGCTTCAGGCGATGAGGGATAGAGTCATCATGGACGCACGTAGCTATCTCGATAGACGCTTCCCTCGGATGGACGCCCTGAAGCCAATACGCGAAGAGCACTGCTTTGAGGCGCCGAACGGCGACTATTGCAGCCATGTTTCTATGGTTGAACAGCTTGACGGAGCAACAAGTGTGCGTGAAGTCTTTGACTCGTTGGTCGCCCACATTTGCAACATCGAAATCAGCATATCGGAGCGTCTGGGTAGCATTACCATTCGTGAAGATGACGACGACCGCAACGTGTCTGGGTTGATGCAGAACCGCTTGGTATCAACGACGCCATCAACAGGACTACTCATGGAGTCAAATTTCATCTACTTCACTCGATGCGAGGAAGTCAGAGGTGAAGATGGTGAGACGCGCATGGAAGGTATGATCGTGTGCGACTTTGTAGATGAGGATGATTTGTATCCGTATGATCCTGTGCATCGGGTCCGTCGAGACGGCAACGCAGTTACTCAAATCTCGTCGTATCCACGACCAAGGTCGCGGAGCGAGATTGACGGCGAAGAAGACGAGTTTGAAGACGTGGTGGTGCTGAAACTTTGGGTGAGCTTACGGCTGCACTATCCGAGTTTCAAAGTGTCTTCGTCGGGTTGGCGCGAGCTCCGCGACTGCTCCGAACGCTGGCATCAAATCGTTCGGAATGGTTTCCACTACGGTAGCAATCGCCCGCAACCACTCGTCGACATCGAGCTCATGCAATGAATGGTAGGGTAGGTTCGGCTCAATCGGTGCTGTGAGCGTTGTTGGTTGGTGGTCCTAGTTCCAGAAGGATGGCCGAGACAACGAAGTTGGTTTGCGTGATAAAGTCAGCAGCGCTTTGGCGCATGCGAGTGAAGGTGTTGAAGCAGACGCAGGTCGTGTCACACTTGCCCACCTATCAACTGTTTGGTCCAGTCGTGGTTCAGTTTGAGGCGCAATCAGCTAGTCGTTTACTCGCATGAGGTGGGGGCCTCCCTGCACCGGGTCATTTCGGCCAAGAGCACCTCGCGAGCATCCGTCGTTGTGGATGCGCAGTCGTGTGAGCAGATTACGTGTCCGGTGTGTGCGACAACCGCAGCTCCGCAAGCTTGGGCGGCACGCCACTGACTCAAATCGGCGGTATGTCGGTGTCTCCGACTTTCACGGCGATGCTGGCCGCCACGGCGGACGAGCTGTGGCTGTCGGCACTCGAGGCCGAGACTGAGGCCAATGGAGTTCTCGCTGACTCAGCCGGCCATTCTGGTGGTCTATTGAGAAAGAAACGCGCGAGCGACAGTGGCAGCGGCTCCGGAGACTCGCCGGATGATGAAGAACCTGAGCAGCCTCGCAAGAAGCCCAAGCGCCGATACCGCAAAGCCACACACACGCTGCGGAAGGTCAGACGTGCGCGGTTAAGCGGGTGGGATCACGCGAGCGGTTGAGCTCATTGTGTTGATCCCGTGGTAGGAGGAGAAGGCGAGGCTGCTCAAGGAGATGGCGGTGCTACACTCGCAAATGGAGGACCTGAAGGCACGAGCGATGCAGACCTGCAGGCACGACGAACAGACCTCGATGGAGAAATTTGTTGCCAATCGAGTGCTGCGGAGCGCTATCCAGAGCCAACAGATCGACCTCGCGCGCGTGCACGCGCTCATGTCCGAGTACTTTTTGTTTGTAAGTTGAGCCTGCGCAAGCGCCCGCCAACCAAATGTTCTGCTAACATGTCAACTTGATGCACACAGGACACACAAGCCGGCAGTCCCATACACCACTACATCCAACTGGAGCAGAGCGAAGACAAACGCCATGACATGCTGATGGGCATGAAGAGCAGGGTGATCGCCGACGCAGAAGACTTTTTGGCGAGTCGGTTTCCCCGCATGGACGCTCTGAAGCCTATGCGAGAAGAGCACTGCTTCGAGGCTCCGAACGGAGACTACTGCAGTAACTACGCTGCTGTCGTGCAGCTGGACGGCGCCTCGAGCGTTCGGCAAGTGTTCGACGCCGTGCTGAGCTACATTTGCAACATCGAGATTAGCATTTCCGAGCGTCTGGGCAACATCACGATCCGCGAAGGCGACGACCGGTACGAGTCTGGTTTGACGCAGGCCCGACTGGTGTCGACGACGCGGCTGCACAACCTGCTCATGGAGAGCAACTCGATCTACTTCACGCAGTGCGAGGACGTGGTGGCCGAGGACGGGTCGGTCCGCACGGAGGCCATCATCGTGTCAGACTTTGTCGACGAAGACGACCTGCACCCGTACGAGCCGGCGACGCGAGTTCGGAGAGACGTGAGCGCCATCCTGCACCTGTCGACGCACTCCCGGCCGAGGCCCGAGCGGCCAGAGGAGACCGAGCAGGTGGTGGTGCTCAAGCACTGGGTGAGCCTGCGTCTGCACTACCCAAGCTCTCCTGTGAGCTCCTCTGGGTGGCGAGAGCTCCGGGACTACGCCGAGCGTTGGCTGCGCTCCATGCAGCTGCTGCTGCACGACAACGGCCTCCGCGCGGAGCGGCTGGACGACCTGGCGCTGCAGTAAGCGCGTCGCCCTTGGCGCGTCGGGTGTTTGGGTGCAACATCGTACAGTACAAATTCTCATGTCTGTGTTTTTCTCCAAAAACCCGCTGTGTTAAACCTAAAGCCGGTGGTGGGTGGTGGGTTATTGGCCAAAAAACCCACCGCGCCGTCATCCATCGTCGGCGTGCCAGTTGAGAAAGGACCGAGCAGCTACGGCATGGACTGCTGCGCGCTGTCGCTGCTGTCGGCGGCGGCGACGGGCGCTGAGGGCCGCGGCAGGCGCCGACGTGAGCGCGAGGAGCCGCTGACGGACGGCAGCAGCAGCGTGCAGTCGGACGCGGAGGTTACGCGCTCGGAGGCGGCGCCGCACGGGAGGAAGCGCAAGTACCGCAAGGGCACCAACACGCTGCGCAAGGAGGAGAAGGAGCGGCTGGTGGGCGAGCTGGAGCAGCTGCAGGCGCGCGTGGCGGAGCTCCGGCGGCGCGCGAGCGAGATTCAGGCCTGGCAGGTCGTGGACTGCGGGCACGCGCCGGCGCTGCAGGCCATGCGGGACAAGGTCATCACCAACCAGCTCGAGTACGCCAGGGTCATGGCCATCATGTCAGGGTACAACCTATGTGTGAGTGGCGCGGCGAGAACGGTGCGGTTGGTTGGCGGACACAGGCTGATGGTGGTGGTGGTGCTCGCGACGCAGAGTCTGGAGGGAGGAAACCCGATTCATGAGCCGATACACCTCGTGTACGACCGCGACGAGCGCATCGCCAGCTTGAAAAAGTCGAGAGACAGACGGCTGCGGAGAGCCAAGATCTTCTTCGAGTCGCGGAGGCCCGCGCTTGGACCGTACCCCGTTGTTAGAGAGGAGCACCGCTTCGAGACGAGCAACGGCGAGTTCTGCGCCGCGCGGTTCTCGGCGTTCCACTTCAAGGGCGTCTACAGCACGCGGCGCGTGTTCGATCTCATGCAGTACTATATGTCCAACGTCGAGATTAGCATGACAGAGAAGATGGGGCACGTGACGGTGCGCGAGAACGAGGACGGCTGCGTCGAAGGGATCGCACAGAACCGCCTCGTCTCGACAATTGGCTCCGGTGTGAAAATGGAGTCCAACACGATTCTCTTCTCCGAGTTCAATGCGGCCGACTCGGAGTATCCAGGTAGCCCCGAGTACGGTCTCTTCGTGCTGGACACGGTCGACCGAGACGCAAAGTACCCGTACCAACCAGCTGACCGAGTGCGGAAGGATCTCGCCGCCATCATGGAGGTTCGCAGCTACACACAGCGTGAACTCGGCATCTCGGACAGCGACGAGATCGTGACGGTGCTGACTCGGTGGATGTACTCTCGATTGCGCACGCCAACGTTCCCAGTGGCCAAGGAATCCTGGCTCGAGCTGCAGGACGCCATGGACCGGTGGGGTCGCTCGATCCAGCAGACGCTGCTGGAGAGCCTGTTTCCGGAGGGCGAGCCCGCGTAAAGGCTTGCTTGATCGTGAGTGTAATATAGCGGCGGTGTTA
This sequence comes from Phytopythium helicoides, assembly GCA_024867545.1. Classification (NCBI taxonomy): domain Eukaryota; phylum Oomycota; class Peronosporomycetes; order Pythiales; family Pythiaceae; genus Phytopythium; species Phytopythium helicoides. The sequence goes on along the minus strand of JANFNE010000061.1, from coordinate 98,024 downwards.
CGCCGATTGCTTGCTTGGGATGTTCCAGAAGAGCCGACTGCAAGGGGTCGTCATCGCATTCGTTCAAATCCTGTGCTGCCAATGCCAATGTCGAGATGCAACCACTGCAGCTGCTCGTGCAGATCCTCAACGAGAGGGAACGCCTTCCTTCACCTTGAGTTTCAAGCTGTTCAACGCTGCCCGTGAAGCACGAGAGCCATTCGGTCGGCGACAAGGAAACTTCAGCCGTCCAAGCTCTAAGGCTGTCCTGTATGCTGTCTAAGACAGCAAGTGCGTTCAACATGCGACAAACCATGCAAAAACCGTCCATTGTGATTGTAAACACGACATGATTATGACTATTATAATTGATTTGCCCAATTTTAGCGCAGCAGAGACAGCCTGCCCCATCATGGCGGCTCATGGCGCTGCGGCTCGGTCTCCGGCCGCTCCCGACGCGTCCGCGGGGCCTCCGACGCCCTCGGCGGCATCTCCAGCGTCTCCAGCAGCTCCCGCAGCGCTCGAGTCGCGATTTTTGCAGGCTGAGAGCGCTTCTGTGAGCCTCAGGAGCGCTTTTTCCAGCCACACGTGGCCACCGCCGGCTGCTTCGAAGGTGTTGAAGACGTCGGCGTCCAGAAGCTCAACGCACGGCTCGCGGGCTGAAGCAGACGGCGAAGTAGCTAAACGTGGAGTTGAGAAGAAGCGGAGACTCGCAAGTCCGGCGTCGCAGCGACTCGAGGAAGATTTGGACGATGGGGAGCGCACGGCCAGCGATTCCGGAGCAGAGGACGGAGGAACGACGGCTGGCAGCGCCAAGTCGGACGAGGTTTGCAAGCCAGTGAGGAAGAAGCGCGTCCGCGGCTACCGCAAGGCTACCCACACGATCCGCAAGGTGTGCAGCTGGGTTATTGTTGCCAGGGTTGGAAGCGAACTCATAGTGGCTGGACGTAGGAGGAGAAGGAGAAGCTGCAGAAAGAGCTGGAGGAGCTAAACTGCAGGATGGTGGACCTGCAGCGGCGTGCACTAAATCTGGCGACGGTCGAGAGCGAAGAAGAGGAAACGCTTGAGCAGAAGACTACGTCACACAACGTGCTCTGCCACTTGTTGAAGAGGCAGCAGCTCGAGTTCGCCACGATCCGAAAGATGGTTACCGAATCAACCGCATGTGTATGTTACGAGTGCTCCATTGCTGTTCTGCTGCTCGGGCATTGACATAGGAGTGTGATGCAGGCTATTCGAGGTGGAAGTCCGATCCAGCGAACGATCCACTTGAGCCACGACCTCCAGGCGCGACGAGCACTCCTCTTGGGCATGAAAGAGGAAAAGATCAAGGATGCACTCGAGTTTTTGGAGACTAGACTACCGGACGTTGATATTGGGGTGCCGATGGACGAGGACTTTCGGTTCGAATCGAGTGAGGGCGATTTTTACGCGTGCCAATTTACCATCAGCCAGTTTGAGGGCATGTCGAGTGCGCGGCACGTGTTCGATCAGCTTATCTACTACATGTGCAATGCCGAGATCAGCATATCCGAAAAGCTGGGCCATCTTACGATCCGAGAAGACGACGACATTGCAGCGGATGGAGTTTCTCAGAACAAAATCGTTTCGACTACAGTTCACGATGTCAAGATGGAATCCAATACGGTGCTATTTTCGCAGTTTTTTGCAAGGTCTACAGTCTCGAAAGCTGGTTCAGGTGCGACTGAGAACACTGAATTTGGCGTTATTGTGTCCGACTTTGTGGACGTCGATGATCGCCATCCGTACCGCCCAAGCGAGCGCATTCGCAAGGACGTTAGCAACGTGATACAAGTGAAGCCGTACTGGCGGACGACACCTGAGGGGAAGAGAGAGCAAGTTGTGGTACTCATCCGCTGGTCACACTCGAGACTACGTCACCCGGAGTTTCCTGTTCCTCGCATCGGCTGGATCGATCTGCGGGATAAAATGGATGCGTGGAGCAAGAGCGTCCACATGGTGATAATGGAGACAATGAGCGCCAGCAGTGTCGCGATGCCTCCTCCATACAATTCTTCCGGACTGGCGTTGCCTCGAGGAAGGGAGTTTTCGATGTTCCCGTGGAGTTAGAATTATTAAGTTCAAGTAACAACAAACTGAAACTTCATTGCCACTCGTACCAAAATACAGATCGGAGGACATATTCAATCTTTTACTCTACGTTGAGGTAATTGGCAATCCTTTGATGAATCCCGGTGCCATCATTTACTTGTGTTGCTACTGTACCACGTGGCTAGCTAGCGCTGATCTCTTTCTCCGCCAAAATTACATTATCTTGAAGGCATCATTTGCGCATTAGATCAACCACGCCATCTTTGCGGTGTGGATGCATGTGGCTGATGAGTCTCGGCGACTTGTGGAGTACAAGGCGCCAGTTTGCTCTCAAATGCACGAAAACGCCATGTGTAGTTAAGGCAAGGTCAGAGACGCGGATGAGTCCTCGGTGAAGCAAGCAATTGATAGCGTGTGCGAGGGGAGATCTCACTAACTGTGGGACAAGATAACGCACATCGGTGTTACTGGAAATGCAATCACGAATCAAAATACGTGTCGACCTCGTTTTACCTCCGTAAGGAGGATTGCATGTGATTTGCGCAAGTTGATGGTGGTATCTTGATTATTCTCCCGGTTGCCATGTTTATGATTCTCAGTGCGGCGAGGCATTCACTGAATCACATGTTCCGATGTGATCTGAACCTTCGGTGAGGTTCTGGGTGCTGCTGCAGCGGCACGTACCGGTAGTCGAGCACGTGCACGCAGCGTCGAGATGTGCCTAACAAGGACGAGCCTTGGGCTATGCCTGACCGCCGCTGTTTCAGCCAATCCATCCCTCGTTTGGTTTAGTTTTTGAGGCTGTCAGTTCATAATTTGCGCTGGATAGGGCATCGTTTCGATGACCGATTCCGCGCTTCCATCGCTTGGTTTGACGACCTGCTTAGGGGGTTGGCGGGCGATGTCAACCCCGACATCGAAGAAGAGACGAGCACGCGGGTACCGACAACAGATTCAATACTCATTCACGATTTCAGCCGCTCCATTACTCAAGACCTCAGCAATCAGCTCGATGAACTGGCGTTAAGCATATCAGAGCCTGGCCAAGCACCATTGATGAAGCGAACCATACTTACTTCACGTCGCATCGCGCAGTCAAAGTCACGACGAGTTTCCGGTATCCGAACAGATACAGCACGGAGGGTGTGTTTTGACGTCGTGATTTTAATGACGATGATGAAAGAACTAATTGTTTGCTCCGCTTTGCTTGTTCGTGTGCAGATGGAAATCGAACATCTGAAGCTCGAGGTGCCAAAGCTCGAAGCACATATCGACTTCTTAATGCAGAAGGCTGTCAGCCGCGCTGGGCATCTCCCGTCTCTGGATAAGGCTCGGATAGTCAATGAAAGATTGCGGGAGATAGCACATCTTCAACAACGTTGGATTGCTCATGGTATTTCCGCTATATCTCAGTCTCTGGTATGTGGCGTTTGATCTTCGTTGGAGATGATCAATATCTAATCCGTGCTTCTAAACCAAATCTTTGTGTAGCCCCAATACTCTCGACCACTACTCAATTACTCCATCCGACTGTCGTGTGATATGTACTCTCGAGTGAAGACGCTTTGTGATTTGAAAGCCAACATTTTGAGAGACGGACGTGAGATTCTACACGAGCGGATGCGCTACCTCAATCCCGACTTCCTTCCTCAGTACGATGTCTCGTCACATTCAACCCCCGAGGGAGATGCTTGCGCATCGGTGTTTGCGATGATTCCAGTTGAAGGTGCAGGAAGTGTCAAAGAAGTGGTGAATATTCTACGAGGAGTGCTGACTTTGGACCGAGTGTTCACCTGCCAGAAGACTGGAACTTGTTCTATTTCAGACGCAGTTGATGCAGATTCTTACTTGACTGAAAGCGGGATAGCTCACCGTCGATGCGTTCACGTGACAATAAATGGTCGAGTAATTGAGTTCAAGGGAGCTCTGTTTTTCGAGTATCAAGGCATTGGCAATGAAAGTAAATGCACCACCTCCAGTCGTGATTCGTCAGAGCAAGCAACGATTGTCATTCACTCTGTTGATGACGACCAGCTTCATCCTTTTGTTAGCGGCCGTGTGCGCTTGGACATGACTAGCATCATTAGCATTCATCACAACCGAAACATCTCGCAGAGGAATCTCCAAGAGACCACGAGCGGTAAGGACGGAATCGTTGTCGCACGGATGAGTTTCGTCAAGCTTTGCCGAGGCGATGTGCCAATTCTGGCTTCTGAATTGCGGGCGGAGATGGATTATACGATGTCCAAGTGGCGCGAAGCTGTCGAAGCATCCCTTGAGCTTTTATCTCTAAAGTAGAGCTCAACTCTCAAGAGCTCGGAATCAAAGATGTGTGAGAGCTCGCTCATCTCAAGGACATTGGCGATCGGAGACTTGAAGCACCATGCACGTGACCAGACACAAATTTGTCAGGAGTAAATGTTAGAACCATCTCATTGGTGAATAAACAATGCGTCATTCGTTTTGATTCGTCGAAAGAGAAGACCACACAAATACACATTTCTGTGCGCTTCTCTCACAAATTCAGCTGAGACCGTACCCATTCTCAAACGAGGCACAAGACAAGCTCAAGAAGCAAGTGACCATGCCAGCGGCGGCGTCTTCCAAGCGCGTGGCGTCGTATAAGAAGCGCAAGCAGGAGACGCAGGCGCTGCAGGTGCAAGTGGAGGCGCTAGAGGCACAGCTAGCGGTGCTCCGTGAGCGTCTGGAGGCGCAGCAGGAAGAGGAGGCGGCGCTGCACAACGCCGAGCAACGGAACGAGAGGCTCAAGTGGGCGATCGTGGGTCAGCAGCTGGCGCTCGCGAGCACGCAGTCGTTGATGCTGCAGTGTGTGGTGAGTGGTGTCGAGTACGGCGGTGGTGGTAGCGTTCCTGTCCGATTTCCGGATACGAGAGGTCTGACGGACGATTTTGTGTTGTGACAACGAAACCAACGAACAACCAGGAGAACCAGTTCGGGAACCCCATGTACGCTCATGTGCACCTGCCGAAGGATCGAGAGCGTCGTCGAGAGATTATCATGGGTTTGAAGGACGAGCAGTTCAGTCGAGTGCGAGACTACATTTGTGCGAGAGGTCAGCATTTGGACCTGAGCAAGCCGCACTTTTCGGAGGACAGGTTCCAGGACCCAGATGGTACTTGGTGTTGTTTGCGGTATGAGGTGGCGCAGTTTCCTGGTGTGAAATCGCTTCAAGATGTGTTCAATGCGATGATATTCTTTTTGTTCAACATGGAGATCAGTATCTCCGAGACGCTGGGAGACATTACTGTGCGCGATGACTACGATGAAAGTACGGACAGCGACGTCAAGATCACAAACCATCGACTCATTTCGACGGACAAAAGTGGCTTAGTCGTGGAGATGAATACGGTCTCACTCGGCCAGTGCTTTAAAGGTGATGGCAGTATGCCGTATGCTATGGGGTCGATCGTTTCTGTCGACGAGGATGACTTGTATCCTTACAGGCCTCTTGAACGCGTTCGGAAGGACTTGGCGGCAGGAATTTTATTGACTGAACATCGTCGCAAGCGACCAGTGACGTCACTAAATTCTGGAGGCGGCGAGGAAGAGGTCGTTGTGGTATTGCAGCGCGCCGGCATTGTTCGGTATCAACAACCACAGTTTGAGTTGCCTGTCCAAGCAAAGAAAGACCTCGAAGATGGGATCATTCGGTGGGGAGACGTGATGCTACCAACAATGCGGCAGTATATCTACGGTGGTTTAAGTACCTTCGGGGATATTTCCTGAGCTTGTGGTGAGCCTTACGAAGTATCTATGGTAGTGATGTTGAAGTCGTCGGACAAAGAAAGAAAATGGCGTGGAGTTTAGGACAGAGATTAACGTGCTGTAACAATCTAAAGGTGGCCCTTTCTTCCGTTATGAGCATGGTGCCCATGACCGCAAATGTGCAGTCAGATTAGTGCACCTACTTCACCGAGATTTAGAGATTTGATCGAGCTACGATGCAATTCTCGAACGCTAAACACGGTCTGACGGACAGACGGCTGGACAACCGATGACACTTTTAAGTGAGCTATGTAGTGGCGCGTGAAAGCGGGTGGAAATCACAGTTAGCGCAGGCACTGCCTTCAAGTCACCGAGATTTGCGTTGCAATGTCGACTGGTCCGGGAAAGACAAGCTCTCGCATAGTCATTGCCCGGGGAACTCTGCAGGTTGCAACTCACTAATCAATTCCGTTAGACACCTCGCTGACTCACCGATATTCAGGCAGTGTAAACAAAGGTGCGCTGCGGCGCATTAAGACAAGAAAGTCTCCATCATTTCGTGAGTTGATACCGACCACAACTCTAAATAGACGATTCCCACCTCCAATTCTCGGTAGCAAGCAGGCATCCACAACTCCCTCTAGCTCTCGCTTCTCCACGAAAACCTTCACATTGAGGTAGGCATTCACTTATCCCTGGCACATTTGCTTCGTTCAATACTCCATCGGCATTTGTGCTTGTCAACACCATCGCCATGTGACGTTGAAGACACAACCGCACCACGGACACTTTTGATTTGCTGAAAAGTGAGAAAGGACCATCCCATAATTGATGGGGACACGTCAAACCATGGAAGCGGCGGCGTCTTCCAAGCGCGTGGCGTCGTACAAGAAGCGCAAGCAGGAGACGCAGGCGCTGCAGGTGCAAGTGGAGGCGCTAGAGGCACAGCTAGCGGTGCTCCGTGAGCGTCTGGAGGCGCAGCAGGAAGAGGAGGCGGCGCTGCACAACGCCGAGCAACGGAACGAGAGGCTCAAGTGGGCGATCGTGGGCCAGCAGCTGGCGCTCGCGAGCACGCAGTCTTTGATGCTGCAGTGTGTGGTGAGTGGTGTCGAGTACGGCGGTGGTGGCAGCGTTCCTGTCCGATTTCCGGATACGAGAGGTCTGACGGACGATTTTGTGTTGTGACAACGAAACCAACGAACAACCAGGAGAACCAGTTCGGGAACCCCATGTACGCTCATGTGCACCTGCCGAAGGATCGAGAGCGTCGTCGAGAGATTATCATGGGTTTGAAGGACGAGCAGTTCAGTCGAGTGCGAGACTACATTTGTGCGAGAGGTCAGCATTTGGACCTGAGCAAGCCGCACTTTTCGGAGGACAGGTTCCAGGACCCAGATGGTACTTGGTGTTGTTTGCGGTATGAGGTGGCGCAGTTTCCTGGTGTGAAATCGCTTCAAGATGTGTTCAATGCGATGATATTCTTTTTGTTCAACATGGAGATCAGTATCTCCGAGACGCTGGGAGACATTACTGTGCGCGATGACTACGATGAAAGTACGGACAGCGACGTCAAGATCACAAACCATCGACTCATTTCGACGGACAAAAGTGGCTTAGTCGTGGAGATGAATACGGTCTCACTCGGCCAGTGCTTTAAAGGTGATGGCAGTATGCCGTATGCTATGGGGTCGATCGTTTCTGTCGACGAGGATGACTTGTATCCTTACAGGCCTCTTGAACGCGTTCGGAAGGACTTGGCGGCAGGAATTTTATTGACTGAACATCGTCGCAAGCGACCAGTGACGTCACTAAATTCTGGAGGCGGCGAGGAAGAGGTCGTTGTGGTATTGCAGCGCGCCGGCATTGTTCGGTATCAACAACCACAGTTTGAGTTGCCTGTCCAAGCAAAGAAAGACCTCGAAGATGGGATCATTCGGTGGGGAGACGTGATGCTACCAACAATGCGGCAGTATATCTACGGTGGTTTAAGTACCTTCGGGGATATTTCCTGAGCTTGTGGTGAGCCTTACGAAGTATCTATGGTAGTGATGTTGAAGTCGTCGGACAAAGAAAGAAAATGGCGTGGAGTTTAGGACAGAGATTAACGTGCTGTAACAATCTAAAGGTGGCCCTTTCTTCCGTTATGAGCATGGTGCCCATGACCGCAAATGTGCAGTCAGATTAGTGCACCTACTTCACCGAGATTTAGAGATTTGATCGAGCTACGATGCAATTCTCGAACGCTAAACACGGTCTGACGGACAGACGGCTGGACAACCGATGACACTTTTAAGTGAGCTATGTAGTGGCGCGTGAAAGCGGGTGGAAATCACAGTTAGCGCAGGCACTGCCTTCAAGTCACCGAGATTTGCGTTGCAATGTCGACTGGTCCGGGAAAGACAAGCTCTCGCATAGTCATTGCCCGGGGAACTCTGCAGGTTGCAACTCACTAATCAATTCCGTTAGACACCTCGCTGACTCACCGATATTCAGGCAGTGTAAACAAAGGTGCGCTGCGGCGCATTAAGACAAGAAAGTCTCCATCATTTCGTGAGTTGATACCGACCACAACTCTAAATAGACGATTCCCACCTCCAATTCTCGGTAGCAAGCAGGCATCCACAACTCCCTCTAGCTCTCGCTTCTCCACGAAAACCTTCACATTGAGGTAGGCATTCACTTATCCCTGGCACATTTGCTTCGTTCAATACTCCATCGGCATTTGTGCTTGTCAACACCATCGCCATGTGACGTTGAAGACACAACCGCACCACGGACACTTTTGATTTGCTGAAAAGTGAGAAAGGACCATCCCATAATTGATGGGGACACGTCAAACCATGGAAGCGGCGGCGTCTTCCAAGCGCGTGGCGTCGTACAAGAAGCGCAAGCAGGAGACGCAGGCGCTGCAGGTGCAAGTGGAGGCGCTAGAGGCACAGCTAGCGGTGCTCCGTGAGCGTCTGGAGGCGCAGCAGGAAGAGGAGGCGGCGCTGCACAACGCCGAGCAACGGAACGAGAGGCTCAAGTGGGCGATCGTGGGCCAGCAGCTGGCGCTCGCGAGCACGCAGTCTTTGATGCTGCAGTGTGTGGTGAGTGGTGTCGAGTACGGCGGTGGTGGCAGCGTTCCTGTCCGATTTCCGGATACGAGAGGTCTGACGGACGATTTTGTGTTGTGACAACGAAACCAACGAACAACCAGGAGAACCAGTTCGGGAACCCCATGTACGCTCATGTGCACCTGCCGAAGGATCGAGAGCGTCGTCGAGAGATTATCATGGGTTTGAAGGACGAGCAGTTCAGTCGAGTGCGAGACTACATTTGTGCGAGAGGTCAGCATTTGGACCTGAGCAAGCCGCACTTTTCGGAGGACAGGTTCCAGGACCCAGATGGTACTTGGTGTTGTTTGCGGTATGAAGTGGCGCAGTTCCCGGGCGTTCAATCCATCCAGCAGGTCTTCGACGCTCTCGTGTTCTTTTTGTTCAACATGGAGATCAGTATCTCCGAGGCGCTGGGAGACATTACTGTGCGCGATGACTACGATGAAAGTACGGACAGCGACGTCAAGATCTCCAATCACCGTCTCATCTCGACGGACAAGAGCGGTGTCGCCGTTGAAATGAACGTTGTGTCGATCGGCCAGTGCTTTTCGGACGAAGTTCCGACACCGTTCGCTATCGGGTCGGTTCTTTCTGTCGATGAAGACGATCTGTACCCTTACAAGCCTCTGGAGCGCGTTCGGAAGGATGTGGTGATTGGGGTCATGCTATCTGAGCATCGATATAAGCAAAATGGAGCTGAAGGCGGCGAGGAAGAGGTCGTTGTGGTATTGCAGCGCGCTGGGCTTGTACGATACCCACAACCACAGTTCGAGTTGCCGCTCCAGGCGAAGAAAGACCTTGAAGACGGAATCATCCGGTGGGGAGATGTGGCGCTGACATCGATGCGGCAATTTCTCTACGGTGCTCCGCGTACTTTTGGACGCAGTTCCTGAGCTGATGTTGCGCCTTCTATTTCGCCCTGCTGTCGCTCGATTGCCGCTCGCTCGTAGATCTGAGGTGACAAGTCAAACTTCGGACAGAGAAAATGTAGGGAGGCAGCGTCGCATTACGACGATAAATTATCCACCAACTTTTTGCAGCCGCTACCCGATGAAGGCTGGCCAGCTCTAACATTCCTCTCAAAGACTCAAGCATGGGCCGAAGTGGATGAACGGTCAATGAACTGATAACACAGAGACTGCTTGATGTTATGCGTGGCTGGCAACTTGTTTGTCATTGAGTATTGAGGAGTTGATTCCCTCACCTCGCTGCGATTACTGTAGATCTCAATGACAAACGAGCGTGGATTGCGTTTGAACTCGCCGTCAACGGACTCTCGCTCTCAAATCTCACTCTGCCTTGCATAATAGTTGATTGGGTGATTCAAAATGATGCAGATCGCATTTTTGCATTCTTGGCGCCGCTCGTCGTCGAGTCGCCCTGTTGCACCATGAAGCCATCACCGGCGAGCGCGACGACGTGGGCGAAGCACAGCAGCCGCTCGGCGCGGCTGGAGACCGTGGCGGTCGGCAAGAAGCGCAAGAAGTCGACGCACCAGCGCAACAAGGTGTCGGAATTCCCGAATTCGCGATGAAACGCGATGAGTTGGGCATCGCGCTCACTTTTTTGCCGGCCCTGGGCCGCTCAGGAGCAGCAAAATGAACTGCACGAGAAGATTCGCGTGTTGGAAGCCGAGGTGGCGAGTTTGAGGGCGATGAACGATGCGAGGGGCGTGTTTGATCGCTACGGCGCGAGGAAAGAGATTGAGGCGGTCGAAAAGAACAACGCGGAGCTGCTGGAGACCATTCAAGACCACCGACTCTCTATCGCAGCCGTGCAGTCCATGGTGCCCAACTGGCTGGTGCGTGCGAGTTGAGGTGGAATGACAAGCGTCCAAGAACTTACAAGACAAATGTTGTTGGCTATCCCAGGGTGACGCGAACCCGTTGAGCTCGTACATTGCGCTGGGGAGGGAACGGAGAGAACGCGAGCAGATGCTACAGTCCATCAAACAGCAGAAACTCGCGATGGCGTACCGCTACTGTATGGCTCGTAGCGAGAACTTGGATCCGCTCAAGCAGCATTCGAGCGACGAGCGGTTCGAGAGCGCACAGGGCGACTTTTGCTGCTCTCGCTTCGAGGTAGTGCAGTTCCCCGGGGTGTCGTCGATCCAGCAGGTGTACGATGCGCTGCGGTTTGTGCGTGACAACCTGGAGATCATCATCTCCGAGTCGCTGGGCCACATCACCGTCCGCGAGGACTACGACTGCGGTCAGGACCCGTACACGGCGATCGCCAACTACCGACTCATCTCGGACGACCAGGACGGCGTGACGCTCGAGTTCAACGAGGTGTCCTTCTCGCAGCTCTTCCGCGACGACGAGGACAACATGTGCGGTGTCGTGGCCATCGACTTTGTCGACCAGGACGAGCTCAACCCGTACAACTCGCAGCAGCGCGTGCGCAAGGACGTGTCGGTCGGCATCGTGCTCACAACTGGCGTCAAGGACCCCGAGCAGGAGGGCGAGGAGGAGCAGATCCCCGTCGTGGTGCTGCGGCGAGCAGTGTTCCTGCGAGTGCGGCGAGCCGAGTGCGGAGTCGACAAGCAGACGCTGCGACGCGTTCGAGACGGCACGGCTCGGTGGGGAGAGCTCATGCTGGACGCCATGAGGAGAATCGTGTACCGCAGCAGCGACGAGCAGGCAGCAGGCCCAGCCACCGGCGGTGCAGCAGCATAGTGTTGGTGGAGTTGACAACGAGTGGTTGTCGCGACTTGACCCAGTTGAAGCTGTACCGTACCGAACACTCCGCTGGCCCTATAGCACATGCGTAAACAGTATACGCGACGGTGTCCCGTCTCATACGCGCCAATGTGGAAGGGGGGGGTCAAGAAAAACCCACTTTGAATACAACCGTTCATATGTGTGTTTTTCCTCTCCTTGGTGGGTTTTTGGGTGGGAGGCTCCCTCGCCAGGCGGCCTGTCCAGCATTAGCCATCTTCCGATCGCCACCTCGAGGCCACCATGGGCGGCGACCGCGACGCCATCCGGGGCGACCAGTTCTACACGTCGCTGCTGCTGGGCTGTCGGCGGGTCTCGGGCGCACCTCCAGCTCCATTTTCAGCCTCCTCCGGCGCTCTGGGGCCTCCTGGGGCCTCGGCAAAGTCGCCGAGTGCGCGCGCGCGTTCGGCGGCGTTCGCGGCCGCTTCCAGCCCCTCGACGGCGCTCTCGCCGGCGTCTGCGAGCCCCAGTGACCCGCCGACGCCCCCCGCTGCGCGCCAGGCGAGCGGGAAGAAGCGCCAGCTGCCCAGCGACGACAGGGAGCGGGGAAATGCGGGCAAGGCGGCGCTCTCTATGACGCCGGGAGCCCCGCGCTCGCTGCTGCGCCAACAGAGCGAGGAGAGCGAGGACGTGGCTAATGAGGACGCGTACATGACGCCAGTGGCGGCTGAGAGGGACGTGGCGGACGTGGCGGCGGCCGCGCAGGGCAGGAGCGCGGGCATGAGCCACTCGCCCAAGAGTGGCGCGAGGGACGACGGCGAGCAGGACAGGAAGCCCAAGCGCAGGTTCCGCAAGGCCACACACACGGTCCGCAAGGTGGGGGAAGCGCTGCATCCATCAAGCGATCGCGGGGCCGGCTTGGCGACGGCGATTGCATAGCACTGCGGTGGGTCTGGACGCTGACTCCTCGCGCGTCTTTGACACACACAGGAGGAGAAGGAGCACCTGCTCAAGGAGATCGACCAGCTAGAGACACACATTTCGGAGCTCAAGGCGCGCGCGCTGGGGCCTGCCAGGCTGTCGGAGCAGAGCGAGCAGGACAAGGTGCTGGCGACGCGCGTGCTGCGTGATGCCGTGCAGCAGCAGCAGCGCGAGTTTGCCAAAATCCAGGCCATCATGTCCGAGTACACACTCTGTGTACGTTCGGTACAATTTCTGGTTTTATGCATCGCACTGAATGTCCGTTTGGTCTGTTCCAACAGAATATCCGTGCTGGGAGTCCACTTCAGAGCTTGATCCGCCTCACAAAGCACGAGCCGGAACGGCGACACCGACTGATGGAGCACAAGGTGAAAAAACTCCATGCTGCCAAGCAGTTTCTAGCGCGACGGAGACCAAATATCGACCCATGCAAGCCAATGTGCGAGGATCACCGATATGAGCTTCCGAACGGCGACTTTTGCTCGACTCGCTTCACGACCATCCAGTTTGAGGGTGTGAGCAACGTTCGGCAGGTGTTCGACCTTCTCGTCGAGTACTTTTGCAACATTGAGATCTCCATCTCAGAAAAGTTGGGCCACATTACGATCCGCGAAGACGACGACAGCGGCGGTGTTGGCATCACGCAGAACTGTCTCGTATCCACGACAAACAGCGGGCTGCCGCTCGAATCCAACACTGTTTTGTTCTCCGAGTTTTATGAGCCCGACGACGACCCGGGCCACTCTCGAGGCCACGGACTGATTGTGGCTGATTTCATTGACGAAGACGAGCGTCACCAGTACCGACCGCTCGAGCGCATTCGTCGCGATGTGAGTGCGATTCTTGAGCTGACTTCGTTCACGCGCAAAGTCGACGCTTTCGGCAAGAACTTCCCCGTGAACCCGAATAGCCAGCCGCAAGAGGGCGTGGTCGTGCTGACGCGTTGGGTGTATTCGAAGCTTCGATACCCGACATTTCCGATCGCACGCGCCGCGTGGGAAGATTTGCGCGACAACATGGACCGATGGGGCGAGACGATGCACCGCACCCTCGTCGAGAGTCTGCGCACCAACTCGACCATGGCGATGCCGTTGTAATTGTGCATTGGGACGACGCTGTAGATTAGTATTTGTGTCCTGCGTGCAAGAGAAACAATTATCGTGTGAGTGTTGGAAGATTTTTCAAGCAGTATCAATGAGTAAAGCCCACTCATTAGACCAATCCGTTGCATCTTCTTGAGAACGTGTCGCAACGGACCTGGCGAGATACGAGACCTTGGCATGCTACTACAGTAGAATCATCAAGCCAGATATCTAACTACTATAAGCGAGAACACTATATCGTCGGACTTGTAGAGTCCGAACTAACGAAGGGATACCATCACCAAAACGCAGCCAGTTAATTCGCAAATGGAAGTGACTGGTGTGGAGATCACGAAGTTTCCACAGCATCCCATTCAAATAGCATCACTCTCGAGATCTAAAACGATATGAAAGCACAAAGGTAATCGAGCCCCTCGGCCGCTTCTGCTTCTTCTCCCTTTGCTCCTGCTGCCTCTCGCGCTCTCCATCTCCGCCAGGAACGCGAGCACGATCGCCAGCGTCTGGCCCTCATGTGCTTGCATTACTGCCAGTTAGCCAGTTGGGATGCGGGATCGTGATTGGCTAGATTTTAATGAAAATTGATGAGTCATTACCATGAGCCTTGCTGCTTCGCTTCGTACATTTTCATTCACGATTTCTCCGCCAGTTACAATGGCGTCGAGTACTCGGCTAAAGTCGGCTACCAAGCAAGAGCGTGCTCCACCGACAACAGCACGGAAGCCGAAGAAGATCTGCGCCAAGAGCAAGGCGGCTCAAGAGGTCATTACGAAGCAGCATCGCCAGAAGTCTACCGGGACTCTTCTCGAGAAAGCGTTCGCCAAGGACAAGGAGCTGCGAACAGCGTGCTGCCGTCTCACTTCGGTATGCTCTGATGGTCGACTGATGGACGAGATCCAGCATTCTGTGCACGACATGAAGCAAATTCAGATGGAGGCTTGGCATCTAGTCAACCTCCACTCCCTACGCTGCCTTGAGAATGGAATCGAGCTCCCTGACTACGGACCAACATTTTTCGACCATTGCTTGTCTGGTGTTGCTTCAACCGCGTTTACCCACCTCATCGAGGCAAGAGATCCAGTACTGTGGGAATCCATCATCGAGTATCGCACGAGGCGTCAGGATGCCGGGCTGGACGAGGTTCACGACCGTGTTGGGTATGTGACACTGAAGAGCGCCTTGCGGCAGCACATGGTCGCTAATGCTGGTGTCATGATTCGGGAGAATTTCAAGAAGCGACTACGAGCTTACGTGGTGGTTCGGTTCGGCACTACGGATAGGGAGGCCTCGCGAGAGGAGAAGGCAGCGAAGAAGAGGCTCGTGAAACAGATCCTAAGAGCTTGCTATACCACGAGCGAGACCGCGTTGGTTGAAGCCCTCGAGATCAGAGATGTGCTTGCTGAGGATGGCCAGTCGTGGAGCGAGGATTGTATTCCGTGGCCCAATCGAATCGAGCAAAACATGTCGTTCTACGTCAAGTTGACGTGGGAGTTCCAGAGATGCGTGGAGGGCCGAATGGCGGTGAGTGGAAACGACAAAGGCATTCGAGCATTCTCGTTATTTCCGGTCTCCAAATCTTTCATTGGTGCTTTCATCGACATCAATGGATCGACACTGGCAGGTTTCTACATGCGCATCCGCGAATCGCTGGGATACAATGTACTCGACGACTGGGACCTTCCACACGTGCAGCTCACTTACAGCTCCTTCGTTCAAAACAAGTGGGCGGTGATGCGGAAATGTTTCTCGATCGACTACATCGAGACGAGGCAAGAGAATTGCCCGCTATCAGCAGCCGCATTCCGAGAGCTCCCGCTCGAGCAGAAATACCGCTATGCAAGTCATCTGTTCGCCAACAGCATCTCCACGGATGGGTATAGCGCCTCCATCCTCTACTACCGACAAAAGTGCGATCCTCCTGGCGACAGCGCACCGGTGATCCCGCCAAAATTCGAACCCGACACTCTCATCGGCATCGATCCAGGGTTGCGAGCGGTTATTACGGCTGCAAGGGAGAATGTTGTTTTCCCTAGGCCGCGTCGACAGCGACGGCAACAACGGCAGCGTCGGCGAAGGAGGCAGCGTCGACGAGGGAAACGGCGCCGAGGGAAACGCAAGCCTAGCGGTCAGCGTGGCCGCCGAGCCGCATATCCATACTGGATTCGACGGCGCCGGGAGAAAAGGGAACGCGGTCAACCTGTCGAGGTGGTCAGTGTCACGTCGCGGGAGTATGGACACTTGGCCGGGTTCCATCGCTTTCGAGATTGGAATGAAACGCAGAAGAGACTGCACCCAGAGTACGCTCGTGTAATCCACGAGATGCCGACGTTCAAGACTGCGAGTTACTCCACCTACTTGGATAGCCTCGACTACTTCTGGCGCCATTTGCTGTTCCTGCTGCGATATAGTGAAGAGCGGCCGTACAAGAAGTGGCGGTTCTTTCGGAAGCGCATGGCGCGCTCGGCTCTCGACGCCATTGCAGCGCGCGTGGTCCGATCGCGGACCGATCGCGAACTTGTATCGCGTACGGCAATTGGAGCCAGCGCAGTGGCATCCGCGGCCATCCGCCAAGCCCAGTGAAGAAGTTGAAGGCAGCGTTCGAGAAGCGGGCGCTGGTGATCTCCATGGACGAGTTCATGACGAGCAAGCTCTGCTCGCAGTGTCACCAGCCCCTAGCTCTCGTCCGCTACCCTACGTTGGTCTACCCGACAGATGTGGAGCCGCCCAAGAGACGGAGACGCAAGGGTAAAGTGCTTCCTCGCGATACTTCTCTCGGTGAGACTCGCATCAAAGTGTGCCACAACGTGCTGCGCTGCGAAAACGAAGCGTGTGCAGCCCAGTACTGGAACCGGGATACCAACGCTGCCATCAACATTCTCTCCCTGCTGAGAAGCTTGCTACAAGGGCATGCACGCATGGACGCTTTTCAGCGCAGATGAGAAGACCAAACCCCGCTGCAAAAACCCTCCGTGGTGTCGCGAAAGACACCACATGAGATGGAAAGCCAATTCTCGTATAGCGTAGTTTGCTACGTACTACTGTAGGAAGCTATGTTAATTGCGCTCACTCAATCAGGCTAGTTCAACATCAAAACTTGCCCGTAAGCACGAGATGCCGCGTCAACAAGCTCACGTCGATGAGATCACTATTCAAACGTGACCGTAAGCATGGGAGACCGCGTCAACACTAGGGTTGCCGCGAAGTCACCTTGCTGCGAGCTCTCATTTCTTAACTTTCTCGACTACAAAAAGATTCAAGCAACTGACCTCCGCGCTTGCTATGCCGACCACCACCACCGACTCGCCCAAGATGACATACCGCTTCCTCGGTAACTCAGGACTCCTTGTGTCCAAGCTTGGGCTTGGGCAGTGGATGTTCTTCGATCCGAACCACACGGTCGACGCATGGTACGAGGTCATGAGAACTGCCTTCAACCACGGCATTAACTTCTTCGACTCGGCCGAAGTCTATGCTGATGGGTATGCCGAAGTGCTTCTCGGTGGAGCTATCAAGAAGGGCGTGACCGAAGGCGTCTGGGCTCGCGAGGACCTCGTGATTACCACAAAGATTTTCTCTGGTACAACCTTCGACCAGGCAAAGCTGGGTCCGAACGACCAGGGCGCCAGCCGCAAGCATCTCGTCGAGGGAATCAAGCGATCGCTCAAGAAGCTAGAGTTGGAGTACGTCGACGTCATATACTGCCATCGTTCAGAAAAGTACACGCCCATCGAGGAGACCGTCCGAGCAATGAACTTCATCATCAACCAAGGCTGGGCTCTCTACTGGGGGACCAGCGAGTGGTCTCCCGCCGATATCAAGGAAGCGTGCGACATCGCTGACCGCCTCCATTTGATCCGCCCGGTAGTGGAGCAGCCAGAGTACAGCATCCTCGAGCAGTCGAAAGTGGGGTTCCACTACGTTGATTTGATCAAGACGAACAAGCTCGGATTGACGACTTGGTCTCCGTTGTCGTATGGCATCCTCACAGGCAAATACAGCAAGGCTGTGCAAAACGACACTCGCCTGGCTAACTCTCAAGCTCGTGGCTTTGTGTCCAATTTTGATGAGAAGGTGGAGATGGCTCGACAGCTGGAGCCGATCGCAGCCAAGTTCGGGTGCTCGATGGCGCAGATGTCGATTGCTTGGTGCGTCTCAAACAAAAACGTGTCGACGGTGATGCTGGGTGCTCGCAACTCTGGTCAACTGGTGGAGACAATCAAGGCATTGGAGTTCGTCGACAAGATCACGCCCGAGATCAAGGCCGAGATCGACGCGGTGGTGAAGTTTGCGCCGAAGCTGTGGGAGCCTGACTATCTCTACACTTTGCGTGGCCGTCATCTGTAGTGAGGGTTAGCCATACCAGCGGTTTTCTTTTGGAAGTTAGAGCGCCTGGTATCCCTGCTGCTATGTTGGATGGATGCACTTTGTGCTTTTGACTTTTGCGCCATCTTTAGACCACTGATCGTTGTGTTGACTTCATTGAATCGGTCTGAAAATCTCCATTCATGCCTGCTGTCTGTTTGTACCTCATGATCTTTCCGTGATGCCAAGATCTCCAGCTCGAACTCGCCAGCCAAGCGTGAACAGCTCAACTTATCAGAGCGTTTGTCGACTCCCGCACGAATGCGTGCGGAGACCGACCAACCCGAAAAAAAACGTCGCACCAGCATGGAGTCGCACGTGACGGAGGAAGGCGAGCTGACGGCCGAGGACGTGCGACTGCTGTCTGAGTGGGTGGCCGACGGCACGGACGACTCCGACTCGGAGCGGCAGCTGTTTCTGGAGGTCCCAGACGACGATCTCTCGCTTGAAAACTCGCCAGAGGCACCGAGGCGCAAGCGAAAGAAGCGACCGTCCTACCTGCGGACGCGGGTGAGACCGACCCTTTGCAGTTGGGTTTGAAGCTGCGAGAGTGGAGGAAGACTCATGAGAGATGGTTGGATGCAACGCAGGATGCGAAGGAAGGACTGCAGGACGAGATTGCGGAGCTCGAGGCGAGACTGACGGTGCTCAAGAAGCGAGCAGGACTGGAGGAAGAGAAGGCGAGCGTAGAGCAAACTGCCGTGCAGAACGCGGTGCTGCGAGGGGTTGTGCACCAGCAGCACGTGGTGATGGCGACCACGCACTCGTTGCTGGTCCGGCGGCTGGTGCGAGTTTCTGGACCCGAAAGAAGTTTTGTGAGGTCTGACACGTTCGTCCGTGATGTGACTGCAGAATGAGCAAGCAACTCATCCACTTTATACGCCGGTGCGCTTGGGCAAAGACTGGCAATCTCGCCGTCGAACCTTGGAATCGATGAGGGCGATGAAGCTGCGCAAAGCGTCGCAGTACCTCATGGAGCGATCAATGGAGCTGGATGAGTTGCAGACGCATATATCGCAGGAAGTGACACAGGATGCGGACGGGAATCTTGTGTGTTCACAGTTTGAAATCGTGCAATTCTCAAATGCACGATCACTACGCGAAGTCTATGAAGCGACCATCCACTTTTACGTGCATGAGGAAATCGTTTTGTCCGAGCGCATGGGGTACCTGGCCATCCAAGACGACTTCGACACGGTCGATGGAGTCGCTGCCAACAAGCGAATGTACTGGATCGACGACAATGGTGTCACGACCGAGTGGAATTCCGTAAGCTTTGGAAAGCTGCTGGACGAAGAATACGCGGTGCTGGCCATCGACAGTGTTGACGAGGATGAGCGCTATCCATTCCAGCCGGCCACTCGCGTCCGACGAGATTGGTCAGGCGGGATCCTCCTTTCTGTTGCCAAGAAGAACGATGATGGTTCCATGGTCGTAGTGATGCGACGAGCAGCTATCACCAAGCTCCATCTGCCGACAACGCCACTAACATCCGAGATGAAGGATTCTCTTGTCAAGAGCATCTTTATTTGGAGCGAAGTCATGTTGGCCTCGATCCGATCTCAACTTAGTTTATCTTCGTCTGCAGCACTATCTGCATCACGTGCTGTGGAGATTGAGTCCGTTTGATGATACCTTTCTTTCGCGGCGAGAAATTTGATCGTCGAGTGATGTCTTTTGTGTCGAGTGATGTCTTTTGTGAAACATGTTCCTGACTAGCTTTCTTTCTCGCCCGCACTATTTGCTCTCGACCAGCCGTATCGCTTGGTATTCGCTTTGGACAGCATCCTCATTCTGACCTGTGCACTGCAAAGGAGATGAACGAGAACGAGACGCAATCCATCTAGCGTCGGTGCATGTAAATCAGTAGTTCCCAAGGTGCTTACGTGTTCTCCGTAGATTACCGAGGCGCAGGACGCTAGCTGATTACGACACCTCGCATTTTCGCGGAGCTTCTTCACTGCAGAGCGAGCCCAGCGAGGTCGGATGACGACATTGGCGCACACAGCCCTCTTCAACCCGAGGTCGTCCCTGGTGAATAATGTTCATTATGCTTAGAGATAGCTTGTTTTAAGAAAGACTGATAAAACGGGGTTCCTAGGAGGAGAGCTCTGCAAAGATGTTGCGGAGCCGAGAGCAGGGTGGCACTTGGAGTGTCGTATTGGGAGATATCCCGTGTCAACAAGTCGGAGGCAGTAGAACTGCTAACGCGACCGCGCCTTGAGGACAAGGTCGACCCTGGTCTCGCTGTCATTCCATGTTTCACAGTACTGATCACTTTCTAGATTGTTTATTACATATATAGCTGGCATAGAGGAGCTCTTTGCCAAAAGACCACGTCAGTTTGATTTTCGCCCGCCGCCCCGCAGATCACGACAAGTCGCCGATCTCGTCACGCAATTTTCCGAGATGGAAGGAACGCTGACGCCTGAGGACCTGAAGCTGCTGTCGCAATGGGTGGACGACCGCAGCGGCGACTCCGAGTCGGACCTGCAGCTTCTGTCGAGTGGCGACGACGCAGCTCTGCAGCTCCTTGTTGAGATCCCGGACGGCGAATTCGCGCGCAAAAGCGCACGCGAAGCTCCAGGGCGAGCGCACAAGAAGCACCGCGCCACGTACCTGAAGATTCGGGTGCGTTCGACGCCTGAGGTTTGCGTGTTGTGATGCTGTGGAGAGTTGACGGGTCAAGGGCGATTCAGGACGCCAAGGAAGGACTGCGAGACGAAATTCTAGCACTCGAGTCGCGACTGGCAGTGCTCAAGCGACGAGCGGGACTGGAAGAAGGCCATGCTACTGTTGGCCAGGCTGTAATGCAGAACGCTGTGATGCGTAACATTGTGAACCAGCAGCATTTGGCGATGGTGGGAGCGCATTCGATGCTGACCAAGAGCTTGGTGAGTCTTAATTGAGACTGCTGCCAGTCAATCCAAAGCATTATGATTGACTCCGTGCTTTTGCGCGCGACTTTGTGTGCAGAACGTCCAGGCGACCCACCCGCTGTACACACACGTCCATCTAAGCAAAACCGAGGAGTCTCGATGTCATCGAGTTGCATCCATGAGAGATTTGAAGCTGCACACTGCGTCTCAGTACCTCATGGAGCGAACTAAAGACCTCGACGAGCTACTACCGCATTCATCACAGGATATCACGGTGGATGAGAGTGGGAACATCCTCTGCTCTCTATTCGACATCGTGCAGTTTACTGGTGTGCGCTCTCTTCGCGAGGTATTCAACGCCATAGTCTATTTCATTGCTCATGAAGAGATCGTACTGTCAGAGCGCATGGGCGTCCAGGCGACCAAGCATAACTTCGACGTTGTGAATGGAGTCTCTGCCAACAAAAGAATACACTGCATCGACAGAAACGGCATCACAACCGAGTGGAACTCAGTCAATTTCGGGCAATTTATCAATGGGAAGTGCGCCATGTTTACGTGTGATAACGTCGACGTGGACGAACGCTATCCGTACGAGCCAGATACTCGAGTGCGACGGGACTACACCGGCGCAATAATGCTATCTGTCGCCAAAGCTAAAGAAGACGAATCCATTGTCGTGGTGATGCGGCGTTTTGGTCTCACCAAGATCCATCAACCCAAGTTTCCGTTGACATCTACTGCGAGGAGCTCGCTTATCAAAACTGCGTTTGGGTGGAGCGAAGCGATGTTGGAATCGATTAGATCCCAGCTGAGTTTGTCAGCTATAGCAGAGTGATCGCAGCGCGAGAAGTTGTTACAGTAGTACAAACCTCGATTATTTCGTTTTTCAGCTTTCAACACAACGTAAGGAAACACAAAACTCAAGAAAAAAAAAAGAGAGCTAAATGGAGAATGAATGCACCCTTTTCATCTACATCAGCATGGTGAGGTAGGCGAACTCGAGCAGTTAAGCTGTGCTCGAATCAAGGAAACCATGGCCTCGCTCCAGCCATTCAAACTCTTGACGAGAGAAGACTTCATCTCCGCAGTCATTGGGTAGTGTGGCATCACCAGTTTCGTAATTGAAGCACGTCGCATTGCCACAACCACGGAGCCATCGTCGTTCTTCTTGGCGATAGAGAGGAGAATCCCGCCCGACCAGGCTCGTCGGACGCGAGTGGCCGGTTGGAATGGATAGCGCTCATCCTCATCAACGCTGTCGCTTGTCAGCACGGCATAGCCTCCGTCGAACATTTGGGAAAACCCAACTGAATTCCACTCGGTCGTGACACCGTTGCTGTCGATCCAGTACATGCGCTGGTTGATAGCGATTCCGTCGACCATTTCAAAGTCGTCCTGGATCGCCAAAAAGCCAAGACGCTCGGACAGCACGATCTCCTCGTGTGAAAAGAAGTACTGCAACGAGGTATAGATCTCGCCGATCGATCTCGCGTTTGTGAACTGGACGACGTCAAACTGAGAGCAGATAACGTTGCCGTCTTCGTCCTGCGTCACGTCCTGGGATTCATGCGGCTGCAGCTCGTCCAACCCGCGCGATCGCTCCATGATGTACTGCCAAGCGTTGCGCAGCTTCGTATCCCTCATCGACAGCACGGTCTGGCGTCTCGCCTTCCAGTCCTTGCCGAGTCGAATGGTGGTGTACAGCGGGTGCGTCGCCAGCTCATTCTGCGCACATGGTAGCAAGTGTCAGCGTGCATTGCTGCGCCTTGAGCCTCCCCACCAATCCTCACCAGGCGCCTGGTCAAGACCGAGTGCGCCCCCGCCATCGACATGTGCTGCTGGGCCACGACCGCCCTGAGCACCGCGTTCTGCACGGCCGTCTGCTCCACACTGGCGCGCTCTTCCTCCAGTCCTGCTCGCCGCTTGAGCACCGCGAGCCTCGCCTCGAGCGCCTCAATCTCATCCTGCAGCCCTTCCTTGGCCTCCTGCAGCACTCGTGAGCCTCCATCCAGCCTCACAAAAGCTCCCAGAGCCGGCGCCCCACCCGCGTGCGAAGGTACGTGGCGCGATACTTGCGATGCCTGCGCCTCGGAGCTGCAGGCGTGCGCTGCAGCGCCGCGTCGTCCTCCGGCACGGCCACGACCAGCGGGAGCTCGGCGTCGGCGCCCACGGCCCACTCGGTCAGCATCTGCACGTCCTCGGGCGACAGCGATCCGTCCTCCTCCATCTCGGCGCTTCCTCGAGTGCGAGCGCGCAAGCATTCGGCTGCAACGGACAAACACTCGCTGCCCATCGCACGCTGCGTGCCGACCGACAGGCGGCATGGACCCTGCGCTGACGGCGGAGGACGTGCGGCTGCTGTCGCAATGGGCGGCTGGCGGCGACTGCGAGCAGCTGCAGGAGCTCCTGGAGGCGCCGGACGACCGCGTGGAGGCCCAAGATGCGCCGAGGCGCAAGCGAAAGAAGCGGCCGTCCTACCTGCGGACGCGGGTGAGACCGACCCTTTGCAGTTGGTTTTGAAGCTGCGAGAGTGGAGGAAGACTCACGAGAGATGGTTGGATGCAACGCAGGAGGCCAAGGAAGGACTGCAGGACGAGATTGCGGAGCTCGAGGCGAGGCTCGCGGTGCTCAAGAAGCGAGCAGGACTGGAGGAAGAGCAGGCGAGCGTAGAGCAAACTGCCGTGCAGAACGCGGTGCTGCGAGGGGTTGTGCACCAGCAGCACATGGTGATGGCGACCACGCACTCGTTGCTGGTCAGGCGGCTGGTGAGAGTTTTCATGGACATGCTGCGAGCGATGTCGATGCGAACAGCGCTTGCTGACAGGTTGCATGATGCGGCAGAACAAACAAAAGACCCACCCGTTGTACACGCCGGTGTACCTGGCGAGGGACTGGGAGGCTCGCCGTCGAACCTTGTCGTCCATGAAGGAAGTGAAGCTGCGTAGTGCGTCGCAGTACCTAATGGATCGATCCAGCGGCTTGGATGAGCTGCTGTCCCATGCTTCCCAAGATGTGACACAGGACGAGGATGGGAATATCATCTGCTCGCAGTTCGACATCCACCAGTTCGCGAATGTGCAGTCGCTGCGCGAGGTCTACGACGCGACGCTCTACTACTTCATCCACGAAGAAATCGCTCTCTCCGAGCGCATGGGATGCTTGGTGATCCTCGATGACTTCGAGGTAGTCGATAAGATTGGAGGCGTCAAGCGGATGCACTGGATCGACGACAATGCCGTCACGACGGAATGGAACACGGTCAGCTTTGCAGAATTGTTCGACGGACAGTACGCCGTGCTGACCAGCGACAGCGTTGACGTGGACGAGCACTTCCCGTTCCAACCGGCTAGTCGAGTGCGGAGAGATTGGTCCGGCGCGATCCGTCTTTCCATCGCCAAGAAGTCTCTAGAGGACAATTCCGTCGTCGTGGTAATGCGGCGCGCAGCTATCACTAAACTGCTCCTGCCTGGGTTTCCGCTGACCGCAGAGATGAAGGCCACGCTCATCAAAACGGTCTTTTCGGGTAGCGACGCCATGGTGGCCTCGATCCGATCCCAGCTGAGCTCGACAATTCCTGCGACCTCCTCGAGGATAGTGCAAGTAGATGGCCATTGACTGGTGTTTTTGCTTCAGCAGTGCCAAGAGATAGCTTGCCACCTGGTTAGAAGCTCGAGACGAGGGTTTGCCTTGTTTGCACCACCCATCGAGTCTGGTGAGAATCGATCTGGCGTGAAATCCATCCCACATGCTCCGATCTGACGAAAATGCTCATTCTCTTCGCCACGAAAGCGTGATACCAACGCGAGAGCAACCAATGGCTCCGTGTCCATGTCGCCGTGCTCTGCACCACGCAATCCCAGCACAACGCTGATCACACTCGGTTATCCCATTCCCATGATTGCGTCGGGACTGCGAAAACTTTGTCATCGCGTGGCACGAGCAGGAACCGGCCGTGACAAATCCCACTGGAGTGCTTGTCTCCCTCATCGAATGTGTGCGAACTCGCCTCGCCTCACCCTACAGCGGGCGGTGAGACCGTCTGGCAAGTGACAAGTGGCGAGTCCGGTTTGCGCAGAACAAGTCGCTTGCGGGACGAGAACGAGATGGAGGGTCTGCTAACGCCCGAAGACGTGCGACTGCTGTCGGAATGGGCCGTCGACGCCTCGGACGGTGCCGGTGCCGAGCTGCGGCTCATCGTGGACGACTCGGCGCTCACGGCGTCGCCGGAGCCTGCGAAGCGTCCCCGCAAGAAGAAATACCGCTCGACTTACCTGCGCACGCGGGTGCGTCGGTCTTTTTTGGTGCTTTGTCATTTGCTGCGATGGCGTGTGATGTCTTACGAGGGGTGCAGGAGGCCAAGGAAGGACTACACGATGAGATTGAGGCGCTGGAATCGCGGCTGGAGGTGCTCAAGCGACGTGCAGGACTGCAAGGAGATCGGTCGAGCGTCGAGCAAACGACCGTGCTGAACGCCGTGATGAGGGGCGTCGTGCAGCAGCAGCACATGGTGATGGCAAGCACACACACGTCGTTGGTCAAGCGTTTGGTGAGATTTGATGAACTTACTGGCGAGTCTGTACGTGTACGGAGTGTGCTGACGGTCTGAATGTTGTGACTGTGTAGAGCGAGCAAGCGACGCACCCGCTGTACACTCCGGTGCACCTGGGCAAGGACTGGGAGTCTCGTCGCCAGACCATGGTCGCCATGAAGAGCGCCAAGTTACGCACAGTGTCGCAGTACTTCATGGAACGAACTAAGGATTTGGACGATCTGCTGCCACATTCATCCCAAGATGTGACGCACGATGCAGCGGGGAACATCATCTGCTCACAGTTCGACATGGTGCAGTTTGCCGGTGTGAAGTCACTTCGTGAAGTGTTTGACGCTGTTCTTTACTTCTCCCATCACGAGGAGATAGTTCTCTCCGAGCGTCTTGGAGTTCTAGCGATCCGAGACAACTTTGACGTTGCCGATATGGTCGCTGTCAACTCCCGGATGTACTGGATTGACAACAACGGCGTCACGACCGAGTGGAATTCGGTCAACTTTGCGCATATTTTCGACGAGAATTTTGCCGTGTTGGCATGCGATAACGTCGACGTGGATGCGCGCTATCCGTACGACCCGTCCAGTAGAGTACGACGTGACTTCTCCGGCGGAATTATGCTCTCTGTCGCCAAGCAGTCTGAAGATGATTCTCTCGTTGTCGTGATGCAGCGTGCGTCTATCGTGAAGATCCATCGACCAAAGTTTCCGTTGTCAGCAGCGGCAGTTGCTTCACTCGTGAAGAACGTCAACGCGTGGGGCGAAGCTCAAATGGCTTCAATTCGATCTCAAATCGATTCGGCGAGTCCTGAATCTCCATCTTCGTCACCAGTCGCGTAGCTTTGGGGACGATTTCCGTCACTCTCAATGGTCCGATCGAAGAGAGATGCCTCTAGTGGCAAGCGTGCACGTTGTTGGAGGACTAGTCGTATTTGTACAATCTACATTCGCGGATACACGATGTCTCGCGCTGTTTTGAGCATGACGTCTCCCCAGATCGCAATGCGCTCGAACAGTTCTTGCATAACCACCTGCGGGACGTCGAATTGTGGTTTGTGGAGGCAGACGTAAGCTGCCCGACGCATCACAACAACGAGGTCGCCATTTGCATTCCGATGTTCTGTGAGCACCACTGTTCCTGTCGTGTCCTTGCGCAAGTTCTTGCTCGGGTTGTATGGATACAAATCATCGCTGTCCACGCAGTCGGTGACAATCACCGCGACACGTTCGCAAGTCTTGCCCAGATTTTCAAACGTGTCCGCGAAAACCACCATGTTCGACTCGGTTGTGACCCCACTCTCGTCGTCCGAGACTACCCGGAAGTTGAAAATGTTACTCGTCTCGAGATCAAAGTCGTCGCGAACTGTGAGGTGGCCCAATCTCTCGGAGATGGTGATCTCCATGTTGGAGTGGAAGAAGAGGGTGGCCTCGAACACCTGGTCGAGCGACTCGACGCCTTCAAACGGGATGACTTCGAAGACAACGTACGAGTGACCACCCTGGCTGTCCTGGAAACGCTCAATTGACGCGTGCGATTCCAGCAGATTGAGGTCGCCCGTGCGCTCCTTCACGTACTGAAGAGCTCGTAGCAGCTTGTGTTTCTTGATCGACTTGAGTAGCTCGCATCGCTCGCGCCAGTTTGCGCTCAGGTGGATGTGCGAATATATCGGGAACGTCATTTGCTCTCCCTACGACATCAACACCACGTTGAGTTAGTGCGCGCCAAGCGGCTCCTGCACACAGAACTCCCTCACCATGCACTGGGAGAGCATGGCTTGCGCTCTGGCGACCGCGCGCTGCTGGTGGTGCGCCACCTTCCGCAGCACTCGGTTGGCGCCTCCGGGTCCTATCAAGGCGCCGTCGTCGTCCCCTCTCTCCGAGAGGCGCGCCTTGAGGATGTCCAGCTGCGCCTCGAGGGTTCCCACTTGCTCCCGCAGCGTCTCCATCTCCTCCTTGCGGAGAATATACGTCGGCTTGCGCTTCTTGGAGGGCTCCTCCTCTCCCAACCCTCGCTTCGGCAGATCCCCCGACGCGACGCTCGCGGGAATCGTGAACACGAGCGCGTCGCCCGGGAGCTGAGCCACCGACGGGGCTGGAGAGTCCATGAGCGCAAGTACTGGGCTTGCGCAGCGATTGGAGGCGTGAATGTCGGCTGTCGAACTCTGTCCGACGGTGTTCGGATTCTGCTCGGTGATTTGACACACGAGACCACCTCCCGTCAATCGACCTGCATAGCGGCGTGATCCACTCGATTAACGAGATGAAAGAGCTCGTCGTCGCCTGCGGAGACTTCATCACGAGCACCACCATGCCCATGATGCCCTACCAACATTCGTAGAACGCTGAAGTTTCTTTCGTGTTCGTCATGAGATGAGACCTTGCCCAGCGTGTCGTTTTCTCGTGCGGCACTTGGAAATCTGCACTTGGAGTGTGAAGCTATGCAGGACTTGCTTACCACCACCACCACTGAAGCCGTGAGCGCCATGGAAGACGTCGATATGAGTGGATCCAGCTCTGGAGACGGAGGACAGCAGTCGAGTGGCAGACCCGCGAGTTTTGAGCGCAAGCCCACGTACATTTTGCGAAAGGTGGGGGGACTCGAGCGTTGATTCATCGCCGCTGAGCTTTGGTTTCCTCACATGGACAACTTGCAGGAGGAGAAGCAGCGTCTGCTGAAGGAGATTGAGCGCCTCCAGCGACAGCTCACGGCGCTGCAGGATGAGGCAGACGACGGTCTCCAGCAGCAGATCCAGACGTCGATGCTGAAAAGCATCGTGCAGCATCAACAGCTCTCGCTCGTCAACGCTCAGTCCGCCATCTCGGCCTTCGTGGTTCGCTAATGTTCGCAACGAGTGCCACGTTCAAATGAGAGGCTTACAGACTTTGATGTCGATGTACAGGGCAAGCAGGGGGCTCTCCCATACGACAGTGCGATCCACCTCGGCAGAGACTTCAGTCAGCGGAGAGAAGTTCTCGTCGCAGCCAAAGAGAGAGTGCTGGAGGGGGCTATCGCATATTCCACGGCGCGCTCGCGGTTCCTGGATCCGTTTCAGCCATTCTCGGAGAAGACGTATTTCTTGCTGGACTCGGGCGACTACTGCTCGCTCCAGCTGGACCAAACTCCTCTGATCCTACCGCATTCCTCCGTCCGCGAGGTCTTTGACACAATCATCGCCAACCATTCGAGCATCGATATGCGCATTACCGATGCATTCGGAGACATCACAACATGTGACGAGATATTCTACGACGTCGACGGAGTTTGCCAGTTCCTGCTGACCTCGCAAGTTGCCTGCGGCGTCGATGTCGAAATGAACATCGTCAACTTTTACCAGTTTTTCGATCGGGCCGGCAAGGAGTATGGTGGCGGTCCGATTGGGGTGCTTACGGCAGCCTTTGTCGACACGGATGAGCTCTACCCGTACCGGTCGAGTGAGCGCGTTCGGTACGACATTACTGGCGTTGTCGTCATCCATGAGCAGAGGAGAAGGCGGCACAACCCAGTCACCCACCGTGAAGAAGAGGAGAGCGTGATTGTGGCGACGCAGTCGTGTTTGTTCAACATCCGTCGCCCGGAGATGCAGCTGCCACCGACGGTGGAGCAGCGGCTTCGCGACCAGATCGGGCAGTGGGGGAAAGTCATGATCTCCGCTGTGCTCGACCAAGCCTACGCTCGATTCGGGTGCAAAGTGTCATTGGTGTAGATGCTGTGACGAATCCATGCTATGACTAGAACATGAACAATGCGATCGACCTTGCGATTTGCAACGTGATGAGGTGTCACACCCCTCATAGGTGAGCAGTTCCAGTGAGCACTGGAGCTGCTTCCCACGTGCCGCGACGTAAACAAGGCGGCATGTGTTAGTCAGCGCCATTCAGAAATAGGCGACGCAGGCAGCACCTCCCGACTTGCAGAGAGCATGCCAGCGAGCCAGGACGTTGATATGAATGCTCTCGGCTCATACAACGGCGCCCCTCGACCTGCACGCAAGTCCACGTACACCGTGCGAAAGGTGGGCGTCTGCAGCCAAGTTGACGTCCAATCCGCGCCACTAACCACCGCGAACGGCGCAGGAGGAGAAGCAGCAACTCCTGGAGGAGCTCGAGGTGCTCCAGGCCAAACTCAAGGTGTTGGACGGAGTCGAGCGCGAGAATCTGGTTCAGCGCCAGCTTGAGACCTCGGTGCTTCGCGGTGCTGTCCAGCAGCAACAGCTCTCGCTCGTCGATACACAGTCCGCGATCTCAGCTTATGTGGTGCGTTCGTCGCGTGCGAGTTGCCAGGGTTCCATGAGACCTTGACGCCCTTTATCTCCCGTGCTGCAGAGTACAGTAGGAGGTCTTCCTTTTGAGACTTCGATCCATCTTGGTTGCGAGTTCACGCAGCGCCGAGATGTGCTCATGGCGACCAAGGAAAGCATGTTGCTGGCGTCGCTAGCGTACTCTACAGCTCGTGCGCGCTTTCTGGACCCGTTTCGCTCATTCTCAGAGATATCGCGCTACTCGCTCGACTCGGGCGACTACCACTCGCTACGACTTGACCAAACACCACTGTTCCAACCGCAGCTCACCGTTCGAGAGGTGGTCGACGCGATCATGGAAAGCAATTCGAGCATCGACATGCGCGTTACAGATCTGTTTGGTGACATCACGACTTGCGACGACATGCATTACGGCGTGAGCGGTGTTTGGCAAAGCCGCTTTGCTGCTCGCCTCACATGCGGCGTCGATGCGGAGATGAACATCGTCAACTTTCACCATTACTTTGAGCACATGGACGACGAATACGGAGGCGGACCGGTTGGAGTGTTCGCGAGCGACTTTGTCGATCAAGATGACTTATATCCCTACCACACTAGTGGGCGTGTACGCTTCGACATGACTGGTGTGCTGGTTGTGCGAAAGCTCAAGGGAATGCGGCACAACCCTGTAACAGGAAAAGAAGAGGAGACGAGCGTGATAGTGCTCACACAGTCGTCTTTATACAAGTTTCGTCGGCCTCAAGTCCCGTTGCTGCCTGATGTCGAAGACCAGCTTCACGAACAACTCGGTCACTGGGGAAGAGCATTGGTTTCTTCTGTAGTCGACAAGGCTCGCAGGAGAAATGGGAACAAGCCGACTTCATTTTAGTGTACAGTTTACTGCTTGACCAAGGAGCTGCTGGCGCTAGGAGAACTGAACCATGACCACACCCTCGTAGAAAACACTCGTGATGTACACCAACAGTAGTTATTAGATTCTTCTCATCACAACTCGAAACACCAATCCCCTACTCAATTCCGTGGGTACAAGAGATCGCGGACGGTCTTAAGCATCACATCGCCCCAGTTCGAGACGCGCTCACGCATCTCTACGAGGACGATTGGCTGCACTTCGAAGTGGGGTCGGTGCAGACGAAGAAAAGCTCCACGTCTCATTACCACGACGAGCTCGCCTTCCTCTGGAGACTCTCCACTTGTGATTTTCTGTCTTTGTGGCCGTCTCCGTCTGTGCGCCGTGATCACCACAGTGCCCGAAATGTCTTTGCGGACGTGCTTCTCGGGGTCGTACGGGTACAGCTCATCGACGTCGACGCAGTCGCTGATGAAGACGCCCATGTGCTCCCCTGGGACGTCTGGGTTCTCGAACAAGTGGCCGAACGAGACCGAATTCATCTCGGTGCTCACGCCGCTCTCGTCGTCCGAGATCATGCGGAAGTTGGCCATGCTACTGTCGCCCAAGGTGTAGTCCTCGCGCACCGTGGTGTGTCCGAGCCGCTCGGAGATGCTGATCTCCATGTTGACGAAGTAGAAGTGCAGCGCGTCGTAGACCTGTTTGAGCGACTCGACGCCCTCGAACTGGATGACCTCGAAGCGGATGCAGCTGTAGCCGCCCTCGCTGTCCTCGAACCGCTCGTCCGACAAGTGCGGCTTGAGCATGTCCAGGCTCGCGGAGCGCTCGTTCACGTACCGCACGGCGTTCACGAGCTTCTGAGGCTTGATCTCCGCGAGCACTCGGCGGCGCTCGGCCCAGTCCGAGCCCAGTCGGATGTGCGTGTACAGCGGCGACGTGCGCTGCTCTCCCTGTCGGCATTGCCATCACCGTGTCCATCAGCGTCTCCACCCTTCGCCACCTCCTCGACGAGCCTCACCAGGCACTGGGACATCATGGCCTGCGACTTGGCGAGCGCGAGCTGCTGGTGGCGCGCGACCTCGTGCAGCACGCGGTTCTCGGCCGCGGCGCGCTGCATGCGGCCGTCCACGTGTCCATTGCGCGCCCTGAGCACCTCCAGCTGGGCCCGCAGCTCCTCCAGCTCGCTCTCGAGCGCGTGCTTCTCCTCCTGCCGCGCGCAGCCTCGTCAGTCCACCGCCTGTCTCGCAATTCGCTCCGAGCTGCCGCCGCGTGCCTTGCGGACGAGATACGTGGGCTTGCGCTTCTTGCTGGCGCGCTCCGCGTCGTCGCTGCCGCTCGCCTCGGACGACGTGGCCGGAGACGCCGCCAGCGCGCGCAGCGGCACGGAGAAGACGAGCGCGCGCGCGTCCTCCATTTTCGGCGATGCGCGCGCGGCGGTGGGGAAGGTCAACTGTTTCGATTAAGTACTCCATATACTTGCATACTGTAATAAATCACTATGTATACTACCTTGTTTAGATATACAACCAGCGACTTCGGGGGCGAAGTGGCCAAGTCAGTTGGCGATGGCGCCGCCGAGCGCCCGCGAGAAGCGCAGGGAGGCATACGTCGCGCGCAAGGTGCGCCGAGAGCTGCCGAGTGATGGTCTGCAGGTCGCTGAGCGCTGAGCGCGGCAGGAGGAGCGGCGGGCGCTCGAGGAACAAGTTGGGGCGCTGGAGCGGCAACTGGCGCGGACCAAGGGGCGGATCGCGTTCGGGCGGGGCGAAAATGGGGAAAGCGGGCGGCTGAAGCGGCGAAATGCGGCCCAGAGCGTTCGTGAGGAGCAGCAGAGGGTCGTGAGCAGGGCGCAGAGCCTGCTGTCGGCAACGTCGGTGAGGAGGGAGCACTTCAACATGAGACCGGAGTGGGCCAGGATCGATGACAGGGAGCTGTCGTGCATCTTCTAGCAGTCCCAGCAGCACTCGCACCCGCTGGCGACGCCCATCCACCTCGGAGGAGACTGGGGAAAGCGACTCGAGGCGTTAAAGGCCATGAAAAGCGCCAAGCTGCAGGCGGCATACAAGTATCTGCTGGAGCGGGCGACGGGGATTGAGGCGACGAGCGCCAGCTCGCACCGCTCCGAGGAGCACTACGAGACGGCGGATGGCGTCTTCTGCTGCAGCTCGTACGAGGTCATCCCGTTCCACGGTGTCCGGTCGGTTCGCGAGGTGTTCGAGGTCGCGCTCGAGTTCTTCCACTCGATGGAGATCAGCATCACGGAGCAGTTGGGGAATCTGACCCTGCGCGACGACTGCTACGACGACTCGATCGTGCATCCGACTGATCACGGCGGGAACAACGCGATCGATGACAAGGTTTCGCACTACCGCCTCGAGTCGATCGAGGCTGGACTCGCCACCGAGATGAACCTTGTCGGCTTTCCACAATTCTTTGACGATATCGCGCAGGTTCTCGGCCCAAATGACGAAGGCATCACGGAGTGTGGGCTGTTCACAAGTGACTGCGTCGACAGCGATGCCATTTACTCGTATCGGCCGTCCACCCATCTTCGACGTGACATTTCGGCGGCAGTCATGCTGACTCCTACATGGGCAGCAAACTCGCACGGCGAGAGCGAGCTGGTGGTGGTGATGCGTCGAGCTGCGTTCCTGAGGATTCATCCAGCAATCGTTCCGGTCGACAAGCTCGCAGTAAGTGCTGTCCGAGACGGTATCTCTGCGTGGGGAGCTATCATGGTCAAATTCATGCGCGGGATTCTGTACACGAAGGGTTGCTGCACCACTCGTATACAATTGGGCACATAGGCAGTTTCCATCGAGTCAGGTCTTTTTTTTTTTTTTTGCTTTTGCTTTCTTCTGCTTCTTGGCAACTCCAAGAAGATGGAGGGCCTTCAAAGCAATTTGTTGCGCTCGAGTTCAACCCGAGAACTTCCAATAATCCTTGAAGGTTTGCTCCCCACTCCATTGAGTTGCACAAACGACATCAATCATTGCTTCGTTATCGGCTATTTAGACATCGCGGGAAACCTCTGTTGAGAAAATGTTGTGCTTCTCGGAGCTTCGTTGCGTTTAACACGATGAGAATGGAAGCTCGATTTCAGTGACAATACTCATCGGCGGCTTGAGCGTTTGAGCTCAAGGGCGATTCATACATCCACAGTACGTGTATGCACTTTACTACCGCAAATGTTTACTCGCGGGTGGCTTGTTTCTGCCGCTCACAATCATGGCGCGACATCAGGTGAACTCCTCGCGCTGATTGGTCATGAGCTCACGAGATTATGAGCATGAAACGATGCTGCGACCCGAGCTGTGCTTTGACTCAAACTTCTGGAGCTCGTGGTGAAGGATAACCGTGACGTTTTTGACGAGCAGGGGTTCGACCTGGAGAGTAGTCATTCCCCATTTGACCGGAAGCAGCACACGTTACCTCTCAACGCATCTTCGCCACTCGTTGTCAATCTACGGACACTTCAACCCTCGAACGTGCAATGTCTGAAACGACCATCTCGGAGCTGATTGGTGACCCGCAAGGTTTCCATGACCATCTCGCTGCAAGACTCGAGGCGGCCATGGGTAAGGAGCTCCCTCAAATGGAGGTCCGATTCGACAATGTCTCCATCTCCGCTGATGTCAAGGTGTTCGCCAACGACGACTCGTTTGAGCTGCCGACCATACCCAACTTGCTTAAGAAGTCATTCATGCCGTCGAAAACCGTCATCGTCAAGAAGCATATCTTGCAGAACGTTAGTGGCGTACTTAAACCAGGCTCTATGACGCTTATCCTCGGTCAGCCTGGCTCAGGGAAGTCTTCGCTCATGAAGATTCTCAGCGGACGATTTCCAATGGGCAAGAACGTCACGCTCGACGGTGGCATCACTTACAACGGAGTGCCGCAGGGTAACCTCAAGAAGCGGCTGCCACAATTCGTCAGCTACGTTACGCAGCGAGACAACCATTTCCCGACACTTACTGTCAAGGAGACACTCGAATTTGCGCACACCTTCACGGGAGCCGAGCTTGTGCGCCGCGGAGAGGAGCTGTTGACCAAAGGGACGCCGGAAGACAACAAGGCTGCTCTCGATCTCGCAACTGAGCTCTTCCAGCACTACCCGGACATCATCATCGAGCAGCTTGGCCTCGAGAAATGCAAGGATACTGTGGTGGGCGATGCCATGCTGCGAGGCGTCTCAGGCGGAGAGCGCAAACGCGTCACTATGGGAGAGATGGAGTTCGGACTCAAGTATGTTGCGCTCATGGATGAGATCAGCACGGGTCTTGATAGCGCCACTACCTTCGATATCGTCAACGCACAGCGCAGTATCGCCAAAAAGCTGCGCAAAACCATTGCTATCGCGCTCTTACAGCCGGCACCTGAGGTTTTCAATCTCTTCGACGACGTGATCTTGCTCAATGACGGACATGTCGTGTACTATGGCCCTCCTGACCAGGCTGTCGAGTATTTTTCCAGTCTCGGGCTCGTATGTCCTCCTGGACGAGATGTTGCCGACTTCTTGCTCGATATTGGCACAGAGGAGCAAACCAAGTATGCTGCCACAGGCACCAAGGTACCGCGTCGAGCCGAAGAGTTTGCGGAGCTATTCAAGCAGTCGCAGCAGCACAGGGATATTGTCTCGAGTGTCAACGCTCCCTTGTCGCCTGTACTTGAGAGTCACGTGACCGATCACGTGAATGCAATGCCAATGTTCCACCAGTCTGTATGGGACAGCTCATGCACGCTGCTCAAGCGTCAGGGTATACTCGCGTTTCGAGATAGCGCATTCATCACCGGTCGCGCTGTCATGACGATTGTGATGGGCTTGCTTTATTCGAGCACCTACTACCAGTTCGACCCAACCGACGTACAGGTCGTGCTTGGGATTGTGTTTACGGCTGCAGTCTTCATCGCAGTTAGTCAGATGTCCCAAGTGCCAGCCTTCATGTCGGGTCGTGAAGTGTTTTACAAGCAGCGAGGTGCCAACTTCTATCGAACATCGTCGTACGTGCTTGCAACAGCAATGAGCCAGATTCCTCTAGCCGTCGTTGAGTCCATCATCTTTGGCACGCTTGTGTACTGGATGTGTGGCTTTGACTCATCGGTTGGAGCGTACCTGGTATTCCTCATTGTGCTCTCCCTTACCAACCTCATGATGGGCATGTGGTTCTTCTTCGTCGCCATGATTTCGCCCAACATCTACCTCGCAAGCCCGCTGACGGCGCTATCGACTTCTCTCTTCACCATGTTCGCTGGTTTCACTGTGCTCAGGAGCCAGATCCCGGACTACCTCATTGAGTTGTACTGGGCCAGTCCCGTAAGCTGGGCTGTCCGCGCGATCGCAGTCAACCAGTATCGGTCCGATACGTTCGACGTGTGCGAGTACGGAGGAATCAACTACTGCGAACAGTTTGGAGTGACGGCAGGCGTTTACTACCTCAACCTCTTCGACATCCAATCTGACAAGAGCTGGATTGCTTCGGGCATCATCTACCTCGTCGCAGCACTCGTCCTCTTCGTTGTGCTTTCCATCCTCGCTTTAGAATATTGCCGCTATGAGAGTCCGGAGGGAGTGGTGACGCCGTCGGCCACGAACGTTGAGGAGACGAATAGCGCCATCAACAGCAACAAAGCGGACAATTACGCGATGCTCGAGTCGCCGCGTAAGAGCTCAACTGATTCTGCAACGATCCTCACAGCCACTACCACAGCTGTCAATATCATCGACGTGCCGGCTACAACCAATGTGATTCCTGTCACGCTCGCGTTCCAGGACCTATGGTATACCGTCCCATTGCCGACAAACCCGAAGGAGACCATTGACCTGCTCAAGGGAGTCAGCGGATACGCACTCCCAGGCACACTCACAGCGCTCATGGGATCCACCGGCGCAGGCAAAACCACGCTCATGGACGTCATCGCGGGGCGCAAGACCGGCGGACAGATCCGGGGCAAAATCTTCCTCAACGGATACGAAGCCAGCGATCTCGCAATCCGTAGAGGCACCGGGTACTGCGAGCAGATGGATGTGCACTCGGAGTCGACTACGATCCGCGAGGCTCTCGTATTCAGTGCGTTCCTACGCCAGAGCAGCAGCGTGCCAGCAAGTGCCAAGCTCGATACAGCCAACGAAGTGCTCGATCTGTTGGGCCTCACGAGCATTGCAGACAAGATCGTGCGTGGGTCTTCTGTCGAGCAGATGAAGCGCCTGTCGATTGCTGTCGAGCTGGCCGCGCAGCCGAGTGTGCTCTTCTTGGACGAACCGACGAGTGGACTGGATGCTCGTTCCGCCAAGATCGTCATGGATGGTGTGCGCAAGGTGGCTAACACGGGTCGTACGGTTGTCTGTACGATCCATCAGCCATCGTCGGAGGTGTTTGCGTTGTTCGACAATCTGCTGTTGCTGAAGCGTGGCGGTCAGATGGTGTTCTTCGGCGACCTGGGTGGCGACGACAGTAAGAAGTTGGTGCAGTACTTTGCGGCAATGCCTGGTGTGCCACCGTTGCCGGTTGGAGCAAACCCTGCAAACTGGATGCTCGAATGCATTGGTGCTGGCGTTAGCGGAGGTGCATCTGCTACGACAAGTGACGTGGAAGCATCCGAGACAAACTTTGTGGAGTATTTCCTCGCTAGTCCGGAAAAGCAAGCTCTTGATGAAACTCTTTTCCATGGAGACGGCATCACTCGGCCATCCCCGAAATTCCAGCGACTGGAGTTCTCTCAGAAGCGCGCAGCTGACTCTGCAACGCAGTTCCGCATGGTCGTCGGGCGATTCATGCGAATGTATTGGCGCACACCTTCGTACACTCTGACAAGCACGGTTCTTCTGATCATTCTCGCATTGCTATTCGGAATCATTTTCATCGATGTTGAGTATGCGTCATACCAGGGGCTCAACTCAGGCTTGGGTCTGCTCTTTATGTCGGTGATCTACACTGGGTTCATGCCACTCAATGGTGCCATTCCTCTGATGTCCCGTGACCGTGCTGCGTACTACCGTGAGCGTGCGTCACAGACCTACAACGCTGTTTGGTACTTCATCGGTTCGTCTCTCGCGGAGATTCCGTATACATTCGTGAATTTGCTCCTGTTCACCGTTGTGTTCTTCAACATGGTCGGCTTCTCGGGCTTCAGCAACGGCGTTCTTATGTGGCTCAACTACTCGCTGTTCGTGTTGCAACAGGCGTATATGGGCCAAATGTGGGCTTTCCTCTTGCCAAACGAGGAGGTAGCCATCGTCACGGGTTTGCTGCTCAACAATATTCTATACACGTTCACGGGTTTCTCACCCCCGACCGCCGCTATCCCCGCCGGCTACAAGTGGCTGTACAACATCAACCCGCTACGGTACACACTGGCGATCTCCGGCGCGCTAGCCTTTACTGAATGCTCGACGACGCCAGTATTCAACGAGACCTCTGGTGTGTTCGAGAACGTTGGGCCGGAGCTCGGGTGCCAGCCGCTCGAAGGAGCGCCCTTGGCTGTGGGCAACGTCACGGTCAAGTTCTACACAGAAGAAGTATTTGGCATGAAGCGTGACGAGATCGCGCAGAACTTCGGAATCACAGTTGGCTTCATCTTGCTCTTCCGCGTGCTTGGACTGCTTGCGCAGCGTTTCGTCAACCACCAGAAGAAATAACTCCAGCTATTGTTGATCCGCCGACCTGGATTTGCATACAGTTTCCTGCATAATTGTGGTCTTGCACCGAGTTGCTCAATGTGATTAGATTCCTTTTTTTTTTGCATTCTTCATGACCTGTTTGCATTCCTGTAACAGCATCGCTAACGTCGATTCTCAACTTCGTGCTTGAAAAGTTGGCTTTGGCTTGAACTTCATCAATAAATTTCTGAAGCGCCATAGAGGATTTTTTGGATTGCTGCCATCATGGCGTCACCCCAGCGGATGATGCCATCCTCGAGCTCTTTCTTCACCTGGATAGGAACCTCAAATTGCGGCTGTGGATGCCGAACGAGACCAGCACGTTGCAACACCACGACAACCTCGTCTTCATCTTCATCTTCATCAAAACTTGATGTTGTCCTTTTGCGCTTATGCCGATGCTCAGACAACATGATCCCAGCCACCAAGTCCTTTCGAACGCGTTCGAGCGGTTTGTAAGGGTACAAGTCGTCTTCCGCAACGGAAACAGCACTCACTATAGCAGACGGCGCTTGACCGTCAGCTGTGAAGGACTGGGCGAATGTTATCATATTCATCTCAACGGTGACACCACTCTTGTCCGTCGAAATAAGTCGGTGGTTGGAGATCTTGACGTCGCTATCCGTACTGGCGTCGTAGTCATCTCTCACCGTAATATCTCCGAGCGTCTCGGAGATACTGATCTCCATATTGAACATCAAGAACACGAGTGCATCGAAGACCTGCTGGACAGACCTCACACACGGAAACTGCACCACCTCGTACCGAAGACAACACGAAGCGCCATCGGCGTCCTGGAACCTGTCCTCCGAGAAGTGTGGCTTGCTCAGGTCCAGATGCCGTCCCCTCGCCCTGATGTAGTCCCTCACTCGTGTAAATTGCTCGTCTTTCAGCTTCATCACCACCTCTCGGCGCTTCTCTCGGTCCATGGGGAGGTGAACATGAGCGAGCATGGGGTTCCCGTACTGGTGTTCCTGTTGGGTTGTTGGATTGTCAAATGTTGTGTAAGAGGTCGTGAAAACCCGCGAGTGGGTCATCGCTCAGCTCTCACCACGCACTGCAGCATGAGCGACTGTGTGCTCGCGAGCGCCAGCTGCTGCGCTGCGATCGCCACTCTCAGCTTCTCGTTCTGCTGCTCCGCGCTCTGGAGCGCCTCGTCCGCTTCGTCGATGGCTCCCAGACGCCTCCGAAGCACCGACAGCTGCGCCTCCAGCGCCTTCGCTTGGGTCTGGAGTGCCTGCGCCTCCTGCCGCCGCTTCTTGTACGACGCCACGCGCTTGGAAGTCGCCGCCACCATCGACTGATCGCTGCGTTCACTCGAGTTGCTCGCAGGTTTGAGAATGGGTTCGGTCTCAGCTGAGCTGATGGGAGGGAAGGCGCACAGAAATGAGACGTCATTTGAGCGGACCAAAATGGCTAAGCTTGTTCGTTTATCAAACAATGCGACCGCTTTGAGTTTCTTTGAAGGAGAGGAATGCAACACAGCACCTGACGAGATAAATCACCAACAGAAACCCTACATGTATCGGAATGGTCACGCAGTTGAGAGCTCCCAGTCTCCGCTCGGCCACACATCAATGTCTTGGAGAGGGGTGAACTGGTGTGGAAGCTCGTCCACAAATTTGCTTCGTGAGATCCTGTGACTGGAGTCCTGGCGAGTAGTCACATCCTCTAAGGCTGCTTCGAGAGCCTCAGGACCCTTGGACAACATGTAATCCATCTCTGCTCGCAGTTCAGAAGTCGAAATGGACACACCACACCGGCGAAACTTGGCGAAGCTGGTCCATGTGATGACGATCCCGTCCTTGGTATCTCTGCTGAAACCCGAACCCAATTGGTACCTCTGGCAGTGTCTTCGATGGTGATGTATGCTGATGATAGCGGTGATGTCGAGGCGGATACGATCGTCGACGTATGGATACAGCTGGTCGTCCTCAACTGAATGAATGACAATCGTTGCTTGCTCGGAACAATCACGTCCAGCAACAACATGGCGAATGTCGCCCGACGAGGCTTGATACTCGGAGAACAGAACTACCTTGGACTCGACTACTCGCCCACTCGCTGTCAAGCGCACACATCGTCTGTAAGCAATTCCGTTTTGGTCCAAACCTGGATCGGTGTCCACAGACTCGGTCGTGCAACAACTACCAGTCTTCTGGCAAGTGAACACTTGATCCAAGGTATCCACTTCTCGTAAAACCCCCAACACGCCTTTCACACTTGCTGTACCTTCAACTGGAATCGTCGCAAATACTGAACCATAAATGTCTCCTCCCGCAGTTGAGAACGACGATACCTCGGAACGGTGAAGCAAGTCGGAGGTGAGGAAGCGCATTCGCTCGTGCAGGATCTCGCGTCCGTCTCGCAAAATGTCGACGCGCAAATCACAAAGCGTCTTCACTCGAGAGGAGGCATCGCACGGTAGACGGATGGAGTAATTGAGAAGCGATCGAGAACACTGTGGCTGCTCGCGAATTCAACATCGGTTAGTTATCGGTCGCACTCAGCCAGCACCCAACGCCACGCACCAGAGACTGCGATATCGTGGACATACCACGAGCAATCCAAAGCCTCTGATGATGTGCGATCTCGCGCAGCTTGTCGTTGACAAGTCGAGACTTCGCGAGCGTCGGGAGGAGTCCAGCTCGATGGATGGCTTTCTGCATCAAGTACTCGACGCGCGCTTCTAGCTTGAGTACCTCGAGCTTTAGTTGTGCAATCTCCATCTGCAGCCGAACGAAATTCAGTCGATCACAGATGGTTAGTTTCCACATCACCATCATTCGAACCAACAAGCTAAAACGCACCCTGCGTGCTGCATCGGTTCGAACTCTCGAAACTCGTAGCGTGTTTGGCATGTCGAATCGTTGCGTCGGTCGTGGTGTAGAGATGACTCGCTTCGTCAACGAATCTGAACCGTTT
Source organism: Phytopythium helicoides (assembly GCA_024867545.1). NCBI lineage: Eukaryota > Oomycota > Peronosporomycetes > Pythiales > Pythiaceae > Phytopythium > Phytopythium helicoides. The sequence goes on along the minus strand of JANFNE010000061.1, from coordinate 56,930 downwards.
GATGCCAATTTTCCGAGCTGCTTGCTGAAGCTGTGGCCAACAAAGCGACTGGCATTATCAACGGGTGACGAATCGGTAGTCAGTGTACTCGCGCGCTCATTCTCTTCCAGTTCCGGGCCGAACTTGGAGGTACCGATCGTCACCGAATTGATAATCTCATCAAACCAAGCTGATGAGGGCACGGACTCGGCCATTGGAGAAGTGTCGAGTCCCGCAGAGTTCCCGAACTGCTGGTCGCGCTAAACCAGAGAAACCAGAGAAGGATAGGCAGGAACAGCGACATCTCGACAGTACTGTTGCTACCCTGTCAGACTCACCGAAGCTTCAAATCGTGTTGGAACATGATGATGCTTCTACATTGATTACAACCATCGCTCAGCCACGAAACTTCGTGACGAGCCCTTGATAATGGTCGATCACAGGAGGACCGCGTATTCTACGAGCACATAGGTACTGTAATACTGTAAGGATTGGTCTTAGTCGCTTAGCGCAAATCTCGGTGGATTCTCCCTATACAGTTGTACTCGTTGAAAGGGAGGTGACACGTAATCCCACATAGCGCCACATGTGTGCGTTATCTGCACCATTTCGTCACGGCAGTGAACTGTATATACACTGAGAAGTCCCACTCACCCTATCGAGAGTTGCAAATCGCACAGTTCTCTTGTCATCAGTGGCTTACACATTGTACAGACAAACTTCAACTACAATTTACAGACGCTCAAGCAAGAAACGAGACTGATCAGGTGGCGACCGCAATTGTGAGTTGCATCAAGAGACTGATCAAGTGGCGACCTCGTCCGCGACAAACATTTCTTCTAGAGAGTCGAAGAGTCGACGTCTCCTCGTACATCCGAGCAACGCACCATGTACCATCAGCAGCAGAGCATCTCAACATATCGTGGGAGACTGTAACAAAGGATACCAATGCTGGAAGACAACGTCTTCCGGTCGAGAATGAGCTGTTGTTGTATTTGCCAATCTTCGCTTTAGCGCGACTCAACCAAGGTGCATATGAACACATCGTCGGCTAATCGTCCTCAAGATGACAATCTCATTGTCGGGTCAAAAGCACCATAACTGCCTCAAGAACAGCAGGACCCTTGGACACCGCGAAATTCATCTCCCTCCGCAGCTCTGATGCTGATATTGACACTCCACCACGATGAAGCTTGACAAAGGTAGCTCTCACAACCACAACGCCTTCGGTGTTAACCCTGATGCCATGAGAGCTAGTCTCGTGTCCTTGAGCATACTTTTGATGGTGAATGCTGATCACACTCGTCGCATCCAAGCGCATTCGACCAGCCGTATAAGGATGCAACTTGTCATCTTCAACAGGATGGATGACGATCGTTGCTTGTGCTTGTTTGTCGATTTGTCCACTCGATTCGGTACCAGCTCGATACTCAGAGAACAGAATGCCGTTGAACTCCGTGACGACTCCCGTCGGTGACCATCTCATGCCCAAGCGGTGAGCGATTCCACTTCGATCCAAGTCCGGGTGTGCATCCACAGCTTCTATAATCGAACGCGACCCCGTCGTCTTCTGACACACCAAATCCATATCTGAGGTCAACACCGACCAAAGTGCGTCCAAGACTTGCTTGACATTCGTCGCGCCTTCGATTGGAGTTGCCGCAAACACAGATGCACACATGTCTCCCTCGGCAGTAGTGGACGACGACACTTCGTTGCATGGAAGCAAGCTGCCACTCAAGAAGTGCATTCTTTCGCGGAGAATCTCCCGTCCATCGCGCAAGATGACAGCACTCAAATCGCACAGGGTCCTCACTCGATCGGGTACCTCTCGTGGCAAGTGGATATCGTAATTGAGAAGAGTCGCCGAGCTCTGTGGCTGAATATCGACACGTCATTCAGCGCCAAATACAGACAACCATTGACCACCCACGTACCGCCATGTGGGACGCGACCGATAGACCACGAGTGATCCATAGCTGTTGGAGGCGAGTCAATTCGCGTAGCTTGGCGTTGATGAGCTGGCGCTTGTGAAGAGACGAATGATCTTCTGATTGGGTTACTGCTTCGTGCGTCAGATAGTCAATGTACGCTTGGAGCTTGGGTACCTCGAGCTTCAGCTTCGCGATCTCCATCTGTAGTCATTTAAATGAGATGAACGTTTGGCTGAAAACTCGATCGCGGTATTAGCAATACGTACTCTGCGTGCTTTGTCACTTCGCAAGCTTAGAGGTTGATTTGTCTTGGATGTTTGGGTAAATTCTGGAGCTTGCTTCTTTTTCTCCATCTCGATTATTATCATGTCTTGCTGTATAGTGGCGCAGAGGCTAGGAGAAAGAGCGGATATCTGCAAGTGCTCTGGTTCGATGTCCTTGCTGTCGTTGGTGTCCATAAGCTCAATGTCAAACAGAGAGCTGTTGACATCGAGAACCACACTGCCGAGCAGGTCTTCGAGCCAGGGCGGTGGTATCCATGGCTCGCCCATATGATGCAGTTGCACGTGTCCAGCAGATTTCGGAATGACACTGCTCGTTGACGTGGCAATACTGAGCTCATGTTGAGTCAACGCAAAATGTTACGCATCAACAATACGAGGATCATCTGCAATTGTCTGCAATTGGTCTGAATATTATCTCTTGTTTCCAGAGTTTGCCAGCAATCGACCAATTTCGCCCCATTGAGACGAAAAACTTTGATTGTAAACCATAAGATCGCACAGCTCATGTGATCGTATATGCACGCACATGTCGGAAATCACAACATCAGGTTCTGACAGCAGATCTCAACGGCACTCCATTGTGTACGGTGCTTTCAGACAGTACTGGTACTAGTGGTACTGCTACATAATATGTGTCCCTGCGGATGACAAGGTGTGTTCTCAAGATCGACGTCATAATTTGGCGTATTATGTATTGCGATCGTCACTTTCGTGTCAACCGTACAATTTGCACCGAGACTCATCACTCGGCGACCGCAACCATTGCGGATACCACCGAGACTAGGTAGGAACGTGAGTGTTAGCAAGCTTCTGCTGCTGTACAGGTACATGTTTAGTGGTTTCGTGCCCATGAACGTTCGAGGCAGATGGGCTTGATTTTGCGAACGGATTTGCTGTTGCTCACTGTCGTGGATTATTGCATACTCATCGTCAATACCAAAGAATTCCCTATCGCCGCCTGTACAGTACACGTACTCCGTGAACGATAGAAATAAACATGGATTTCGCTAGCGGAATAAACCTTTTTTGAAAGCGGACGAGCAAAATCGATCGCACTATTAAGGCAGTAGCGAATTCACCACAGAGCATCACACAGAGTAAGTTTTCATGGTTCCATCACTCTCCACTTAGAATTTGTACCCAGCACACCACTCGAGATAAAGAGACTCATCTACCAGCGACACGCAGACCATCATAGTAAGGTGATTATGGTTGATTGCAGACTACACTACTACATTCTTAGTGTCCATGGAGTTCCTGGAGGCTGAGCACAGATGGGTTTGATGATTTCACCGATGGATTTAGTGGTGCTTACTGACTTGAATTTTCGTAATCGCGCCGACCGACCGCTACCATTCATTCATTGTCCTGCATACAGTACTCGGCATTGATACGAAAAAGACATTTCACAGCAGCAGGAAAACAACTGCCATGATCATTGTGCGAAACGAACAATTCGGCAGCAATGTGCACAGCACTGACTACGTGATTGACATTGTAGCAAGATCAGAGCAAAAACGAGAAAGAGAGAAGTCTAGTCTTCGACTATAGACGTCCACATCATACTTGACGTGTCTCTTTCGACCTCGTGCTGGCCAGAAAGCAAGAAAGTAAACGATTCTATAGACAGTCAGTACTAAAATCTCATGGCACGAAGGCGACACAAGTAACACCCCTCTTCCCGAACTGTCCATGCATGGATCACCGATAAACACAGCTAGGTTGTGGCCAAACATCATCCTCAGCTCCAAAGTGCATGCCGGAACATTTACGATCAACCGCGGAGATAAGATTCGAGCCGGGAAAGGCTCGTTTTGCAAGGAGTCGAAGAAGAGCGTGTCTGCATGGAGCAGATGAGAAGAGATTAGAGTAGCTGGGCCTGTAGTTTTCCTTAGTTATAGATCATGACACCAGTCTGAACGAGTGCATTAGCGTAGCATCGTTGCAAGTAGTACAACGCAAGAGTAGCTTGATCATCACCACTAGAATTATTGAAAGACAAACCGCTGGTGTTGGTTGGTGCTCGTGTGCAGTTTAACCCCAGGTAACTTGTCCAATTACTAGAGACTGTAATTCAAACGTAGTTGACCCTCTTGACAACGTATCAAGGTGTTGCTGTGAGCTAAGGAACTCTCGTGCGCGTCTAATTGTAATCGAGTCTCCCTGTGCTCCGCTTATTTACGTCACCGAATTTGCCGTAAGATCGCCAGTTATATGGTCAATGGACTCGTTTTAGTATCATTGAAACGTCAGAAATGACAAACTGATCGATTGTAAGACATTCCAAACGAGAGAATAGCGACTTTGCACACCGATAGAAAATCCGTACACACGAGGGGAAAAAAATGCACCCATGTGCGCGTGCCAAGCGATAAACTCGCTGTTACAACACTCGACGAACAGTCGACACAACAATATCTTCGTAGACAGAGATAACATGCATCACGACCACGGACAAAATGGTGCCACACGCCAAAAAAGCAAAACCCTTGAGGAAGCAGAGACCGATTCTCCTGCAGATTTGTGAGGCGGCTCAAAACAGTCGAAGCAATTCCATGGCACAATTTGCTACAAAAGGCTCTTCGGTGCTTCTCACAAATGAAATCGACAGCTCCATGGTACGATGCAAGCACTCTGCCTCCACACTCAAGCACGAAGCGCGTTCTATCAACGTGCGAGGTCTCTGTCGTAATTGGCGACGGATCTACTCGGAGTGCCATACAGAATTTGCCTTATTGTAGGCATCATCACATCTCCCCAGCGGATGATGCCATCCTCGAGCTCTTTCTTCACCTGGATGGGTACCTCAAACTGCGGCTGTGGATGCCGAACGAGACCAGCACGTTGCAACACCACGACAACCTCATCTTCGTCTTCATCTTCATCAAAACTTGATGTAGTCTTTTTGCGCTTATGCCGATGCTCAGACAACATGATCCCAGCCACCAAGTCCTTTCGAACGCGTTCGAGCGGTTTGTAAGGGTACAAGTCGTCCTCCGCAACGGAAACAGCACTCACCATAGCAGACGGCGCTTGACCGTCAGCTGTGAAGGACTGGGCGAATGTTATCATATTCATCTCAACGGTGACACCACTCTTGTCCGTCGAAATAAGTCGGTGGTTGGAGATCTTGACGTCGCTATCCGTACTGGCGTCGTAGTCATCTCTCACCGTAATATCTCCGAGCGTCTCGGAAATGCTGATCTCCATATTGAACATCAAGAACACGAGTGCATCGAAGACCTGCTGGACAGACCTCACACACGGAAACTGCACCACCTCGTACCGAAGACAACACGAAGCGCCATCGGCGTCCTGGAACCTGTCCTCCGAGAAGTGTGGCTTGCTCAGGTCCAGATGCCGTCCCCTCGCCCTGATGTAGTCCCTCACTCGTGTAAATTGCTCGTCTTTCAGCTTCATCACCACCTCTCGGCGCTTCTCTCGGTCCATGGGGAGGTGAACATGAGCGAGCATGGGGTTCCCGTACTGGTGTTCCTGTTGGGTTGTTGGATTGTCAAATGTTGTGTAAGAGGTCGTGAAAACCCGCGAGTGGGTCATCGCTCAGCTCTCACCACGCACTGCAGCATGAGCGACTGTGTGCTCGCGAGCGCCAGCTGCTGCGCTGCGATCGCCACTCTCAGCTTCTCGTTCTGCTGCTCCGCGCTCTGGAGCGCCTCGTCCGCTTCGTCGATGGCTCCCAGACGCCTCCGAAGCACCGACAGCTGCGCCTCCAGCGCCTTCACTTGGGTCTGGAGTGCCTGCGCCTCCTGCCGCCGCTTCTTGTACGACGCCACGCGCTTGGAAGTCGCCGCCACCATCGACTGATCGCTGCGTTCACTCGAGTTGCTCGCAGGTTTGAGAATGGGTTCGGTCTCAGCTGAGCTGGTGGGAGGGAAGGCGCACAGAAATGAGACGTCATTTGAGCGGACCAAAATGGCTAAGCATTTATTTAATGGAACCCTTTTTTCTCAATAATAGTCAAGAGCAACCAATTGTGTTGTGACTGGAAACTGGTGATGAAGGAGACTCCTCTCAGTCTCTGTCTCGCCACATGTCTTGGCTACGGTTGTGTGCTGTCGACAGACGATCTGGCTTGCCATTTGCGTCCACGTCTGCGCTTACTGGGTGGGTACGGTTTACCGGTCACTGCTATAGATATGCAACCTGCTAGAGTGTCTTGTAAGTAGGAGATAGCGAGAGCTCACCTGATCAAAAGAATAACTACTAGCTTATCTATGTGTTCATACGATGTGCTCACCGATGTCACTACACAGCCGCGCTATCGCTCCGATTATTGCTACTGCAGTTGCTGCTGCTTTAGCTACTTCGACAACGGCCATGTACACTATTATGTCATCCGAATTGGCATACAATCTGACGTGCACCCCCGCTTTATTGCAAGTGCCTACGATTTTGATTGAATGCGTCGCACCTACTCGCTCTGTTTCATTACACATCCATCGATTCTCCATCGCTCATGACAATGCTTCAGACGGAGTTGGTGCACCTTAGAAACCGGTATCGTACTTCAGTTCGACCACCACGCTACTCAGTGGCAACGCATTGGTACCGTAGGTAACTACCGATTGCAGCAGAGTTAATGCCACCCTCAGCAGACACGCTTGTAGAACTGTCATCTGCTCACCACTGTACCAGAGCCAACGATCTCACGAATAAGAGAGAGAGAGAGAGAGAGAAATTGACCGACTATTGAGATTAGATCCTGCCGAAAGGGAATGGGGCTAAAAATGATCACGAATACGAGAAAATGAGACGCCTCTCAACAACTTGTCGTTCACAATAAATTATAGAGATTATATGTTATCATACCATCAACAAATGATATAATATGTTAGTAAACATAAAATATGCATCAATATATTGTGTTTTGTGTCGACCAACAAGTCCTCTCTGAATTTTCAGTTCGACAAGTCCCAGTCCGACCAAAAACACTGCAATCAGACCACCAGTGAGACAACAGCACTGTACGAAGCAAACCCACTCGAGACTAATCAACAGACGATACTTTCGCATAGCTGCAGCCTCATCGGCATCTCCAAAGGGAAAAAAAACTAATCAAGACATAGTGAAACACCTAAGGAGAAAAGAAATGTCGGCTTCACAAGACTCAAAGTGTTGTAAGGAACGCTCACGTCACTCGGCGATGTATCATCGAGGCGACAATCTTATTGTTGACTCAAAAGCGCCGCAACTGCCTCAAGAACAGCAGGACCCTTGGACACCGCGAAATTCATCTCCCTCCGCTGCTCTGATGCTGATATTGACACCCCACGACGATGGAGCTTGACAAAGGTAGCTCTCACAACCACAACGCCTTCGGTGTTAACGCTGATGCCATGAGAGCTAGTCTCGTGTCCTTGAGCATACTTTTGATGGTGAATGCTGATCACACTCGTCGCATCCAAGCGCATTCGACCAGCCGTATAAGGATGCAACTTGTCATCTTCAACAGGATGGATGACGATCGTTGCTTGTGCTTGTTTGTCGATTTGTCCACTCGATTCGGTACCAGCTCGATACTCAGAGAACAGAATGCCGTTGAACTCCGTGACGACTCCCGTCGGTGACCATCTCATGCCCAAGCGGTGAGCGATTCCACTTCGATCCAAGTCCGGGTGTACATCCACAGCTTCTATAATCGAACGCGGCCCCGTCGTCTTCTGACACACCAAATCCATATCTGAGGTCAGCACCGACCAAAGTGCGTCCAAGACTTGCTTGACATTCGTCGCGCCTTCGATTGGAGTTGCCGCAAACACAGATGCACACATGTCTCCCTCGGCAGTAGTGGACGATGACACTTCGTTGCATGGAAGCAAGCTGCCACTCAAGAAGTGCATTCTTTCGCGGAGAATCTCTCGTCCATCGCGCAAGATGACAGCACTCAAATCGCACAGGGTCCCCACTCGATCGGGTACCTCTCGTGGCAAGTGGATATCGTAATTGAGAAGAGTCGCCGAGCTCTGTGGCTGAATTTCGACACGTCATTCAGCGCCAAATTACAGACAACCATTCACCACCCACGTACCGCCATGTGGGACGCGACCGATAGACCACGAGTGATCCATAGCTGTTGGAGACGAGTTAATTCGCGTAGTTTGGCGTTGATGAGCTGGCGCTTGTGGAGAGACGAATGGTCTTCTGATTGGGTTACTGCTTCGTGCGTCAGATAGTCAATGTACGCTTGGAGCTTGGGTACCTCGAGCTTCAGCTTCGCGATCTCCATCTGTAGTCATTTAAATGAGATGAATGTTTGGCTGAAAACTCGATCGCGATATGAGCAATACGTACTCTGCGTGCTGTGTCACTTCGCAAGCTTAGAGGCTGATTTGACTTAGGTGGCTGAGTGGTTGACTTGTCTTCGACATCGGCTTGTGCCGACGGTTTTGTCTCTTCCTCGAGCTCGCGTGCGCTTTCCATCGATACATCTTGCTGCGCTGGAGCGGCTGTGGTGCCCGAGGAAGGAGCGAATAGCTGCAAAAGCTCCGGGTCGATGTGCTGGTTGTCGTTGGTTTCCATACCCTCCAAGTCCAGCATCGACCCATCATCAACCACACTGTTTAGCAGGTCGTCGAGCCAAGCCGGCGGCTTCCAGTGTTCGGCCATTCGAAGCAGTTATGCTTGTGACGCAGATTTCAAACTGATGCCGGCGGACTGACAGGTGAACCACTTGTCGTCACGTCTCATTGACAGCCGTGGCCTTGTGTTGAGTCGACGGTATCAGGACACCGTTCTCCGCCGCCCTGGAATGTTTGCTGATGGGTCCACCACGCTCGTCGCACAAAAAAGATCTGCGACTATCAATACGGTAAAGTAACGTATTTGGGAGGGTATAATCGAAGTGAGTGATCTGCGGGTTGTCCACATAGATGCAAGTGCGCAGTCTTTCTGTTGCAGTGAGCCCGCATGTGGCGTGGAAGGCTTGCACAGAGCTGTTGGCGTCACGCTTCGTGTGACCGGCCGCAAAGGATCGAGGAAGACGCGAAAAATCAGCTCTGAAATCGCTGAAAACTCCGCAGTCGGTCATTGCAGCGCTAAGTCTGTAGCGCATTCACGATTGCAGGTTTACGGTCACGTGGAGGTGGAGTGGAGGGAGTTGAGGTGTTTACTGCCCAGTGGACCTCGTGACTGTATAGTTGGATCATAGTCGTGACAAATGCTGGCATAGCATAGCCATGCATGCCATGGAGGTCGCTGTTTCCTGAAGTCGTTCTAGAAGGTAGTAGGACTGCAGGCTAGATTGACTGAGTGTGGCTCGGCCGAACGGTGTTCTTCTGGCGAAACCCTACAATTACACGATGTGCGCTAAACTCAAAGGTCTAGTCCCATTTGTACGACCTGCTGGTATTCCCTGCGTCAATATCCGTCTGGTGAAACCCTGGTGTGCCAAAATCCGTCTTGCAGAAGGGTCGTTCACTCGATTCTCAATCTCATCATTCTAACACAGATCATTGGCGTGTGTTCGTTGGAGCAAGGTGGCAACATGAAAAATGGGTTGCTTGCTTGTCTTGCGTCTGTAGACGCGCTACACGATGTTCGGCGAAAAGGTACAGTGACATCGGGCTTCTGCGGCAAGACAACCAAGGCGAGTGAGAGAACGACCATTGTTCGACAGAATCCAGAGCCATCCAAGCACAACCCGACATGCTCGTACGTACGCCACGGCCATGGTGCCGTGGTTATCCGCTCCAGATTTGCACGGCTGTCCGCCAAAACCGCACAGTCACCACCCATGCCACACCGAGTCACAACGAGCTTGTTGTTGTGGCTTTCGCCTCATACTAAACCCGTCGTCTCCGTCTCTAACGGCCCTTCGCCAACCCGGTAGTCGCAGCAGCGTGGGTAGTGCGTTATGCAATCTATCTGCTAAGGGCACGCGCGTTGTCGATCAAACAGCAACTGCTATCAGTACCAATTGGCGTCGATACCGACCCTCACCCTCCTCTAGTTCAAATGCTGCCCACAGTCAATTAGTCGAACAACCTGCAGTCCAACTCGTGCTGCTAACGCCTCTCATCATGGGTACGCCTACTTTTAGTAGAGTTGCGGGGCCAGGATTACCCGACAGGGATAATCACCACAGATACTGACACTAAAACCATCACCGACACTCCCAAATGTTTGACAAACTCGTGGTTCCAAAATCTACTCGACCGACCACAAAGTACAGACTCAATCTTACTCTCCTACTAGCCACCAAACCGCTGTGGTTAGAAAATTACCGAGCGGCTGACTGATACACCATCGGAGTAGAATACACGCCGGTGCGTCTCACGGATCGCAGTTACTGATGATATCGACATCCCGACCCGATAAGCTTGGCATCTGCCTGCATGACACAGTCGTCATTAGTCACAGCCATAACACTATTGTTGCTAATACTCTTGCCGCTGCAGATACCAGAGCCAGTTAGCTTGCATTGTCAGCGTCAGTAGTTCCCCAATATGCCGCAGATCCTCTCAACCCAGCAACATCTTTCGTAGCGAGAATCCTCTTCGCAATTAGACCGAGACTCAATACGCCGCAAAACGAACAAGTCGAGACTATCAGCACCAAGAGAAAGTGTGAGTCCTGTGCTGTAGTGTCAATATATGATTAGTGGCTCTGGTGTCCATGGATATTGAAGCTGGCGTGCTGGCGATGGTTTCACTGGAGGGATCCTGCAACTGCAACCTTCTAACCCAACATTGGCAATTCACCTTCGTCAAAGATGGGATTACCTGCAGGAGCAAGAGAAAAGAAAAGAAAAAAAGTGTTGGCTTGCGATTTGCCCTCCGCTACTCTAATTCAACAAGATACCGTTAGGTTTTCCTGGGGTCGGAGGTGAAGATGAGATTTGCTCGCATGTGGATGTATTCGTGGAGGATACTCCTACTCTCTACACCGAGGTATTCTACAGGCCTAGGAAAGAGCTTCCCGGACTTCGCGTTGAAAAAAAAAGCCACGCAATCTCAACTCCAACAACTCGTCTACTCTTCGATCAGCTAGCACAAAGCTCCGAGAAAATAAATAAACTGGTGATCTATATGTGCAGCTCCAACGAAAGGAGAGCTCCAATGAAAAGAGTGACGATGCACGTCGGAGCATCTTGACGAGCGTCGGCTCGAAAAGCTACAGTATGGCGGTGTGCCATGAGTAGGATGGATACCGTCGGGTGAACGTTCATGTTTTGGATGGTAAGTGGTGGTGATACTGGTGCTGTGTGGGAAGTCGGTGTTGGCTTGATTGAGAAAAGGTTGATATTTGCAAAAGGGAGACGAAAAAAAGATAGCACTTCTCGATGATTCTCAACAACTGGCGGTACATTCAAGGTATTGGACACGCCAAACAGCGGTCTGCACCTGCATGAAGCAAGTTCTATCAACGTGTGAGGTCATGTTGGGATTGGTGACGGACCCGCTTCGGGTGTTACACATAATGTGCTTTACACTAGGCATCATCACGTCTTCCTTGCGGATAATTCCATCCTCGAGCTCTTTCTTCTCCCGTATAGACGACTCGAACAGAGCTGAGGATGTCGAACGAGACCAGCACGTAACACTACAATAACTTCGTCTTCATCTTCATCAACGCTTGACGTAGTCCTTTTCCGTAGTCGTCTTTCATGGGGGCGTGCCGTTCACGGCACTTGATGCAAGATCGTGTTGCAGCTCCTCCGCCATGGGTGTGGCGTGGAGGGTAAAAGGAGATGTTCTCGAGGAGGCGAAAGCTTAACTAGCTACGATAGAGTCTCAACGATGTCTTGGCTGGTTTCGCCTCCTCCAGAAAAGATATTTTCAGCTTCTGCGAATCTGAAACCCACCATTTGCTCTTGTGCCGATACTCAGACATCATGATCCCACCCACCAAGTCCTTTCGAACGCGCTCGAGAGGATTGTAAGGGTACAAGTCGTCCTCCGCAACGGAAACAGCACTCACTATAGCAGACGGTTCTAAACAATCAGCTTTGAAGGTCTGCGCGAGCGTTTCCATATTCACTCCAACACCGCTCTTGTTCGTCGAAGTAAGTCGATGGGCATCTCTCGCCGGAATGCCTCCGGGCGTCTCGAAGATGCTGATCTCCATATTGAACATCAAGAACAAGAGTGCATCGAAGACCTGCTGGACAGACCTCACACACGGAAACTGCACCACCTCGTACCACGAAGCTGCAGTGGATTTTGTTCACCCTGAAGCTCTATGTTGGCTACTTCATTTCCACCTTCGCTCAGAAACGTGCATTTCAGTGAATCTGTACGTACTATTACATGCCGCAGAACACGAATGGGAGGTCGCCGCTGCCACTTTACCCTCAAGCCTAGTGCAGCAACAAACGCGACTCATTGAACACATCTTCCACGATTGATCAGGCGGTTGAAACCTCCCAGTCTCCGCTCGGCCACACATTAATGTCTTGGAGAGGGGTGAACTGGTGTGGAAGCTCGTCCACAAATGTGCTTCGTGAGATCCTGTGACTGGAGTCCTGGCGAGTAGTCACATGCTCCAAGGCTACTTCGAGAGCCTCAGGACCCTTGGACAACATGTAATCCATCTCTGCTCGCAGTTCAGAAGTCGAAATGGACACACCACATCGGCGAAACTTGGCGAAGCTGGTCCGTGTGATGACGATCCCGTCCTTGGTATCTCTGCTGAAACCCGAACCCAATTGGTACCTCTGGCAGTGTCTTCGATGGTGATGTATGCTGAAGATAGTGGTGATGTCGAGGCGGATACGATCGTCGACGTATGGATTCAGCTGGTCGTCCTCAACCGAATGAATGACAATCGTTGCTTGCTCGGAGCAATCGCGTCCAGCAACAATATGACGACTGTCACCGGACGAGGCTTGATACTCGGAGAACAGAACTGCCTTGAGCTCAATGGCTCGTCCACGCGGTGTGAAGCACACACATCGGTTGTGAGCGATCCCGCTTTGGTCCAAATCTGGATGGGAGTCCACAGACTCTGTAGTAGAACTGGTTCCGATCTTCTGACAAGTGGAAACTTGGTCCAGTGTCGCCATTTCTCGAAGAACATCCAACACATCTTTGACACTTGCTGCACCTTCAACTGGAATTGTCGAAAACACCGAAACACAAGCATCTCCATCGGCAGTAAAATATGATGACGACTCGTAGCGGTGAAACAAGTCGGAGGTGAGGAAGCGCATTCGCTCGTGCAGGATCTCGCGTCCGTCTCGCAAAATGTCGACGCGCAAATCACAAAGCGTCTTCACTCGAGAGGAGGCATCGCACGGTAGACGGATGGAGTAATTGAGAAGCGATCGAGAACACTGTGGCTGCTCGCGAATTCAACATCGGTTAGTTATCGGTCGCACTCAGCCAGCACCCAACGCCACGCACCAGAGACTGCGATATCGTGGACATACCACGAGCAATCCAAAGCCTCTGATGATGTGCGATCTCGCGCAGCTTGTCGTTGACAAGTCGAGACTTCGCGAGCGTCGGGAGGAGTCCAGCTCGATGGATAGCTTTCTGCATCAAGTAGTCGACGCGCGCTTCTAGCTTGGGAACTTCGAGCCTCAGCAGCGCGATCTCCATCTGCAGCCAAACAACAAACGAGTGGACAAAGAGAAGACATTACGGTTGGATTCCATTTGACGACCTTGAGGGATCCACAGCGAGAATACGCACCCTGCGTGCTGCATCTGAGCGAAGTCCCGAAACTCGGCACGACTTTGACGGTGCGAAGAGTTGCTTCGTTGGGGCGTTTCGCTTTGCCAGTGGTGTTGAGACCTCTTGTGATGTACTCGACGTCGATTCCCAGAGATGCGAGCTGAAGCCTCCGTCAACGACACGGCCGGACTGATGCGTGGGTGATATCGAATCAGTTGCCGCGGCACTCGCTCTCTCCTTGTCTTCCATGTCCGGTGCGAACTGGGAGCCGTCGACCACCACCCCGTTGAGAAGGTCGTCTAGCCACGTCAATGGCATCGCAGACGCGGCCATTGGAGCAGTGTCGTGTCCCGCGCGGATTCCGAACTGGCGGCGGTCCATTGATGGCGAATGGCACAGCAGAGAAGGATAGACCGGAACGCGACGATCAGATGTTTCTCAACGCATACACGACGAATGGGCTGTACATAGCTCAATTCTGCAAAGCACAAGTGCATGTTCACAGAGGTTCAAATCATTTGGAACTTGAGGAGCTTCTTGATGGCGAATTCTGCTTGATGGGCGATTGAGGTTTCCACAAGGATCTGGTAAGTTTTCACCATCACCCTGCAGTCTACGGGTATGATCACACCTGATATCTTGATAATCATCAATCGTGAAGGCTGCTGGGCGAAATGAAGCTCTAGAAATACAACAAAGTTTTGCACAAGGTCTACGGTAACCCGTGTAAAAGGAATTGGAAAACACGTGAAGTCGATTCAGTAAATGATAATTGATGTCACATGCCTCTCTCTCACCATCATCTAGTTGTCAAACGCCAATCTCGTGGCACCTCTGTTAAATTCGACACGTAATCTCCCTCATCACCACACACGAACACGCTACCTCTCTGTTTTCAAATCTCACGTTTGTGGCGGTCGACAGCAGAGCAAATCATATAGTTGTTCTCACGCGATCGCTGGCAGCGTGTTCATTTGATGAAACTTCAACTTCACCTAAAACTCGATTATCAGCAGTTTCGCGTGAATGAATGTGCAGCATCTAAAGTCTGAGCAGGTATCAACGACGTCTGAGACATCGAATGGCAGATACGACATTGCCTCGCGGATCAAACTAACAACACAATCACGTGATAAAAATCCAAATGCGTCATCTTCAGACCATAAACCCAACGACAACCACAAAACACTATCAGATACAACCAGGACAAGTGGTAAACAAGGCAGATATTATGATTGGTTTCGCTCAAACTTGAGTGCTTGAGCATATTGAACTGGTAGGTTTTCGAAATGACGTTCCTATCGACGAGCCAATAGATCTAAAAGTTCCTCAAGAACAGCAGGACCCTTGGACATCGCGAAGTTCATCTCCCCCCGCAGCTCTGATGCTGATATTGACACTCCACCACGATGAAGCTTGACAAAGGTAGCTCTCACAACCACAACGCCTTCGGTATTAACACTGATGCCATGAGAGCTAGTCTCGTGTCCTTGAGCATACTTTTGATGGTGAATGCTGATCACACTCGTCGCATCCAAACGCATTCGACCAGCCGTATAAGGATACAACTTGTCATCTTCAACAGGATGGATGACGATCGTTGCTTGTGCTTGTTTGTCGATTTGTCCACTCGATTCGGTACCAGCTCGATACTCGGAGAACAGAATGCCGTTGAACTCCGTAACGACTCCCGTCGGTGACCATCTCATGCCCAAGCGGTGAGCGATTCCACTTCGATCCAAGTCCGGGTGTACATCCACAGCTTCTATATCGAACGCGGCTCCGTCGTCTTCTGACACACCAAATCCATATCTGAGGTCAGCACCGACCAAAGTGCGTCCAAGACTTGCTTGACATTCGTCGCGCCTTCGATTGGAGTTGCCGCAAACACAGATGCACACATGTCTCCCTCGGTAGTAGTGGACGATGACACTTCGTTGCATGGAAGCAAGCTGCCACTCAAGAAGTGCATTCTTTCGCGGAGAATCTCTCGTCCATCGCGCAAGATGACAGCACTCAAATCGCACAGGGTCCCCACTCGATCGGGTACCTCTCGTGGCAAGTGGATATCGTAATTGAGAAGAGTCGTCGAGCTCTGCGGGTGAATACGAGCGGAAGTACCGTAAGCAACGACACACCATTCAGCTATTGATCGCACCGAACTAAACTACAGACAACCATTGACCATCCACGTACCGCCATGTGGGACGCGACAGATAGACCACGAGTGATCCATAGCTGTTGGAGGCGAGTCAATTCGCGTAGCTTGTCATTGACGAGCTGGCGCTTGTGAAGAGAGGAATGTTCATCGGACTGGCTCACTGCTTTCTGCATCAAGTACTCAACGTACGCTTGGAGCTTGGGTACCTCGAGCTTCAGCTGCGCAATCTCCATCTACATGCAGACAACTCAGTTGAGCGATTCACCCCCAAGTCCTGTTGACCAGAGTTGGCGCGTGAATGGCGCGTACCCTACGCGACGTGTCACTTCGCACGTTTTGGAGTGTGTTTGACTTGGATGGAGGTTGGTTGCGTGGCTTGATTTGAGGGATAGTTGGTGTCGGAGGGGTTGCTTCTCTCTTGTCCAGCTCGAATCTGCTCGCTTTATACTCTTCGTGCCGCTGCATTATGGCGGCGTGGTGGTCAGCGCAGTTAGCAAATGGCTGCGCTGGTTCCAGGCCAGTGCGCTGGTTGTCATTGTCGTCCTTGATATCGAAGTCAAGCAATAATGTATCACTATCGACAGGCACGCTGTTCAGCATGTCGTCAAGCCAAGTCAGTGACATCCAGTGTTCATCCATCGGTGGCAAATGTCGAAATGATGCTATCGAATTGGTTGGTAAAAATCTAATCATGCTGAAGCGTCAACATGGATCGCGGCGCATCGAAAATACGACGAGAATCGGGAAATAACCCTCCCGATTGCGTGGTCAACCGTTCATCAGCAAGTGGCCGGATTTTTCCTGCTTGCGAACTGCGAACTGGTCGGTGTTAGACAGAACCTCTCGCTTTGCCAACAATAGACCTCTTTTTCGTTTCATCGAGTTGGTCGTGGACGGCTCACATCGCTCACACCAATCAATACGATGATGATGAAAACATAATCTATCCCTCGAGCAATTTTGTATGGCCAACCTAACATGTAAACGCTCAGCGTACACCAATCATGTGATCGACAAAACGAAAGACGCAGGTCAGAGACCGATTGCCGAAATCACAACATCAAGCTTTCGAGCAGATCTTATTGGCACTGTTTACCTGATGATATTGTTTACTTATGCAAGAAGTACCGACATGTATACCTGTACATATCGGTACAACAGATGCTGTCGAGAATGATGCCACTCCCAGTTCGAATTGAATCTGTCTTGCGATCGTCACAAAACGCACCGAGACTCATCAGACGCCGACGGTGGAAGAGCGAATCCTCTACTGCAGTGTCAATATATGATTAGTGGCTCTGGTGTCCATGGATATTGAAGCTGGCGTGCTGGCGATGGTTTCACTGGAGGGATCCTGCAACTGCAACCTTCTAACCCAACATTGGCAATTCACCTTCGTCAAAGATGGGATTACCTGCAGGAGCAAGAGAAAAGAAAAGAAAAAAAGTGTTGGCTAGCGATTTGCCCTCCGCTACTCTAATTCAACAAGATACCGTTAGGTTTTCCTGGGGTCGGAGGTGAAGATGAGATTTGCTCGCATGTGGATGTATTCGTGGAGGATACTCCTACTCTCTACACCGAGGTATTCTACAGGCCTAGGAAAGAGCTTCCCGGACTTCGCGTTGAAAAAAAAAGCCACGCAATCTCAACTCCAACAACTCGTCTACTCTTCGATCAGCTAGCACAAAGCTCCGAGAAAATAAATAAACTGGTGATCTATATGTGCAGCTCCAACGAAAGGAGAGCTCCAATGAAAAGAGTGACGATGCACGTCGGAGCATCTTGACGAGCGTCGGCTCGAAAAGCTACAGTATGGCGGTGTGCCATGAGTAGGATGGATACCGTCGGGTGAACGTTCATGTTTTGGATGGTAAGTGGTGGTGATACTGGTGCTGTGTGGGAAGTCGGTGTTGGCTTGATTGAGAAAAGGTTGATATTTGCAAAAGGGAGACGAAAAAAAGATAGCACTTCTCGATGATTCTCAACAACTGGCGGTACATTCAAGGTATTGGACACGCCAAACAGCGGTCTGCACCTGCATGAAGCAAGTTCTATCAACGTGTGAGGTCATGTTGGGATTGGTGACGGACCCGCTTCGGGTGTTACACATAATGTGCTTTACACTAGGCATCATCACGTCTTCCTTGCGGATAATTCCATCCTCGAGCTCTTTCTTCTCCCGTATAGACGACTCGAACAGAGCTGAGGATGTCGAACGAGACCAGCACGTAACACTACAATAACTTCGTCTTCATCTTCATCAACGCTTGATGTAGTCCTTTTCCGTAGTCGTCTTTCATGGGGGCGTGCCGTTCACGGCACTTGATGCAAGATCGTGTTGCAGCTCCTCCGCCATGGGTGTGGCGTGGAGGGTAAAAGGAGATGTTCTCGAGGAGGCGAAAGCTTAACTAGCTACGATAGAGTCTCAACGATGTCTTGGCTGGTTTCGCCTCCTCCAGAAAAGATATATTCAGCTTCTGCGAATCTGAAACCCACCATTTGCTCTTGTGCCGATACTCAGACATCATGATCCCACCCACCAAGTCCTTTCGAACGCGCTCGAGAGGATTGTAAGGGTACAAGTCGTCCTCCGCAACGGAAACAGCACTCACTATAGCAGACGGTTCTAAACAATCAGCTTTGAAGGTCTACGCGAGCGTTTCCATATTCACTTCTACACCGCTCTTGTTCGTCGAAGTAAGTCGATGGGCATCTCTCGCCGGAATGCCTCCGGGCGTCTCGAAGATGCTGATCTCCATATTGAACATCAAGAACAAGAGTGCATCGAAGACCTGCTGGACAGACCTCACACACGGAAACTGCACCACCTCGTACCACGAAGCTGCAGTGGATTTTGTTCACCCTGAAGCTCTATGTTGGCTACTTCATTTCCACCTTCGCTCAGAAACGTGCATTTCAGTGAATCTGTACGTACTATTACATGCCGCAGAACACGAATGGGAGGTCGCCGCTGCCACTTTACCCTCAAGCCTAGTGCAGCAACAAACGCGACTCATTGAACACATCTTCCACGATTGATCAGGCGGTTGAAACCTCCCAGTCTCCGCTCGGCCACACATTAATGTCTTGGAGAGGGGTGAACTGGTGTGGAAGCTCGTCCACAAATGTGCTTCGTGAGATCCTGTGACTGGAGTCCTGGCGAGTAGTCACATGCTCCAAGGCTACTTCGAGAGCCTCAGGACCCTTGGACAACATGTAATCCATCTCTGCTCGCAGTTCAGAAGTCGAAATGGACACACCACATCGGCGAAACTTGGCGAAGCTGGTCCGTGTGATGACAATCCCGTCCTTGGTATCTCTGCTGAAACCCGAACCCAATTGGTACCTCTGGCAGTGTCTTCGATGGTGATGTATGCTGAAGATAGTGGTGATGTCGAGGCGGATACGATCGTCGACGTATGGATTCAGCTGGTCGTCCTCAACCGAATGAATGACAATCGTTGCTTGCTCGGAACAATCGCGTCCAGCAACAATATGACGACTGTCACCGGACGAGGCTTGATACTCGGAGAACAGAACTGCCTTGAGCTCAATGGCTCGTCCACGCGGTGTGAAGCACACACATCGGTTGTGAGCGATCCCGCTTTGGTCCAAATCTGGATGGGAGTCCACAGACTCTGTAGTAGAACTGGTTCCGATCTTCTGACAAGTGGAAACTTGGTCCAGTGTCGCCATTTCTCGAAGAACATCCAACACATCTTTGACACTTGCTGCACCATCAACTGGAATTGTCGAAAACACCGAAACACAAGCATCTCCATCGGCAGTAAAATATGATGACGACTCGTAGCGGTGAAGCAAGTCGGAGGTGAGGAAGCGCATTCGCTCGTGCAGGATCTCGCGTCCGTCTCGCAAAATGTCGACGCGCAAATCACAAAGCATCTTCACTCGAGAGGAGGCATCGCACGGTAGACGGATGGAGTAATTGAGAAGCGATCGAGAACACTGTGGCTGCTCGCGAATTCAACATCGGTTAGTTATCGGTCGCACTCAGCCAGCACCCAACGCCACGCACCAGAGACTGCGATATCGTGGACATACCACGAGCAATCCAAAGCCTCTGATGATGTGCGATCTCGCGCAGCTTGTCGTTGACAAGTCGAGACTTCGCGAGCGTCGGGAGGAGTCCAGCTCGATGGATAGCTTTCTGCATCAAGTAGTCGACGCGCGCTTCTAGCTTGGGAACTTCGAGCCTCAGCAGCGCGATCTCCATCTGCAGCCAAACAACAAACGAGTGGACAAAGAGAAGACATTACGGTTGGATTCCATTTGACGACCTTGAGGGATCCACAGCGAGAATACGCACCCTGCGTGCTGCATCTGAGCGAAGTCCCGAAACTCGGCACGACTTTGACGGTGCGAAGAGTTGCTTCGTTGGGGCGTTTCGCTTTGCCAGTGGTGTTGAGACCTCTTGTGATGTACTCGACGTCGATTCCCAGAGATGCGAGCTGAAGCCTCCGTCAACGACACGGCCGGACTGATGCGTGGGTGATATCGAATCAGTTGCCGCGGCACTCGCTCTCTCCTTGTCTTCCATGTCCGGTGCGAACTGGGAGCCGTCGACCACCACCCCGTTGAGAAGGTCGTCTAGCCACGTCAATGGCATCGCAGACGCGGCCATTGGAGCAGTGTCGTGTCCCGCGCGGATTCCGAACTGGCGGCGGTCCATTGATGGCGAATGGCACAGCAGAGAAGGATAGACCGGAACGCGACGATCAGATGTTTCTCAACGCATACACGACGAATGGGCTGTACATAGCTCAATTCTGCAAAGCACAAGTGCATGTTCACAGAGGTTCAAATCATTTGGAACTTGAGGAGCTTCTTGATGGCGAATTCTGCTTGATGGGCGATTGAGGTTTCCACAAGGATCTGGTAAGTTTTCACCATCACCCTGCAGTCTACGGGTATGATCACACCTGATATCTTGATAATCATCAATCGTGAAGGCTGCTGGGCGAAATGAAGCTCTAGAAATACAACAAAGTTTTGCACAAGGTCTACGGTAACCCGTGTAAAAGGAATTGGAAAACACGTGAAGTCGATTCAGTAAATGATAATTGATGTCACATGCCTCTCTCTCACCATCATCTAGTTGTCAAACGCCAATCTCGTGGCACCTCTGTTAAATTCGACACGTAATCTCCCTCATCACCACACACGAACACGCTACCTCTCTGTTTTCAAATCTCACGTTTGTGGCGGTCGACAGCAGAGCAAATCATATAGTTGTTCTCACGCGATCGCTGGCAGCGTGTTCATTTGATGAAACTTCAACTTCACCTAAAACTCGATTATCAGCAGTTTCGCGTGAATGAATGTGCAGCATCTAAAGTCTGAGCAGGTATCAACGACGTCTGAGACATCGAATGGCAGATACGACATTGCCTCGCGGATCAAACTAACAACACAATCACGTGATAAAAATCCAAATGCGTCATCTTCAGACCATAAACCCAACGACAACCACAAAACACTATCAGATACAACCAGGACAAGTGGTAAACAAGGCAGATATTATGATTGGTTTCGCTCAAACTTGAGTGCTTGAGCATATTGAACTGGTAGGTTTTCGAAATGACGTTCCTATCGACGAGCCAATAGATCTAAAAGTTCCTCAAGAACAGCAGGACCCTTGGACATCGCGAAGTTCATCTCCCCCCGCAGCTCTGATGCTGATATTGACACTCCACCACGATGAAGCTTGACAAAGGTAGCTCTCACAACCACAACGCCTTCGGTATTAACACTGATGCCATGAGAGCTAGCCTCGTGTCCTTGAGCATACTTTTGATGGTGAATGCTGATCACACTCGTCGCATCCAAACGCATTCGACCAGCCGTATAAGGATACAACTTGTCATCTTCAACAGGATGGATGACGATCGTTGCTTGTGCTTGTTTGTCGATTTGTCCACTCGATTCGGTACCAGCTCGATACTCGGAGAACAGAATGCCGTTGAACTCCGTAACGACTCCCGTCGGTGACCATCTCATGCCCAAGCGGTGAGCGATTCCACTTCGATCCAAGTCCGGGTGTACATCCACAGCTTCTATAATCGAACGCGGCCCCGTCGTCTTCTGACACACCAAATCCATATCTGAGGTCAGCACCGACCAAAGTGCGTCCAAGACTTGCTTGACATTCGTCGCGCCTTCGATTGGAGTTGCCGCAAACACAGATGCACACATGTCTCCCTCGGCAGTAGTGGACGATGACACTTCGTTGCATGGAAGCAAGCTGCCACTCAAGAAGTGCATTCTTTCGCGGAGAATCTCCCGTCCATCGCGCAAGATGACAGCACTCAAATCGCACAGGGTCCCCACTCGATCGGGTACCTCTCGTGGCAAGTGGATATCGTAATTGAGAAGAGTCGTCGAGCTCTGCGGGTGAATACGAGCGGAAGTACCGTAAGCAACGACACACCATTCAGCTATTGATCGCACCGAACTAAACTACAGACAACCATTGACCATCCACGTACCGCCATGTGGGACGCGACAGATAGACCACGAGTGATCCATAGCTGTTGGAGGCGAGTCAATTCGCGTAGCTTGTCATTGACGAGCTGGCGCTTGTGAAGAGAGGAATGTTCATCGGACTGGCTCACTGCTTTCTGCATCAAGTACTCAACGTACGCTTGGAGCTTGGGTACCTCGAGCTTCAGCTGCGCAATCTCCATCTACATGCAGACAACTCAGTTGAGCGATTCACCCCCAAGTCCTGTTGACCAGAGTTGGCGCGTGAATGGCGCGTACCCTACGCGACGTGTCACTTCGCACGTTTTGGAGTGTGTTTGACTTGGATGGAGGTTGGTTGCGTGGCTTGATTTGAGGGATAGTTGGTGTCGGAGGGGTTGCTTCTCTCTTGTCCAGCTCGAATCTGCTCGCTTTATACTCTTCGTGCCGCTGCATTATGGCGGCGTGGTGGTCAGCGCAGTTAGCAAATGGCTGCGCTGGTTCCAGGCCAGTGCGCTGGTTGTCATTGTCGTCCTTGATATCGAAGTCAAGCAATAATGTATCACTATCGACAGGCACGCTGTTCAGCATGTCGTCAAGCCAAGTCAGTGACATCCAGTGTTCATCCATCGGTGGCAAATGTCGAAATGATGCTATCGAATTGGTTGGTAAAAATCTAATCATGCTGAAGCGTCAACATGGATCGCGGCGCATCGAAAATACGACGAGAATCGGGAAATAACCCTCCCGATTGCGTGGTCAACCGTTCATCAGCAAGTGGCCGGATTTTTCCTGCTTGCGAACTGCGAACTGGTCGGTGTTAGACAGAACCTCTCGCTTTGCCAACAATAGACCTCTTTTTCGTTTCATCGAGTTGGTCGTGGACGGCTCACATCGCTCACACCAATCAATACGATGATGATGAAAACATAATCTATCCCTCGAGCAATTTTGTATGGCCAACCTAACATGTAAACGCTCAGCGTACAC
The DNA here is from genome assembly GCA_024867545.1 of Phytopythium helicoides. Taxonomy (NCBI): domain Eukaryota; phylum Oomycota; class Peronosporomycetes; order Pythiales; family Pythiaceae; genus Phytopythium; species Phytopythium helicoides. The sequence continues at coordinate 33,466 of JANFNE010000061.1, read as the reverse complement.
CAATCATGTGATCGACAAAACGAAAGACGCAGGTCAGAGACCGATTGCCGAAATCACAACATCAAGCTTTCGAGCAGATCTTATTGGCACTGTTTACCTGATGATATTGTTTACTTATGCAAGAAGTACCGACATGTATACCTGTACATATCGGTACAACAGATGCTGTCGAGAATGATGCCACTCCCAGTTCGAATTGAATCTGTCTTGCGATCGTCACAAAACGCACCGAGACTCATCAGACGCCGACGGTGGAAGAGCGAATCCTCTACTGCAGTGTCAATATATGATTAGTGGCTCTGGTGTCCATGGATATTGAAGCTGGCGTGCTGGCGATGGTTTCACTGGAGGGATCCTGCAACTGCAACCTTCTAACCCAACATTGGCAATTCACCTTCGTCAAAGATGGGATTACCTGCAGGAGCAAGAGAAAAGAAAAGAAAAAAAGTGTTGGCTAGCGATTTGCCCTCCGCTACTCTAATTCAACAAGATACCGTTAGGTTTTCCTGGGGTCGGAGGTGAAGATGAGATTTGCTCGCATGTGGATGTATTCGTGGAGGATACTCCTACTCTCTACACCGAGGTATTCTACAGGCCTAGGAAAGAGCTTCCCGGACTTCGCGTTGAAAAAAAAGCCACGCAATCTCAACTCCAACAACTCGTCTACTCTTCGATCAGCTAGCACAAAGCTCCGAGAAAATAAATAAACTGGTGATCTATATGTGCAGCTCCAACGAAAGGAGAGCTCCAATGAAAAGAGTGACGATGCACGTCGGAGCATCTTGACGAGCGTCGGCTCGAAAAGCTACAGTATGGCGGTGTGCCATGAGTAGGATGGATACCGTCGGGTGAACGTTCATGTTTTGGATGGTAAGTGGTGGTGATACTGGTGCTGTGTGGGAAGTCGGTGTTGGCTTGATTGAGAAAAGGTTGATATTTGCAAAAGGGAGACGAAAAAAAGATAGCACTTCTCGATGATTCTCAACAACTGGCGGTACATTCAAGGTATTGGACACGCCAAACAGCGGTCTGCACCTGCATGAAGCAAGTTCTATCAACGTGTGAGGTCATGTTGGGATTGGTGACGGACCCGCTTCGGGTGTTACACATAATGTGCTTTACACTAGGCATCATCACGTCTTCCTTGCGGATAATTCCATCCTCGAGCTCTTTCTTCTCCCGTATAGACGACTCGAACAGAGCTGAGGATGTCGAACGAGACCAGCACGTAACACTACAATAACTTCGTCTTCATCTTCATCAACGCTTGATGTAGTCCTTTTCCGTAGTCGTCTTTCATGGGGGCGTGCCGTTCACGGCACTTGATGCAAGATCGTGTTGCAGCTCCTCCGCCATGGGTGTGGCGTGGAGGGTAAAAGGAGATGTTCTCGAGGAGGCGAAAGCTTAACTAGCTACGATAGAGTCTCAACGATGTCTTGGCTGGTTTCGCCTCCTCCAGAAAAGATATATTCAGCTTCTGCGAATCTGAAACCCACCATTTGCTCTTGTGCCGATACTCAGACATCATGATCCCACCCACCAAGTCCTTTCGAACGCGCTCGAGAGGATTGTAAGGGTACAAGTCGTCCTCCGCAACGGAAACAGCACTCACTATAGCAGACGGTTCTAAACAATCAGCTTTGAAGGTCTACGCGAGCGTTTCCATATTCACTTCTACACCGCTCTTGTTCGTCGAAGTAAGTCGATGGGCATCTCTCGCCGGAATGCCTCCGGGCGTCTCGAAGATGCTGATCTCCATATTGAACATCAAGAACAAGAGTGCATCGAAGACCTGCTGGACAGACCTCACACACGGAAACTGCACCACCTCGTACCACGAAGCTGCAGTGGATTTTGTTCACCCTGAAGCTCTATGTTGGCTACTTCATTTCCACCTTCGCTCAGAAACGTGCATTTCAGTGAATCTGTACGTACTATTACATGCCGCAGAACACGAATGGGAGGTCGCCGCTGCCACTTTACCCTCAAGCCTAGTGCAGCAACAAACGCGACTCATTGAACACATCTTCCACGATTGATCAGGCGGTTGAAACCTCCCAGTCTCCGCTCGGCCACACATCAATGTCTTGGAGAGGGGTGAACTGGTGTGGAAGCTCGTCCACAAATGTGCTTCGTGAGATCCTGTGACTGGAGTCCTGGCGAGTAGTCACATGCTCCAAGGCTACTTCGAGAGCCTCAGGACCCTTGGACAACATGTAATCCATCTCTGCTCGCAGTTCAGAAGTCGAAATGGACACACCACATCGGCGAAACTTGGCGAAGCTGGTCCGTGTGATGACAATCCCGTCCTTGGTATCTCTGCTGAAACCCGAACCCAATTGGTACCTCTGGCAGTGTCTTCGATGGTGATGTATGCTGAAGATAGTGGTGATGTCGAGGCGGATACGATCGTCGACGTATGGATTCAGCTGGTCGTCCTCAACCGAATGAATGACAATCGTTGCTTGCTCGGAACAATCGCGTCCAGCAACAATATGACGACTGTCACCGGACGAGGCTTGATACTCGGAGAACAGAACTGCCTTGAGCTCAATGGCTCGTCCACGCGGTGTGAAGCACACACATCGGTTGTGAGCGATCCCGCTTTGGTCCAAATCTGGATGGGAGTCCACAGACTCTGTAGTAGAACTGGTTCCGATCTTCTGACAAGTGGAAACTTGGTCCAGTGTCGCCATTTCTCGAAGAACATCCAACACATCTTTGACACTTGCTGCACCATCAACTGGAATTGTCGAAAACACCGAAACACAAGCATCTCCATCGGCAGTAAAATATGATGACGACTCGTAGCGGTGAAGCAAGTCGGAGGTGAGGAAGCGCATTCGCTCGTGCAGGATCTCGCGTCCGTCTCGCAAAATGTCGACGCGCAAATCACAAAGCATCTTCACTCGAGAGGAGGCATCGCACGGTAGACGGATGGAGTAATTGAGAAGCGATCGAGAACACTGTGGCTGCTCGCGAATTCAACATCGGTTAGTTATCGGTCGCACTCAGCCAGCACCCAACGCCACGCACCAGAGACTGCGATATCGTGGACATACCACGAGCAATCCAAAGCCTCTGATGATGTGCGATCTCGCGCAGCTTGTCGTTGACAAGTCGAGACTTCGCGAGCGTCGGGAGGAGTCCAGCTCGATGGATAGCTTTCTGCATCAAGTAGTCGACGCGCGCTTCTAGCTTGGGAACTTCGAGCCTCAGCAGCGCGATCTCCATCTGCAGCCAAACAACAAACGAGTGGACAAAGAGAAGACATTACGGTTGGATTCCATTTGACGACCTTGAGGGATCCACAGCGAGAATACGCACCCTGCGTGCTGCATCTGAGCGAAGTCCCGAAACTCGGCACGACTTTGACGGTGCGAAGAGTTGCTTCGTTGGGGCGTTTCGCTTTGCCAGTGGTGTTGAGACCTCTTGTGATGTACTCGACGTCGATTCCCAGAGATGCGAGCTGAAGCCTCCGTCAACGACACGGCCGGACTGATGCGTGGGTGATATCGAATCAGTTGCCGCGGCACTCGCTCTCTCCTTGTCTTCCATGTCCGGTGCGAACTGGGAGCCGTCGACCACCACCCCGTTGAGAAGGTCGTCTAGCCACGTCAATGGCATCGCAGACGCGGCCATTGGAGCAGTGTCGTGTCCCGCGCGGATTCCGAACTGGCGGCGGTCCATTGATGGCGAATGGCACAGCAGAGAAGGATAGACCGGAACGCGACGATCAGATGTTTCTCAACGCATACACGACGAATGGGCTGTACATAGCTCAATTCTGCAAAGCACAAGTGCATGTTCACAGAGGTTCAAATCATTTGGAACTTGAGGAGCTTCTTGATGGCGAATTCTGCTTGATGGGCGATTGAGGTTTCCACAAGGATCTGGTAAGTTTTCACCATCACCCTGCAGTCTACGGGTATGATCACACCTGATATCTTGATAATCATCAATCGTGAAGGCTGCTGGGCGAAATGAAGCTCTAGAAATACAACAAAGTTTTGCACAAGGTCTACGGTAACCCGTGTAAAAGGAATTGGAAAACACGTGAAGTCGATTCAGTAAATGATAATTGATGTCACATGCCTCTCTCTCACCATCATCTAGTTGTCAAACGCCAATCTCGTGGCACCTCTGTTAAATTCGACACGTAATCTCCCTCATCACCACACACGAACACGCTACCTCTCTGTTTTCAAATCTCACGTTTGTGGCGGTCGACAGCAGAGCAAATCATATAGTTGTTCTCACGCGATCGCTGGCAGCGTGTTCATTTGATGAAACTTCAACTTCACCTAAAACTCGATTATCAGCAGTTTCGCGTGAATGAATGTGCAGCATCTAAAGTCTGAGCAGGTATCAACGATGTCTGAGACATCGAATGGCAGATACGACATTGCCTCGCGGATCAAACTAACAACACAATCACGTGATAAAAATCCAAATGCGTCATCTTCAGACCATAAACCCAACGACAACCACAAAACACTATCAGATACAACCAGGACAAGTGGTAAACAAGGCAGATATTATGATTGGTTTCGCTCAAACTTGAGTGCTTGAGCATATTGAACTGGTAGGTTTTCGAAATGACGTTCCTATCGACGAGCCAATAGATCTAAAAGTTCCTCAAGAACAGCAGGACCCTTGGACATCGCGAAGTTCATCTCCCCCCGCAGCTCTGATGCTGATATTGACACTCCACCACGATGAAGCTTGACAAAGGTAGCTCTCACAACCACAACGCCTTCGGTATTAACACTGATGCCATGAGAGCTAGCCTCGTGTCCTTGAGCATACTTTTGATGGTGAATGCTGATCACACTCGTCGCATCCAAACGCATTCGACCAGCCGTATAAGGATACAACTTGTCATCTTCAACAGGATGGATGACGATCGTTGCTTGTGCTTGTTTGTCGATTTGTCCACTCGATTCGGTACCAGCTCGATACTCGGAGAACAGAATGCCGTTGAACTCCGTAACGACTCCCGTCGGTGACCATCTCATGCCCAAGCGGTGAGCGATTCCACTTCGATCCAAGTCCGGGTGTACATCCACAGCTTCTATAATCGAACGCGGCTCCGTCGTCTTCTGACACACCAAATCCATATCTGAGGTCAGCACCGACCAAAGTGCGTCCAAGACTTGCTTGACATTCGTCGCGCCTTCGATTGGAGTTGCCGCAAACACAGATGCACACATGTCTCCCTCGGTAGTAGTGGACGATGACACTTCGTTGCATGGAAGCAAGCTGCCACTCAAGAAGTGCATTCTTTCGCGGAGAATCTCTCGTCCATCGCGCAAGATGACAGCACTCAAATCGCACAGGGTCCCCACTCGATCGGGTACCTCTCGTGGCAAGTGGATATCGTAATTGAGAAGAGTCGTCGAGCTCTGCGGGTGAATACGAGCGGAAGTACCGTAAGCAACGACACACCATTCAGCTATTGATCGCACCGAACTAAACTACAGACAACCATTGACCATCCACGTACCGCCATGTGGGACGCGACAGATAGACCACGAGTGATCCATAGCTGTTGGAGGCGAGTCAATTCGCGTAGCTTGTCATTGACGAGCTGGCGCTTGTGAAGAGAGGAATGTTCATCGGACTGGCTCACTGCTTTCTGCATCAAGTACTCAACGTACGCTTGGAGCTTGGGTACCTCGAGCTTCAGCTGCGCAATCTCCATCTACATGCAGACAACTCAGTTGAGCGATTCACCCCCAAGTCCTGTTGACCAGAGTTGGCGCGTGAATGGCGCGTACCCTACGCGACGTGTCACTTCGCACGTTTTGGAGTGTGTTTGACTTGGATGGAGGTTGGTTGCGTGGCTTGATTTGAGGGATAGTTGGTGTCGGAGGGGTTGCTTCTCCCTTGTCCAGCTCGAATCTGCTCGCTTTATACTCTTCGTGCCGCTGCATTATGGCGGCGTGGTGGTCAGCGCAGTTAGCAAATGGCTGCGCTGGTTCCAGGCCAGTGCGCTGGTTGTCATTGTCGTCCTTGATGTCGAAGTCAAGCAATAATGTATCACTATCGACAGGCACGCTGTTCAGCATGTCGTCAAGCCAAGTCAGTGACATCCAGTGTTCATCCATCGGTGGCGGTAGCAGCACTTGTCGATGTGGGGAGTGGATTTCAAACTGACACTGCCAATGTCATGATGCGTCTCATCGACTTGTTTAGTACAGTAATGCAGACTTCACGGGAGATGATCCCGTGAAGTTTTCTTTCCGCCATGTCTAGCAATTCTAGCTTGGTGCTCCGTTCTACAGAGTAATCCAAGTGATCGAAAGTACGGTACTGGTTACAGATAGTACTGTATCGATGGCTTTTCTGGTGGACACGTAATCTATGAGACTACATAATGCAGCTGACGTGCTTCATCGAGACTCAGCAAGTGGTGACAGCAGACACCGCACAGACCATCAAGAAACGATTGGCTGTCACTGCTGCACCAGTGCTATCTCTGGCTCATGAAGGGGGAAGATGGGTTTGGATTTGTCGATGGATACACTTGCGCTCACTTTCAATTGCGCTGCATCTGTGCCTGAAAAGCACCATCATTGTATAACCCCCCATCGAAATCAGAGATAGTTTCCACCGCATCCAGAAAAACATTGGCATGGCCATTGGGCGGAAGGAGCTGTTTGGCAGCAATGTGTACGAAATTGGCTGCATGGTTGTTAGAAAGCCCAGGGCAACAGAGAGAGTCGGTTATTGGCTAGCAGCATACATAACGTTTCTTTCAATCTCGTGCTGGTCTGAAAGCATGAATGTGACGGGTTCTATACATATGTCCAGCACCAGCGCTTCCTGGCGCGAAAGCACTCAGGTACTCATCTTTCTGACGACAGACTTTCAATGCATGGATCGCCGACGAACACAGCTAGGTTAGGACCAATCCTCATCTTCTCTACCAATGCACATGCCTGAGAATTTACGATAAACCGCGGAGGTTAAGATTCAAGCTAGGAAAGACACACCTTTTCATGAAGTCGAAGTGTCGTTCTTTGTGAATGATAGATTGGTCTATGCAGACTTGGAGTTTTCCGTAGTTTCAGAGCATAAAATCAGCCTGAACGAGTGCAGTGACATCATTGCGTGTAGTAAAGCTCAATATGAGAAATAGTTCTTGAAACCCAAACCACTAATGTTGAAGTTCACGAATCAACGATGCAGTTACGTATCATTGTTAGCAGATGTAATATTTCTACGCGGCATAATCAAGGAGTTGCTGGGAACGAAGCTGGTCTTGTAACTTGGGTGTGCCGCTAACTTCAATTGGTTCTTCCTCTTGCACTCCGCTAATTTAAGGCACCAAAAATGCCGCGAGATCACAGCTTCACTAAGAAACACGAAGATAAATAGTCGAAGAAATCATTATTGTATCCTTCGGACACCAAAGGCAAAGCAATCGATAGTACTGCATTCCTTGGTTTCAATATTTTTGAAACAAAAGGATAGTTTGCGACCGACAGCAAAATCGTACTCACGAGAATTAAACGCACATCAAGCCTGGGCTTCCTTCGAGCGAATAACGATATATCCAACAACTTGAAGTGAGTCTTTACACTCCAAATAAGGTTCGTGCTGCTGCGTGAGTCATCCTGGGACAGCATTTTTTGTTGGCTGAGTCCAGAGAGTCATCCCATCCGTGCAGCGGGTCTCTACAGTTTGGATTTGCCCAGTTACTACTATCAGTTTTTTTTTTTTTACGCTTTAAAGCGACTGCTTTCAGTTGTGGGAAATCCAGCCTTTCCGATAAACTTGCTGTGACATCACTAGACGAATAATACGATAGAAGTAGCTAACACAGCATTATCCCCGAAAAGGGATGCGCATCAATATCACCAACGAAATTGTGGCAGACGCCAATATGAGCCTTCGCGGACTGCTTTGCAAATCGTTAGCGAGTTAGTTCAAAACAGTCGAAGCAATTCCACGGCACAATTTGCGACAAAAGACTCTTCGGTGCTTCTCACAAATGAAATCGACAGCTCCATGGTACGATGCGAGCACTCTGCCTCCACACTCAAGCACGAAGCGCGTTCTATCAACGTGCGAGGTCTCTGTCGTAATTGGCGACGGATCTACTCGGAGTGCCATACAGAATTTGCCTTATTGTAGGCATCATCACATCTCCCCAGCGGATGATGCCATCCTCGAGCTCTTTCTTCACCTGGATGGGTACCTTAAACTGCGGCTGTGGATGCCGAACGAGACCAGCACGTTGCAACACCACGACAACCTCATCTTCGTCTTCATCTTCATCAAAACTTGATGTAGTCTTTTTGCGCTTATGCCGATGCTCAGACAACATGATCCCAGCCACCAAGTCCTTTCGAACGCGTTCGAGCGGTTTGTAAGGGTACAAGTCGTCTTCCGCAACGGAAACAGCACTCACTATAGCAGACGGCGCTTGACCGTCAGCTGCGAAGGACTGGGCGAATGTTATCATATTCATCTCAACGGTGACACCACTCTTGTCCGTCGAAATAAGTCGGTGGTTGGAGATCTTGACGTCGCTCTCCGTACTGGCGTCGTAGTCATCTCTCACCGTAATATCTCCGAGCGTCTCGGAGATGCTGATCTCCATATTGAACATCAAGAACACGAGTGCATCGAAGACCTGCTGGACAGACCTCACACACGGAAACTGCACCACCTCGTACCGAAGACAACACGAAGCGCCATCGGCGTCCTGGAACCTGTCCTCCGAGAAGTGCGGCTTGCTCAGGTCCAGATGCCGTCCCCTAGCGCTGATGTAGTCCCTCACTCGTGTAAATTGCTCGTCTTTCAGCTTCATCACCACCTCTCGGCGCTTCTCTCGGTCCATGGGGAGGTGAACATGAGCGAGCATGGGGTTCCCGTACTGGTGTTCCTGTTGGGTTGTTGGATTGTCAAATGTCGTGTAAGAGGTCGTGAAAACCCGCGAGTGGGTCATCGCTCAGCTCTCACCACGCACTGCAGCATGAGCGACTGTGTGCTCGCGAGCGCCAGCTGCTGCGCTGCGATCGCCACTCTCAGCTTCTCGTTCTGCTGCTCCGCGCTCTGGAGCGCCTCGTCCGCTTCGTCGATGGCTCCCAGACGCCTCCGAAGCACCGACAGCTGCGCCTCCAGCGCCTTCGCTTGGGTCTGGAGCGCCTGCGCCTCCTGCCGCCGCTTCTTGTACGACGCCACGCGCTTGGAAGTCGTCGCCACCATTGACGTTCACTTGAGTTTTTGCTCGAAGGTTTGAGAATGGGTTCGGTCTCAGCACAAACATGTAAATGTGCTTTGTGAGCACATTTTTAACGAATCAAATGGATGATCGATTATTTATCCTCCAATGAGAATCCGTTTGTACTATACCACCCTTGTGCGAGCGTTGCATTCAGATCGCATGCAAGTTCACCTGATCTTCAGGGCAGGACACGGCAAAACGACATTTAAACCAATTCAATCATCTCGACCTGTTGCGCAAAGTGCTCTGCAAAACGTCGAGTATCTTTGCTTTGTTCCGATCAATCCGAAACATCTCGACCCGTCGCCGTTCGTCTTTTCCAAGTCGGTTTCAGCTCTCCTGAACGGGTGGGGTGCCTGACCAAAAAATCTTTGGCTGCCTGATCGGTTTAGACTCAATATACGCCACCCGCACTTCATTTCTCCAAGCAGAGCCTCGCATCGATTATGAACAATCCACTTGTTGGCTTTTGTTGTACTCCTGGAGATTCACCAAGAGACGAGCTTGTTTGGAGCACTGGCAGCCACGATCTTGCAGATTTGCTGGACCTGGTCAATTCCACCTGTGAGCGTGACCATGACGAGCTGGCGTCAGCATTCCCGGGATTTGAGCTGCCGCATTCGTTAAAATCCAAAACGCGCGGTCTGTCTGGGTTTGATTGCGCGTCGAGAGTGGGGTCGAAAGCAATCGGAAGCTCGAATAAAGAAACTCCGCGAAAAAGAGACTTGACTGGGAAGAAGCCATCAACTCGTAAAGTGTGTCAGGATGCTGACAATGCAATCAGAGTGCGAACATACACAGCACGCAAGGTGAGCTACTGTATTTGCTTGGGCAAAAATTACGCTAAGCATAACTAACTCTCAGCAATCTCGGCAAACAGAATGAGATCATATCTCTGCGCGATCAAATTCCAGTGCTGGAGTCGTATGTAGAGTATCTGAAACACCACGCTGCACGGGCGACCAATGAAGCCAGCTCTACTGACAAGCTGCGGCTTATCAACTCTAGCCTTCGCACTACAGCTCGAAATCAGGCAGTATTGCTGGCTGTTGTGAAGTCGGCAACCACACAAATGTCGGTACGTACGCTATACTATACATTCTTCCATTATCCTCCACAGCGTCATTCTCAATGATTTCTCGACCGCCAGCAGCTCCATAAAGACAAATTTGTGTTGCTCGACTCGTTCCTCCACTTGGAAGCGGACCGCGAAGCTAGAATCGAGACACTCCGCAACTTCAAGTCTTCTCTCATCCGAAATGCTAAGCTACACACACAAGCACGGAGCCAACACATCGACCTCGCCATTCCATCCACCGAAACCCACAGCTACGTCTCTCCGTCTGGACACTACTGCATGCAAAAGTTCGTGACGATGCCACTGGATGGCGTGTCGGATGTCCGTCAAGTATACGACAAGCTCAAGTACTTTTTGGGTCGCCTTGAGGTGTTGATGTCGGAGAAGACGGGGGACGTCACGGTCTGTGAGGAGGTGGTCCGAGTCGATAACAAGGACAGCGACGACAGCATCGTACAGCACCACTTGCTTCGATCGACGCCGATCGGATACCAGGTGCAGTCGAACGAGGTCACATTCGAGTCTTTCGAGGAGCGCGATGACGAGTTTGGCGATGGTCGCGCGCTGGGTGTGATTGTGGTCCGTTCCGTCGACAAAGACGACTCGTTCGCGTACACACCTGAAAGGAATCTTCGTCAAGACTTGACGTCGGTGTTTACAGTGCGGTCGTTGAAGCGGTCATTGGCGCCTGGTAAGAAGTGTTCGGGCTCGGTCTCGGGTTCGCAGAGTTGTGGTGGCGGTGGTGTGGTGGTGACTCGTTGCTGCTTGCACAAGCTTCACAGCAGTTCCTTGCGCGTGTCTCGGGTGGATCTGGAGGATACGTTGGAGGAATTGGCTCGACGTGGAGACGTGTTGCTGAAATCCGTCCGTCGGTCTCTGGATCCTTCTTCTGGTTGCAAGTGAGCTTCGTGTGAAATCGCTGTCGCGATGAAATAAAGCCCCTTCGACTTCTTGTCGCCAATCCCCTGCTCCCAGAGCTCTGCTGCCGTCTAGAGTAGCAAGCCATCACCACTCGATGTTGAAGGGCGCTTCAACTCTGCATTTCAGCCAATCGTGTTCCTCTCCCTCCATTTCCGCCAATCAAATCGCGACCCTCGTTGTCAGGTAATAACTCGTGTCTTTGCGCCCCATTCCCCGATTGTCCCAGCCAAGCCAAGCCAAGCCAAGCCAAGCCCATCGGCCAAGTCGGCCGCCTCGCCCGCCTTCGTGTGCCTCCCCCGCCGCTCCGAGCGCCGCCAGCGCCTCACCGTCTCCACCCCGCTCATCTGCTGCGTCTCCGCGTGCCAACGAGCCCTCTCCCGCCCTCCAGCGACGCCCACAGGCCGAGAAAAGGCGAGAAGATGCACGTGATCGACCGCAGCCGCTTCCGCCACCTGGCGGGCGGCTCGACGCCCTTCGAGCGACCTGCAGCGCGCTACAAGCGCTTGAGCGCGCGTGGATCGACCGTCCCGCTGCTCGTGGACCCCGTGGAGCTCGCGTGCAGCGTGGACGACCGCGACATGGCCGCGCTGCTGCAGTTTATCGACGCGTCGGACCCGCTCGTGGTGGAGGAGGAGCCGAGCTCGCCGGGCTGTGAGCTGCTCACGTGGGACGCGCCAAGGCTGAAGAAGCAGCAGGAGAGCCCCCAGTCGGTTGAGAAGACGGGGTTGGTGGTGCTCGAGGGCTGCTCGGCCCCTCGCGTGGTTGGAGCGAAGCGTGCGGCGTCGGCGCTGGACTCGTGTGGCAAGACGCGCACGTACACGGCGAGGAAGACAGAGATTCAGGACCTGCTGGCGGAGATCCCGCTGCTCAAGGCGTACATTGACCACCTCCAGCAGCAGGCGGCGACCGCCACGAACCAGGTCAACTCGATCGCGAAGCAGCAGCTCATTAACGACGGCCTTCGAGATACAGCGCGCAAGCAGGAAGCGGAGATGCTCAAGGCGCACTCTGCGGTTACACAGTACTCGACAAAGCAGGACTCGTTGGTGTTGCTCGACTCGTTCCTCCACTTGGAAGCGGACCGCGAAGCTAGGATCGAGACACTCCGCAACTTCAAGTCTTCTCTCATCCGAAATGCTAAGCTTCACACACAAGCACGGAGCCAACACATCGACCTCGCCATTCCATCCACCGAAACCCACAGCTACGTCTCTCCGTCTGGACACTACTGCATGCAAAAGTTCGTGACGATGCCACTGGATGGCGTGTCGGATGTCCGTCAAGTATACGACAAGCTCAAGTACTTTTTGGGTCGCCTTGAGGTGTTGATGTCGGAGAAGACGGGGGACGTCACGGTCTGTGAGGAGGTGGTCCGAGTCGATAACAAGGACAGCGACGACAGCATCGTACAGCACCACTTGCTTCGATCGACGCCGATCGGATACCAGGTGCAGTCGAACGAGGTCACATTCGAGTCTTTCGAGGAGCGCGATGACGAGTTTGGCGATGGTCGCGCGCTGGGTGTGATTGTGGTCCGTTCCGTCGACAAAGACGACTCGTTCACATACACGCCTGAAAGGAATCTTCGTCAAGACTTGACGTCGGTGTTTACAGTGCGGTCGTTGAAGCGGTCATTGGCGCCTGGTAAGAAGTGTTCAGGCTCGGTCTCGGGTTCGCAGAGTTGTGGTGGCGGTGGTGTGGTGGTGACTCGTTGCTGCTTGCACAAGCTTCACAGCAGTTCCTTGCGCGTGTCTCAGATGGATATGGAGGATACGCTGGAGGAATTGGCTCGACGTGGAGACGTGCTTCTGAGAGCGGTTCGGAACTCTTGCTACCGCCCGCGTCCAATGAAAAAGCGTCGTGTTGCAACTGAGGACAAGGGGTTCAGTGCCGTATGTGCTTTGTGATACTCAGTAGTCGAGTGGTTGCTTGGAACCTTCGAGTGCAGTGATGAGTGGCGAGCGATTGAATGCAAAACAACTTTATTCAAGGAGCGTTATGCATCGAATCGTCTTGGCGAACTCAAGACCGCAAAGAAAAGCAAGTTGAGACGGATCGCATCACGAGCGTGATCTTCCCCTTGGATCACTCTCTCATTTTCAGTGCTCGCTGACCAATCATGGCGTTGGCTTCTTTTCGCTAGCGACCAAGTCGTCGACTGAAGCTTGGACCGTGTCAAAGAGCAGGTTGCCGTCGGCCGCCATTCGGTTGCACGTCTCGCGCAGCTGGCGGGTAGTCACGGGCTCATCACCAGGATGAAGGGTGAAGAAGCTGTGCCGCGTGATCACTACCGCATTGTGGCGGCGAGCCTCGCTGCTTCGCTTCTTTTTACTCGTCCCCGCGTGCTTGATGCTGTCGCTGGCGTAGGTCTTTACCACCAGCGCTGACGCGACGTCGCACCGAAGTCGGCTCTCCGGTGAGTTCGGGAAGAGCTCGTCCTTTCCGACGGAATTGATGGCGATCACACCAACTTCACGGCTGTCCGACTCGTCATCGTCATCCAGGAAGTGTGAAGACACGATTATGTTTGACTCGGCCTTGAGACCATCGGAAACGGCTCGCACCATTCGATTCTGGCTGACAGTGACCTCCCCATCAATGAGGAGCTCGCTGGACTCCTCTTGCATTGTGGCGTCCCCAGTTCCCTCGGTTATCATGGCGTCCATGTGTGCCGTGTAGAAAAGCAACGCGTCCAACACTTGCTTGACGGTCGCTGATCCTCGGATAGGGAAGACGCAGAACTTCTCGACGCACCATGCGTCCGACTCTGACGACGGGCATGGGAACGACGCAAGTTCCGAGCACTGGATGTCGTGGTCGACAAAGGCAGTCCGCTCGCGCATGAACCGCTTCGCGTCACGAAGGATCTTCGGAGCGAGGGCTGCGACGGTCGCCACTCGCTTGGCGTTGTCGCGGGGCAGCTGAATGAACGCATCCATCGGCACCATCCGCTCCTGGCGTGTCTACACATCCGGCAGGAACGCGTAAACAGCACAGCACACGTGTACAAAGCAAAAAATCCGTGAGTTTACGCGTTCCGAAGGACGACGCTCATGATCACGTCTATCCCGGCCCAAGGGCGGACGTTGAAGATGATCGAGTGCGAGCATGGAAAATCCAGAGCCACGTACCCGAAACAGCGACAGAGCCGACTGCAGACGAGCGAGCGTGAGCTGCTGCCGGTGGACGCTTTCGCGCAGCGTCGAGTTGATGAGCCGCGTCTTCTGAAGCGAGTCGTTGTGGTTGTGTGCCTTGGCCGCTTGGTGCTTGAGGAACTCGACGTACCCTTCGAGGTGCGGCAGCTCCTTCATGAGGCGGGCGATCTCCATCTGTAGTAATTTGAAAGAAGCATTGATAAGTTGGCTGTGAAGTATGTTAGTGCTGAGGTCGTGTCCCCCTACCTTTCGAGCCGTGTAGGTCCGAACTCGAGTTGAGGATTGGGCAGCCGCCTGGGTCTTGGTGTCGACAGTAGTCCCCGAAACAGCATCAGCATCTTGGTCGCCCGACTCTTCGACATCTTCGTTATCTTTGACTCGGACTGCAGCAGCTTGCTGGGACGCTCGGTGCTGCTCGAGCCCCGTGTCCAGAGCCTGCAGCAGTTCCACGAGTTGGTCGTTGGGCAGCTCGTCGAGAGGAGGGATCCCTTCGGCTTCACTGAGATGAAGCAGAGGCAAGAGCTCCGAGAAGTCGAGGGCGTTGGGGTCGAGGCCGCTCATGGTCGTTGGAGAAGTGGAGGGTTTGGTTGGTTGGTGTAAAAGTTGGCAAATTGATCTGTGCCGCCGGATGGATCGGCGAAATTTTTTGGTCCTGTAGTTCACACTGTCCAACCTACCATCACAGAGTGCAGAGAACATGGGCGACACCCTCTCGTGGGCAAGGGGCAACACGAAACGAGACGCCGGACCCATGTTTTCGTCCGTGATTGCCGCCTCTTGCGTCCGTGATCAGATCATCCGTGAACCGGTTGCGTCGGCTCGTCATTTGAAGATCAGCTCATACGTCAACCGGTTGCGGTGCCCGAGGGCTGCGATGGGTTCATGTTCTACCCAATCGTGCAGTAATCCTGGGCTGCAACTGGATCATGACGAACTGTTCGTTCACGTAAAGAGCGATGTCGCAGTCCGGTGGCACACACGTGGCACCGATCCGTTCACGTGAACAGCTTGCACCGCGAGACTCTCTCCAACTTCTCAGGTAGACACTTGAAGACGTCCCACGCCGACTGCGATCCATGTTTTTCGGTATGATATGGCTCTGCACCGCTCCGGACAGTCACTTCCTCAGCTCATCTAGTCAGTTGACGTGCAGAACACTTCGTTCATAGTCCGCGTGTCGGGGTGATTCGGTTTCAGCTTGAAGGCACGCGTTGTCGACCGCGAACAAATGACTATTTGAAATCAGAGGCTCCTCTCCTTTCGAACGGAGGGAGGAACGTGGACGCCAGGAACAGTGGATGCAGGGGGCGCACACGCACCGCTCTGTTCTGAAATCTGAAAACGGAGCGTGTAAAACGTAAAGAAGCCAGCAGGAAGGCTCGTGTTGATGCCAGACTCGGCTCTTGAGAGATTAGCGATCTTCAAGCGAGCCGAGCTGCCTGGTGAGTTGAAGCAGCTTCTTGGAAGCAGCGCCACGCAGGCCGCGTCGGTCTCCTGACGGGAGTGGGACGGTACCGTGGCCGACACGGCGTCGCTGCATAACGCCCGCTTCGCGACGTCCGGCGGAGATTCAAGTGAAAAACCATGCGTTTCATCCAATCATCGTGCAGAGACCGGCCTCGTCACGGGTCTGCGATACGCAATACAAAAAACCCGTCAACAGCGGCGCCCTCACGCGACACCACGCTGCGTTCGTCGTCAACTTAAACAGCCTCCTCACATAAATCCTCCCCCATACAAAACCTCAACCAAAAGTATCCAAACGTATACTTAAACCCCCCATCCATCTCCCCCCACCGCACCCGACGGAAAAATGCGCGCACATGGGGAGCGGCTTTAAAATACGCCACGGTACACCCACCACCGAGGGGGATGGGCGGCCGCGAGCAGCTCCACGACGCCCCACAGCAATCAAAGCGCCGAATAATCCGCGACAATTGCGCGTTCGATGACGATGGCGTTGGCTCCTGCAGCTTTTTGGCCAGGCGCGAGTCGACTCTCCGTCTCATTCCTCGATCCTCCGGCTGGGCGTCAAGAGCTCGCTCGAGTCGTCGGTTTGAAATCGCAATGGCGCTCGAGATGGAGGCGCTCGGGCTCGACGCCATGGCGCTGCTCGAGGACACGGACGGCTCCAACAGCGACGTCGACAGCGTGCTCGACGCCGTGGGGCTGCTGCGGCCGTCGGACCTCGACGCGTGCATGCTCGAGCCCGACTCGCCGCTCGGCGGACTCGTGCTGGCCGACCAGTGGGCGCTCGCGGGCGACGACTGGACGCGCAAGCGCCCCAGCGACGCCAAGGACCGCAAGCCCAGCAAGAAGACCAAGGTCGCCAAGGACGCCAAGCTCGCGGCTGCAGCTGCGTCGCCACAGCCGCTGAGGATGAGGACCTACACGGCGCGCAAGGTCGGTGGCACGCGCCATGATGAACGAGGTGGGACAAGCGAGGACTGACGCGCTTGTGCTCGACGTGCAGAACGAGATCGAGCGACTCACGGCCGAGCTCCCGCAGCTCGAGGCGTACGTCGACTACCTCAAGCAGCAGGCCGTGCGCCAGAGCGGCAGGCAGTCGTCGACAGACAAGCAGCGGCTCGTCAACTCCAAGCTGCGCGAGTTCGCGCACCACCAGCACTTCTCAGTCGCGCGCATGCAGTCGGCCATGTCTCGCTACGCGGTGCGTCAAGCTCAACTTGCATGCACGCCACGTTGCGATGCGGTGCTGACAGAATTTCGTGTTGCTGCTTGCAGTCCCAGCAATCGCAGATGCTGCCGCTCGACCGAGCGATCTATCTCCCAAAGGATATTGGCGGACGTGCCAAGGTGCTGTCGGGACTTCGGAGCCGCGTGCTGCGAGACGCCCGGGCGTACATGAAGGAGCGCACGGCGTATTTGGATCTTGACACGCTACCTATCCATGAGCAATCCTCGTTCATGATGCCGGAGGGCCATGCTTGTGCAAGCGACCTCGCGGTCGTGCGACTAGAAGGCACGACGAGCGTCAAGGCGGTGTACGACGCGACGCGAGTCATGCTCTCCAAGCAGGACGAGATCTTCTCGGAGGTTATTGGCGATTGCACGGTCTGCGAGGCGCTGGATGTTGTCCCGGATCTGCAGAAGCGTGGGATCACGCACCATCGACTCGTGTGCTCGGCTCCTGGCGGGCTGCTGGTTGAATCGAACGCGGTTTTCTACGGAGAGTACCGCCCGCACGAGGGTGGTGTCGGCGAAGACGGCTCCAATGAGACCCCCGAGCACGCTACCATCGTTCTTCACACGGTCGAGAAGGACGAGCTGCACCCGTATCTGACCGACCAGCAGCTGCGAATGGATGTTACGTCTATCCTAAGCATCCAGACAAGGAGGCGATTGCCCGATGCCCGCACGGCATCTTCAAGCGGGAGCGATAGCAAAGAGGAGGTGGTGATTGTGCGGAGCAGCTTCGTCAAGCTACATCGCACTGAGTTGGCGGTGTCACCGGCGGAGATGCGGCTCACGCGAGACCGGCTGATGCAGCAGGGAAGTGTGTTAGTGGAGTCTGTGGCAAATCTGCTGGCACGGCAAGCATGAAGTTTGTAATGATAGTCATGTATTTGAGTATGCAAGTTGGAAGTGCCAGGTCATGACAAGCACCATCTACACGGCATGAAGACTCTTCGGCGAGTGAGCGAAAGATTCGGCTCGAGCTATGTGTAATGAGACCCGTGCGTAAGGAATGTGAAAACACAGCAAATATATGTCAGTGACAATACTTATCACCTCGTGTGTGGTGCCGAGTCTAGAATTTCAGCGAACAGCTGATTCACTCACGATTCGTGTCTTCACCACATCTCTCGATACACAGACGACGCGGTTTCGACAGTGTACTTGAAGTACAAGTTTGAGAGATCTCTACGGCATCTTTGCAAATCTTTGCCACGAATGCGTCAGCACCGAGTCCACCCATGTCATCTGGGTGTTGAAATGGGCAGTCGTACAAAACTTGAAGCCATTGTTTCGATGCAAGTGTAATCACCCATGTCGATACAGCTCGTCCTCATCGACGAGTGTGGCGAATGAAACAGAATCGGAGAATAAACACAACAGTACCACACTGCATCGAGGCTATTTCGTTCAAAAAGCAGCAAGTATTGCATGTTCGTGTTGGAGAGTCAAAGGGATGCTAGTATTTTTCTAGTTTCCTCCATCGATTCGTCGGGAGTTTACCAAGTAAAAAGCAATGACCAAAGCACCACCAAGTGGTTGAGGTCCAGTTGATATTCTGGCGCCATTGAACGACCTGCTAAGATTGGATGTACAGTGCTACCATTGCAATCGTCACAATCGTGGCATTGTATCTTTGTTGACTTGCGACCCACAACACTAATTGTAATCTGCAGATGGGTCAAGCTTATGCGGCATGACGTCGGTCGATCGTCCCTCTGACGATTTTCATCGGCCGACACCGTCTTGCTGAAAAGAGGTATGACGCGAGTTCCAGAGAACCGCATAGCTCTACGGCGCCTTCGAGATTTGCGCTGGTCGCAGAGGCACCACTGTGCGCTGATGCGGTTTTTTTGTCGCGCAACGCCCAATCTTCAACACACAGATACTTTGCTTGTGGCCGAGGAAAGTACTGCAGCTTCTTCATCAGTTCGGCTAAGCATGATGAGAGCAAAGTTAGTCCTTGTTTCATAAATGAACCACAAGGTACTAATTGTTGTCAGCTGTTGTTCACGCGCCGGAAAAGCGTTATTCCTGTGAATTTGTTGAGCAAAATTGCTGTCCAAAAGGCAGGTTTTCAGGATCATGATACACTAGGCATCAAGAAGATTGTGGGGCAACTGCAGCACAATCATACATTACAAAAACACAAAGTGCGACTTGGATTCTCTCATCTTGATTTGTGCTCATTTGCATTGTGCTTGAAGGCACACCGGTGACCTGAATGTGAACAATAAGTCTGCAATTTTGGTGTTCCGCGCAAACGACGAGCAAAACCTCAGAGGGTGTCGTCAGCTGATACAATTCTCAGACAAGTGTTTTACGAATGTTTCCAGACCGAGCGAATATCTATACGCGATCGTAGCAAATCCTTACTTCGAATGCGTCAACAATTGAGTGAACCACTGCATCCAGACCTTTGTATGGCAACGGTAACGAGACAAATCAACGTTAGTGCGCTACAATTGACCATCACCTGACGAGTCTGTACATAGTGACGAGTCGGGAGGGGAAAAGCGCGCACACACTGAATTACATCGTGATTCATCCGTTGCTACCCAACAGGGAAAGGCACTACGGGTGTCGATCGATGATAGACGAGCGTGATTTGTGGTGCCGGCTTTCCGACCCAATACCTTTCGATGTGCTGTGGCTGTTTGCTTGAGTTTCCATCAGTCGCGAATAATCCAAGTGGTGAACAAGACATGATCAAGCCCGTCTCCTTTCCAGATATCAGCCTCGATATCGTGTCGGAACCGATATTGCTGCGGAGCGATATCTTTCCCGATGCCTTGAAGACCAAAGCTCTATCAAATTGCCGAGATACAGGCAAGTGGAGGTCCAAGAGTTCGTCAGATCAAAGCGTCAGCAAAAAGACGAAAACTGCTGCACATTTGAGACCGACTGGATCGGCAGCACCAGCACAATATCCAGAGAGAATGCGAACCGCAAAAGCACGACGAGTAAGCCATTTGATCTTCGATCACTTGAATACGTGGCATCTACGTTCATCTAATGAGTTATGCTGCAGGTTGAAATCATGAAGCTACGTTCACAACTTCCAGGGCTTGAGGCTCAACTAGACTACTTGAGGGCAAAGTTAGCGGGCCACAAAACGCCAGCTGAGAAGTCGAAGCTGGTCAATTCCAGTATGCGCGAGTTCTCGTTCACTCAAGAGCTTGTGATTGCACGGATGCACTCAGCAATCTCTCAGTTCTCGGTGAGTGATTACAGTTGTTACTTTTTTCTATGAAAGTCACTGACATCAATTGGCAAGCTCGGACAGCCGCGGATGCTACCGTTGGATCGCTCGATTTATCTTCCGAAGGGAATTAGTTCTAGAATCATGCTGCTCTCGAGTCTGCAAAATGAGTTGCTGGGAGAGGCAGCCCGTATTATGAAGGAGAGAACGAGCTTCATCGAGCTGGACATGCTTCCGATCTGCGAAGAAACCTCGTACATGACACCAGAAGGCCACGCATGCATGTATGAGTTTGCGGTCGACCAACTAGAGGACGTGAACAGTGTAGATGCTGCGTATGAAGCCGCACAAGAGACGCTGTTGAAACTAGACGAACATATCACGGATGCTACTGGTGACTGTACATTTTGCGAGACACTCGACGCATTTCCAGAGCTACAGAAGCGCAACATCAACCATCAGAGACGCCTTTGTTCGGCTCCAGGTGGACTCCTACTTGAGACAAACGGAGTGTGTTATGGTGAGTATCCTGCTCGTGACTTGACGAGTGAATCAGAAGCCGTTGCGACCATTCTTCTACACACCGTCGAGAGTGACGCATTGTATCCATACCAAGCGGATCAGCAACTCCGTCTCGATGTTGCGTTCATCATCAGCCTTCAAAAGAGAAGGCGAGCAGTACCTATTGGCATGCGGTCGATGAAGACCAGCAAATACCAAGACGGGGTCATGATTGCTCGGAGTAGCTTCATGAAACTTCATCACACCGATCTCGCGATATCACCAAGAGAGATGCGGTTGGCGCTGAATCGGATGATGCAGCAAGGGCACTTGTTTGTTGAGATGACTGCGACTCTTTTGGCAAAACAAAGGAGGCAGGTGTAAACCTCTTAATTTGGAAAGACAAGTTCAGACATTTGTTATCGCATGGAAGCTGTACGAATACACAGAAACAAATTCTATCTCAATTTCCATACCATTGTGCTTATGATTGAAGGCGACAACCAGATAAGTAGTGAGACTCTTTCTAGTGCAAAAACTGAGAGCAAGACTGAGCAAAAGACAGAGACTTCTCAGGGAAAAAAAAAAAAGATTGCAAATTTTCCGGCGTTTATAGGAAGCTCCTTTCGATGTGACAGGGGAGTGCCGCGCTGCAACTTTTAGTTTCGGATACGTTTTCCGCTTACCGCGATGATCTAAAGTGAATCGGGGAGATTTTCAATATTCTAAGCCTAAGAAATTGCGACCATCTTACTCAATTGGTGAAGCAAAGGGTCCTCTGGTCTATTTGTTTAGAAGACTGGAAACAACACTAACGCAATTTTTTATTGACGGTCCAGCCTAACTAGGCTTGTGGTTCGAGAGTATGTACAGTTGGCGAGAGAAATCTGTCCATTGCCAGAGTATCAGATATTTACCACCTATCTTGACACCAAACACGGAATGACTATTATTCGTTCAGATCCGGACAACAAGCTTCATACGTATCGACTAAGTTTCAACTCAATCCAGCGATGACTCTATGTGATACGAGCGCTAGCGTATTGCGCGATGAACGTGAGATTCTCCGCGAAAGAATGCACTTCTTGAGTGGCAGCTTGCTTCCATGCAACGAAGTGTCGTCGTCCACTACTACCGAGGGAGACATGTGTGCATCTGTGTTTGCGGCAACTCCAATCGAAGGCTCGACGAAAGTCAAGCAAGTCTTGGACGCACTTTGGTCGGTGCTGACCTCAGACATGGATTTGGTGTGTCAGAAGACGACGGGGCCGCGTTCGATTATAGAAGCTGTGGATGCACACCCGGACTTGGATCGAAGTGGAATCGCTCACCGCTTGAGCATGAGATGGTCACCGACGGGAGTCGTCACGGAGTTCAACGGCATTCTGTTCTCCGAGTATCGAGCTGGTACCGAATCGAG
Source organism: Phytopythium helicoides (assembly GCA_024867545.1). Taxonomy (NCBI): domain Eukaryota; phylum Oomycota; class Peronosporomycetes; order Pythiales; family Pythiaceae; genus Phytopythium; species Phytopythium helicoides. The sequence goes on along the minus strand of JANFNE010000061.1, from coordinate 11,254 downwards.
TGGACAAATCGACAAACAAGCACAAGCAACGATCGTCATCCATCCTGTTGAAGATGACAAGTTGTATCCTTATACGGCTGGTCGAATGCACTTGGATGCGAGGAGTGTGATCAGCATTCACCATCAAAAGTTCTCGCAAGGATGCGAACCAAGATTCTCGCGCAATAGCACCGATAGAACTGAGGGAATCGTGGTTCTAAGAATCACCTTCATCAACACGTTAATTAAGTCATTGACATGAACGATTACTGTACAAATCGAAGCGGTAGAATTGTCATCAAGCCTGATTGACAAATGTCTTGACAGAAACACATTGATGATACCAGTCGTGAATGTTGAGCTATGCTTTTACATTGTATCTATACATTAATCGCTATGTTGGGATGTGGTTCAGGAATGTTCCGTGCAGCGACACCTTTGTACTCTTCCGCCACTGATGCTCGTTTTGTCGCAACCATGTCACCGACTGATCAGTGTTTGAAGTGAGGTGTACGTGCCTATTTTGTGCACTCTCTAGTGGGGAGTGAAACCATGCGAAAGCGTTTGTTTGCTTGGTTTTGCGGGGGTGGGAATAAACATCAAACATCTAGCCCAAGAGGTCAGCATTCACATTTCGACCCGTCTACAAGGTCGGTCAAGGCTGATGAGGTGATTGTGAGCACCGTCAGCCAATCAATTCGACCACTGGTCGACATTCGAGTGCGTTAGCGTCGCTATCGTTGGCTTGTTGTCTATCCAGCCAGATCACACAAACGACACAAGCCATTTAACTATGAAAGTTGCAGATGCATATAGAATCGATTGAGTAATGTACTGTAGCCTCATGTCGATTGAACGTAACTGTGCGCAAAAGCACACTACACAAGCAGCTGGGTGAGTCACGTTCGCACGCAAACTGGTACACATCACTGTTGATCATCGACAACGTGAAACACGTAGGACAGTATGCGCACTGTTGATGTAGCCCATGGGGATTACGTGTTGAATTGCTTGAACTGCAACTGATGTGCCGCTGAGATTTGAATTTCAAATTTTTTCGTGGCTATCTGTAGTTCGTCAAAGCGATGGACGCAAACTAAAAGTGTTTAACATCGTGAACGAGGTGTTTTTCAGGAGGATGGTGGTGGTTCTGTGCGATTGGAAGCTCAGTTCTACCTTCTTCCTACCAGTTTCCTCTCCTGCTTTTGCCTCCAACGATGCATTTGCCTCCAATGATAGCTTCCAGCACGATATAAGGGAGATCTCGGTCATCGAACTGACTTCTGTACTGTATTCCAAAATCAGCTCGTATCGATTTGACCTGCAACCACGTAGATGCGATCACCCATCGTGGACTCACACTGCAACACACGGTGACGTTGGCCACTGAGATCATCTGTTGTGACTACAGTTGTGAATGCTCAGTGCGATATCTGTGTGATGGGAAGATGCCGAAGAGATTTGGAGGTAGCGCCTGATGAAAGCATACAAACCAGATCCGCCAGTGGGATCAACGCAAATCAATGCGGAGCAGAGCGTGAGCGTTCGATGACTTTCCGTGCAGGGATACGCACCCTGTCGTGATCGCAACCATCGAGAACGACAGAGACGAGCCAATGATCTCGTTGTGAGGTTGCCGTGGTTCCGGCACGGCCATTTCGGCCGTCAGTTTCGAACTTGCGCGGGACGCAACACTGCTCCGATGACCGAGTCCGTGCTGCCGCTGGCTTGGCTTGACGAGCTTCTCAGTGGAGAGCCCCTTGATATCTCCCAAATCGACCTGGGCTTTAAAGCAGAAGCGAGCGTGAGCCCACTGCGAGCTGATTCTTCGCCCATTCATGATTTCGGTCGCTTCGATGATGAAGGCTGCTTTGACGGACAGTCCAGAGAATTGGCGTTAAGCGTTTTCCAGCACGAACCAGCACCGCTGGCAAAGCGCACCACTCTGTGCTCTCGACCGCGATCGAAGCAGCGCTCGAAATCGTCAAAGACACGCCATGAGCACGGCGTTCGAACTGATGTAGCACGAAGGGTACGTCTCGCTACCATGATTTCGGTGTTGGCGAAATGGAAACTGACTGCCCTCGCACGGTGCTCACTTTGGCTTGTTTTGGCTGTAGATAGAGATTGCTGAGCTGAAGCTCGAGTTGCCCAAGCTGGAAGCGCGCATCGACTATTTGATGCAGAAAGCCGTGTGTCGAGCCGGGAGTCTCACAACTCTCGGCAAGTGTCGGCTCGTCAACGACAGGCTGCGCAAGCTAGTACATCGTCAGCGGCTCTGGATTGCTCGCGGTATGTCCGCTATATCTCATTATCCGGTGCGTAATGCGATGTGTTGATAATTGAAGCGTAGGAAATAGCTAACCGAGCCTCGTATCGTGACTGCAGCCCCAATGCGCTCAGCCTCTGCTCGGTTACTCCATCCATCTTCCTCTCGACACTGCTTCTCGAGTAAAGACGCTTTGCGATTTACGCGCTGATATTTTGCGGGAAGGACGTGAGGTCTTGCATGAGCGCATGCGTTTCCTCCGCTCGGGCTTCCTTCCCCGTTATGAGGTGTCGTCGCACGCTACCGACGAGGGAAATGCTTGTGCTTTAGTGTTCGCGACGACTCCAGTTGAAGGCGTCTCAAGCGTGAAAGACGTTTTGGATGTGCTGCGCGAAGTTCTGACTACAGATCAAGCTGTCATCTGCCAGAAGACTGGAGCCGGTTTAATTGCGGGTCCTGTGGATTCGCACCCACAATTGGGCCTCAGTGGAATTGCTCATCGTCGTTGCGTGCGTTTAAGATCAAGTGGGCAAGTGATTGAGCTCAAGGGAGCTCTTTTCTCCGAGTATCAAGCCTCGAGCACAGATTGCCGACGCACCATTGCTAGTCGCAAATGTTCCGAACAAGCAACAATTATTATTCACTCTGTAGAGCACGACCAGCTGCATCCACATACGAGCGGTTGGATGCGCCTGGACATGACCACCATTATCAGCATCCATCATCACCGGAGACATTCTGAGAGATATCAGCTGGAGCCCAGTTGTACCAGAGACTCTAAGGACGGCGTCGTAATTGTGCGAACCGGCTTTTTCAAGCTTCGCCGATGCGGGGTATCATTTTCTGCGTCGGGAGTACGAGCGGAGTTGGATGACTCCGTATCAAAGATAGACGAAGCAGTTGAAGTTGCCTTGGGGCTTTTGAACTCGCGCCAGTGATCGCCTTACGAGAGCCCGTAAAATAGTTGAATGGACACCTTCCCAAGCCAGTTCAGACTTTAACGGGTGGGCGAGGGGGAGAGAAAATCAGTTGCCTATTACATGTATCTTAGATCCTGCCAAACTCCATGTAACTAAAGCACGGTTCTGTGCGCCGTTCACACAAACTCACCAGAGAATAATACCATACTCAAATCGGCGAGGAGTTAGCTGTGGAGTAGAACGAGAAGCCGAGATTGGCGATCGCAGCGCAGCAGCTGGCGCTCGCGAGCACCCAGTCGCTCATGCTGCAGTGCGTGGTGAGAGCTGAGCGATGACCCACTCGCGGGTTTTCACGACCTCTTACACAACATTTGACAATCCAACAACCCAACAGGAACACCAGTACGGGAACCCCATGCTCGCTCATGTTCACCTCCCCATGGACCGAGAGAAGCGCCGAGAGGTGGTGATGAAGCTGAAAGACGAGCAATTTACACGAGTGAGGGACTACATCAGCGCGAGGGGACGGCATCTGGACCTGAGCAAGCCACACTTCTCGGAGGACAGGTTCCAGGATGTCGATGGCGCTTCGTGTTGTCTTCGGTACGAGGTGGTGCAGTTTCCGTGTGTGAGGTCTGTCCAGCAGGTCTTCGATGCACTCGTGTTTTTGATGTTCAATATGGAGATCAGCATCTCCGAGACGCTCGGAGATATTATGGTGAGAGATAACTACGACGCCAGCACGGATAGTGACGTCAAGATCTCCAACCACCGACTTATTTCGACGGACAAGAGTGGTGTCGCCGTTGAGATGAACGTGGTTTCATTCGGACAGTGCTTCACTTGTGAAGGTCAGATGCCGTATGCTATCGGGTCTGTGATTTCCGTTGCGGAGGACGACTTGTACCCTTACAAACCGGCTCGAACGCGTTCGAGAAGAGTGGTGGCTGGGATCATGCTGTGTGAATATCGGCATAAGCGCAAAGGAAGTGTAGAAAGTTGTGATGAAGATGAAGACGAGGTTGTCGTGGTATTGCTACGTGCAGGTCTCGTTCAGCACCCACAACTGTAGTTCAAGATATCTATTCATGTGAAAAAAAAAAAAAAGATCAAGGAGATGATATTTCCCGTTGGAGTTTTCAAGACTAATGCAAGCTCTGTAAGGTACTTCAAATCGATCTGTCGCCCATCCGGATAAGGATCTCACTCGTCGAAAGAGTTGATTCTAGCAGGACATCGGTGGCTAATATACCACGCCAACTTGTCGGTTTAGAGTATCAAAGAGGTCTTCAAATCACATTTGACGGTGTCGTTTCGAATGTTTTGAAGCACCTCAAAACATCTGCAAATGAGAGCTCTCTAATACCCCTCTCCATGGTCTGGTTTGTCGAGCAGTACCTTTTCTTTTGTGATCTCGATACGCATAGTCTCTACGAATGCACAACTTTGCTGGTAGTTGCACCAATCAATTCATGATTTACTGTGCAGGTTATCGATTTATGTATCAGCGAGTTTGTTGGGGAGACTTCGACGCTGTCCACAACTGGAAGCACTCACTCTACAATATAAACTATTGTTGGAAGAATGCAGGTGAACCCAGACTGAAATGTCATGGAGGCTAATATCAGTACGATTATCCACTGGGTGAACATATAGAAATTCTACTCCTAGCTCGACTCACTTCACATTCGGGTACAGGTGTGTTTGAAATTGTATCGCGTATTTCTTTCAAATTATGCACGTTATTGGCGCGGAAAGGGAACCTATTTCAAAAACGTTATCAGTGATGAAGACATCATTCGCTTGTTTCTGAATAAGTGAGACCAAGAATATTGTTGACGAATGTTTTTCAATCGATCACTTTGTCGTTGTTGACTTCCATCTATTCTCGCTTTATTATCGCTGAATTGGTGATCGTGCGGGAAATTCGGTGTACTAAGTAAACAAAGTCCAAGAAGTGCTGTCAGCAAGTAGCTGCGCGCGAGCTCCAATATGAGCTTGGTTCTAAGGAAGACATTAATACGCAACCGAGATGATTCATTCCATCACACCATGTAGCAAGAGTGGTAAAACCCGTCCTACCTGGAGTTGTAGCCTGAGACGTAGGTTGGAACGCTGGCGGTACGCGTTTTCAATGATTTGATCGATGGTGATCGCACCACTTTGAGTTATGCTACTTATTTCGGCGCATTTTTTGTGCGGGCTGAGCTACGCTGGACAAATCTCTCCGCCATCGATGGCACGTATACAGAAAAACAAACGGTGGCGGCTATAGATGCTAAAATCAGTTAGAAATAGCACATCCGCGGGTGGCAGCAAACCCATCAGTGTCGATGGACACCAGAGTACAGCAGCGGGAGTTTGCATACCCTTGTGTTCCCACCGTCTTTGAAGATATTCGCGGTGTACGTGGTCACCATCTGATGAGTCTCGGTGAAAATTGTACGACTGGCACTAAAGTGACGATCGCAACTTGCTACTGTACTGTACGTACTCTCAAGACGATATGACGTAGCACTCGAGAACTCGCCTTATCATCAGCTACGAGTACACATATCGGTACAGTACCACTTGCGCTTGCGGTGCCATTGAGATCTGCTGTCAGGTGTTGATGTTGTGGTTTCTGTCGTGCATGCACCGAGCATTTTTGATCATTTTAGCTGGTGCGATATTAGCAAGAGTCGCATGGTATATAGACTTCTATTCAAAGTTTTCGTCGCAACTTGAGGTCAACGCAGTCATCTCCATCAAACGTGTCGACAATGAATGCTGCCAACAAATCTGACGGCGCCTGCTTGAAATTTGTCTTGTGAGCGTTACTTTTATCAATGGTCAACCCTTGAACACCAATACAGTAAGTTGCCTGGTCCGACGACCTGCTGAATGGTTTCATATATGTTATTGATAGCTTCTGTTTGGTCTGGAACTAAGAGACACCAACGATAACCAGCACCGAAAGTACATATTGCAGCAGCCTGGAAAGAAAGCTGAAGCCGAGTGGGCTGTAATTTTGGCGACAATAAGATCATCATTTTGAGGACTAACCCATAGCAGGAGCCAAGGCAAAGCAGTTGAACGAGGTGTAACAAGCACGACTACTTTCTTGCTCTTTTTTTCCAGCAGGTTGGCCTCCTCGATTCCTGTCGTCCGTGTTGTTCTATTGCGTTCTTGTGAAGGTGCATGCACCATCAACGATATCTTTGAGATCTTGTATTGGATGGGCAGGGCAAGGCGACGCCTTCCAGTATTTGACGAACTGTTTGCTGTAAAAGGAAGGTCGCCACCTGATCAGGCTCGTTTGACTATGAACATCTGTTTCTGTCCTTGAAGGTTGAGCAAGCTCATGATGACATAGGATTGCTTTCTCAAGATGGGTTTACATGTATCGTTCGTATACGGTAAAGCAGTGCAGTCTATAAGGCTCATTTGACAGCGCTTGTCGAAATGGTGCAGATCAGATAACGCACACAAGTAGTTCTGAGAGTGAGGTTACGTGGCGACCGACTTCAATACTCAAGTAAGGGGTGGTGCCATCGAGATTTGCACTAGGCAACTGGTGATAGTGAAAGAGCCAACGATGTGGTGCTAAGCCAGCCGTTGTCAAGTTGGCAAAGTTTACGAACTGGTTTCGTCACAGCGATTGCTGTTATCAGCATCACCTTGCAGTACGGCGCATTGCGCAGCAGATTTGAAAGCTAGTTGAGTGTACAGTATTTCTCCAGCAGTCCAAAAAACATAGCAGATCATGTTCTGATGTGATTTGAAGCCCGCGGTGGCACTGCGCGAGGCGTCAAGATTCGCACAGCACGCTTGACTGTCACTGTTCTAGACGTACTATCCCCGGTTTAGTGTTTTTCGGTGCCATTTCAGATTTTGCGCGGGAAGGAGTGCTGCTTCCATGACCGAGTCTGCAATGCCGCAAGCTTGGGTTGACGAGGTTCTCAACGGGGTGGAGGTCGATATCTCCGAAAAAGACCCGGAAGTGGACGCGAAGGACAGCGCGAGTGCACTGGGAGCTGATGCAGCACATGCTTTTCAGCGTTGTATTGGGTACAGTTTTAGCAAGCAGCTAGAGGAATTGACTTTGGGCGGCCCTGCACCGTTGGCAAAGCGAGTTATCTTTACATCTCGACCGAAACAACGCTTTAATTCGTCAAAGGCGAGACGAGTTTCGGGAGTGCGAACAGATGCGGCTCGCAGGGTGCGTTTCCGCTCGATGATTCGAGTGCTGATGCGTTGGAGACTAACTAACCAATTGCGACGATGCCTCACTCGCCAATCTCTGCCTACAGATGGAGATCGCACAGCTGAAACTCGAAGTTCCCAAACTCGAAGCGCGCATCGACTACTTGATGCAGAGAGCCGTGAGCCGCGCCGGACACCTCCCGTCTCTCGAGAAGTCTCGACTCATCAACGACAAGTTGCGCGAGATGGCGCGGCATCAGCGGCTTTGGATCGCTCGTGGCATGTCGGCAATATCGCAGTCTCTGGTGCGTGCGTGGTGTCGGTGTTGATGCGTATGATTGGTTCCTCCTGTGAACGATCGATCACTAATGAACTATATGTCGATATGTCGTATTCGTGGTATCTATCCTACAGCCCCAATGCTCCAGACCGCTACTCAATTACTCCATCCATCTACCTCTCGACACCTCGTCTCGAGTGAAGATGCTTTGTGATTTGAAGGCCGACATTTTGCGAGACGGTCGTGAGATCCTGCACGAGCGCATGCGCTTCCTCAGCTCGGACTTCCTTCCTCGATACGAGTTGTCGTCACACACCACCGCCGAGGGAGACGTGTGTGCGTCGGTGTTTGCGACGGTTCCAGTTGAAGGCGCCTCAAGCGTGAAAGACGTGTTGGATGCTTTACGTGAAGTGGTTTCATTGGACGAAGTGTTCACGTGCCAGACGACGGGGACGTGTTGTATTGCAGATGCTGTGGACTCGCATCCTGACTTGGAACACAGCGGAATCGCTCACCGTCGGTGCGTGCGCTTGAAAACAAGTGGACGCGTAATTGAGCTCAAGGGGGTTCTGTTCTCCGAGTACGATTTTTCCTCCAGTGATAAACTTGGCACGAGTTCCGGTTGCAACGCCTCCGAGCATGCGACGGTTGTCATTCACTCAGTAGAGGACGACCTGTTGCATCCGTATTCTGAAGGTCGTATGCGTCTGGACATTACCATCATCATTAGCATTCATCATCATCGGAGGCACTCTCAGAAATATCGAATGGGCTCAGACAACGATAGGGACGCCAACGACGGTATCGTGATTGCAAGAACCAGTTTCGTCAAGCTTCGCCGATCTGGTGTACCCATTTCCGCGTCCGACATGCAGGCGGAGATGGATTATATTCTATCCAAGGGACCCGAAGCTGTCGAAACAATCTTGGAGAGTGTGCATCTGCGGCAGAATTCGATTCATGAGAGCTCACAAGACAGAGATGTGTTCCCACAACAGCTCACCCCTCTACAAGTCGTTGACGGGTGGCCGAGCGGAGATTTGGAGATATCGACTGCTTGACCCGACTCGTTCAATTCAGCGAAGGCAGAGAGAGAGAGAGAGAGAGAGAGAGAGAGAGAGAGAGAGAGAGAGAGAGAGAGAGAGAGAGAGAGAGAGAGAGAGAGAGAGAGAGAGAGAGAGAGAGAGAGAGAGAGAGAGAGAGAGAGAGAGAGAGAGAGAGAGAGAGAGTATGTAACGGCTCAGTGTGATCCCATTGAGTTGCTGGCAGAGCTAAACTTGCTCATACTGCCTGACTCGAACGCTCTCCCGGTGGTTCTGGACTTCGATACACCTCTTGTTGTTGCACCGTCGGACGCCGGTTCTTGAGCTGGTCGAGGATTTGAGTACCCATTACTGACAATTGCGGCACTCTATGGCAATGGGTGTTGACCGTCAACAAGAACCGGCTAACGAATGATACCAAAGTATTCCTAAAACGCAAAGCCCCATTAGTGGATATTAATGAAAAGCGATAGCAATCTTCAACGTAGATAAAGGGGTGTTTTCATACTAATACTGCGGATGCACTCGTCGTTAGCTTTTGGGTCCTTGAGATAAACACCTATTCACAAGGAAAAAGAGCCATGACCGCCTCAAGAGCAGCAGGTCCCTTCGATACAGCGATATCCATCTCCTTCCGCAGATCCGATGCAGATATTGACACACCACCACGATACAGCTTGATCAAAGTGCTTCTCACTACCACGATGCCTTCAGTCATCTCACTACTGTGATGGGAGGAACTGGAGTCGTGTCCTTGAGAGTACCGTTGATGGTGAATACTGAAGACACTAGTCACATCCAAGCGCATCCGACCAGCGGTGTACGGATGCAGTTTGTCGTCCTCGATTGAGTGAATGACGATGGTTGCTTGTGCTTCGTTGTCGATTTGTCCTCTGCAATTGGTACCAGCTTGATACTCGGAGAACAGAACGCCGTTGAGCTCCGTGATGACTCCCGTCGGTGACCATCTCATGCAAAGGCGATGGGCGATTCCGCTTTCATCCAACTTCGGATGTACATCCACAGCTTCTGTCACCGACCGCACTCTCGTCTTCTGACACACAAGGTCCATCTCTGATGTCAGCACCGAGCGAAGTGCGTCCAAGACTAGCTTGACGTTCGTCGCGCCTTGGATTGGAGTTGCCGCAAACACAGATGCATACATGTCTCCCTCGGTAGTAGTGGACGATGAAAATTCGTAGCATGGAAGCAGTCCGCCACTCAAGAAACCCATTCGCTCGCGCAGAGTCTCTCGTCCGTCGCGCAAGATGCCAGCACTCAAATCACACAGAATCTGCACTCGATCTGTGATCTCTCGGGGTAAACGAATGCTGTAGTCGAGTAGAGTCGAAGAGCTTTGAGGCTGAACACGAACGAGTATGCACAGCGATGCAGGGTTCAGTGTGCAGTCGCACCGAAACAAACTAGAGGCAATCAATCATCATCCACGTACCGACATGTGGGACGCGACTGATAGCCCACGAGTGATCCATAGCTGCTGGAGACGAGTCAACTCACGTAGCTTGGCGTTGATGAGCTGGCGTTTGTGGAGAGACGAGTGTTCGTCGGACTGGGTCACTGCTTCCTGCATGAGATGCTCGATGTGTGCCTCGAGCTTTGGCACCTCAAGCTTCAATTGCGCGATCTCCATCTACAGACCGCCATCGTCACCTCAGTTGATCGTTCGGCATTATGGTTCATGGAACAGAATCGAGATGTAAGCGGAGCGTACCCTGCGTGCCGTGTCACTTCGCACGACAAGAGATTGAGTTGACTTCGACGATTGGGTCGTCGGTTTGGGTCGAGGGATCGGTGCTGCCGACTGTTTTGTTTCTATCTCACCCTGCTCAAGTGCGCTCGGCATCAGCTCATCTTGCTGCGTTACGGTGCTGCCACTGGCAGTGCTCGAGCTAGCGCACAGAGCGGATGGCTGAGTATGCCCCGAGTCCGCGAGCTGGGTGTCATTCGCGTCCTTGAGCTCCCCATCAAATAGGGAGCTGTCAATATCAATAGTCGCCCCACTCAGCAGATCGTCTAGCCATGCGGGTGGCACCCAATGCTCCGCCATTGGTGGCAGCAGAACTTATGAGGCGAATCTCAAACCGGTTCCATCAGTTTTGGCTGTTGACGCATCGAGCTCTGTTTGAGTAGACCTACGCGTGGAGTTAATTGACGGGTCCATCGCATCACAAAACGATTTGGAGGTCCATTCAAAAGACCAGAGTAGGATCACACAGATACAAGTGATCGACGATGCACAATCCACCCCAAGGCACACCGCAGCATCGGGTCGAGAAGTCGACAAGAGATACCTTAGGCCGAACCGGAGAATATCAAGGTGCTGCTTACAACACTACAACATGGTTTTTCACTGCTGAACAGTATTGGATTTCTGTGGACACGTAATCCAAAGGGGTCGCATCAACACGATTACAAGGTGTGATTTCCAACGTGACCTCACAATCTACTTTTCACGCCACAGTCGCAACATGACAATGACCACCGCACAATCGACACCGAGACTCATCAGGTGGCGACCACAGGATCAAAGAGCAGACCGAATGATAGCTTGCATGTT